>CM029598.1:73755518-74355518 GCA_017311375.1 Mytilus coruscus | reverse complement strand
TGAGATATTGTCAAACAGTTAACTGTACATAGGACAGTACTGACGCTCTCCTCCTACGTCAAATCATATCCCAAAGTTAGGGTATTTTAGCAATGGTTAGTAAGTAAATAAGTAAATCTACCGGCGCCGATAACATAGCGAATTTATTATTTTTCAGGTTCTTTGAATGAACTTTATTATATATTTTTGTAAAGTATTACGAAAATGTGCATTGTCAACATAAAAGAGTTAAATTGTTATACTCATTTTCGCAATAAGAACATTTCCCTTTGATTTGCTGCCTAATATTTTCAATATCATGGACAGGACTTGATACTGAAAATATTAGGCAATGACGTCATGTATATGAGGCGCCGTTTTACTATTTATTCCTCATTTTCTGATATCAAAATATTTTTGATATCAAAAATTGAATTCTGATATCAGAAATTGATTTTTGATATCAGAAAATATTTCTTGATATCAGGAATTCAATTTTTGATATCAAGAAACCTTTTGATATCAGGAATTGATTTCTTGATATCAGAAAATAATCTTTATTTCTTGATATCAATAATTCGATTTTTGATATCCGAAAATCATTTTTGATATCAAGAAATCCATTTTATGATATCAAAAATAGATTTTCTGATATCAAATAATACTGACGATTATTTGATATCGAGAAATACATTTTCTGATGTCAAAAATGATTTTTGATATCAAAATTCGAATTTTGATATCAAGAAATGATTTTTGATATCAGAAAATAAAAATATCAATGATTGCCCCTGTGTGTCAATAAAGCATCCGAGCTCACCCATGAGCCATAACATTAGGTCTAGTGTTTCGGTCTTGTTTAAGGAAAGAATATCTCAAGAGTTCGGCTTTATCAGTCATAAGAAGTTTTGTATGTTTGTGTTTTTCACATATTAATTATTTGTAGGTTTATAGTCAACAATTATAAGTTCCCGCTTCTTTTATAAGCAATTATTGGTTTCTCTGAAACAGATTTGTGCAGCTAGGTTTTTGTGAAATTAAGCCCCAGTATTTGGTAATATTGTTTTATTTTTTTCCCCGTTGTTTATGTTATGAATTTAGTAAGTCAGTTCTGATTAGTATACAAATCAGGAGATGTGGTATTATTGCCAATGAGACAACTATCAACCAAAGTTCAAATGAAGTGGATGTAAGAAATTATAGGCAATTGTTTGGCCTTCAACAATGAGAAAACCTAATACCGTAAAGTCGGATATAAATGCCCCGACATGAAAAATATGAAACAATTCAATTTAGAAAGCTAACGGCCTAATTTATAACATAACATATTACGAAAACAAATATGACGACAATTACTGAACTACAGGCTTCTGACGTGGGACAGACACATAAAGAATGTGGCGGCCTGTGACACTGGTCACGGTTACATCACAACATAATGTAAGAACAAACTATAAAAATCAGTTGACAAGGTCTTTACTCATCAGATTGATACAAAGAAGAAAACAGCTAACAAAACACAGACCAGACGTGGCAGGGTAACAACAACAAAAGACACAAAGTACAGATGTGAGAGTACTCAGTTACTGACAGCTAGTTCAAAGCCAATTACAACAAATAAAAATGCATTTCTTGTATTTTCAAATACTTCGTCTATTTCGTCTTTTAACGAGACATTTTTGAAAGACTGCTAGTACTTACGTACTGCGCCTTCAGTGGCGGATCCAGAACTTTTGAAATAGGGGCCCACTGACTCCCATAAAAAGGGCCCACTACAGTCATGCTTCAGTGATTCTATATAATCAACCAAATTTTTCCCATGATAGGTGGGGCTGGGCCCCTGGATCCGCCTATGGCCTTGAAAATATCCTTTAAATACAGTTATTCTATATGAGCCTTTTCTGTGAAGTATTGAAAAGTTTCAGTAGGCTTGATGTACGTTTTCATTTCTAAAATACCTTCATTTTGGAAGCGTTTGTCTTTGTTTTAAACGACTGATCACGACTGTCAAGAAAGTTACAATTCATTTTGAGAAAATTGGTATGTACAATTTAGGTGGGTACATGCATTGTATTAGATAAGTAAGTCGAAAAGATCGTGTATTACGTCAGTTGAACCTGAATATATCATCCAGCCATCGTATCTAAATCTTGAACACATCAATATTTTTTCGATAAGTCAAGTTTTGTTAAACATTTTCCAGTATTTAGTAAATTTTAGATCGACTTATTCTCCGATTGGGATTGTTCGACGCATTAAAAGTAAATATGTTATATTTAGAATAATTTCAAAATCTTCAATATATTATCTTGAAGTGCATGGGACTTGAATTTCGTACTTAGTTGGATCGAGGTAATTCAGACTGAGTACTTGTTCAGTTTCGTCAAACTGAAGATTAGTGTACATTTTTTTGCTTCAAATATTGTTATTAAATTGCAGTTTTCTATACTAGAGACTTTGAAGCCTAATTCATGTTCAATATTCTGACTCGAGCAGACCAGTCTTTGCCGCGTGCTTAGCGGAGAAGCAGCAAATACCAATATTAAAGTCTTTGGTTTGACCTGTACGGGATTTGAACACACGACCCGAGGTGAACACGCTATCAAGAGACCACCGATGCGGTTTTCCATTATCATGAAATTAGTGTCTTCATATGGTGAGTTATAGATAATCTGCATGCATGCATTACTAAATATTTATATGGGAAAATTTATAGTTTGAAGTGATACATGTATATATGGCAAAGATGCTTGTCCATATCTAACGGCAATATTGCTTATGAAGATGTGATATGATTGCCAATTAGACAACTCTCCATAAGAGAAATTAACAACTATTGGTCACTGTACGGCCTTCAACAATGAGCAAAACCCATACTGCATAATCAGCCCCGAAAACGGCCTGATTTATGTACAAAATAATGAACGAAAACAAATATGATATACAGCAACAAACGACAACCACTGAATTACAGGCTCCCGACTCTTGACAGACACTTATACAGAATGTGGCGGGGTTAAACATGTAAGCCAGCAAATGACCACTGGATGCGTAATTAAATTACACACATATTTATTTTAATGGAGGCTGGGGTTTATCTTGTAATGATATATGAAAAGGAATCATTTTCCGGTATGCACATTTTACTTGTTTCTACTGTAAATCGAGGTGAATCAAATTATGAATCTGGTATGATTAAAATTTCAAACAGTTACCATCATACACTATGTAATGACCTTACATGCAGTTGGAGTGGCAGATTTAGGGCGGGGAGGGGACTTTCTTTTGGTTCAACTACAACTTTTTTCTAGTTTGATCCCGTGTCCCCCCCCCCCCCATTTTTCAAAATCCTGGATCCACATCTGAGTTGCTCACATCCCAATGGTGGATAAATGTAGAGTTGGCAATCATACCATATCTGATTATTTTTGTAATGAATCGATTTACCAATTATTGCGGACTAGTCACAAGGAAGATGAAATTTAGCTTTTTAACATCCCAATGTTCAGACTTTTTTATGTATTAGGTATTGGTGGTGGTCAATGTTGATGTGTTTGGGTTCCAACAAGCTAGTCAAAAAGAATTGTATTACAAAAATGTGTGAAACATTTGACCAATTTCATTATTATTCACTGATGATTGATTTTATGAACTTTTCATGTCATCCCAAAGCCATGTTTTTTTGACTTTTCTGTGTGCCAATGCAGCCATAAGAGTTTGATTCCGGGTAGAAGGTCCATGCACCGTCCCCTCACATTATAAATTGTTAGATATCTTTAAAATGGTTCGAATTCCGACATCTAAACCATATAATTATGTTCTCAATTGCAATGATCAGACCTTTCTAGAGCACCATAGGTGTTTGTCCATCCTCTATATTGTAAATCATTAATAAATATATTGTCAACTGTTTATATCCCAACCATTCTAATATTCTATGACAAGGCCTTTACAGTATATACACCATGTGTTTTTTTTATTTCAAGTGATGCCCAACCATTATATCATTAAATGTTAAATATAAAAAAGAAGGGCACACATGCTGAAATTTATGTCTGCTTTACTTATCATGATTGGACTTTTGTTAAAAGTCTATAATATGAAGGTTGTACTACAAGTATCATCTTCGCTAGCCAAGGGTTACGATCCAGTCCCCTCCTGGACCTATGGCTAGCGAAGATGTACAAGTATCACATAAACCTTACAATATCAAATATACATATACATAAAGTCAAGGTCAGATGAACCCTGCCAGACAGACATGTACACCTAACAATCATACAATACAATACTCCAAATATAGTTAGCCAGTTGCTTATAGCATCTGACAAACTGAGTCTATTGTTTATTAGGGTAATAGTAAATTAACGGCACATTTTTAAAAGAAGATTAGCCATGCCATTTCACATTCTGTTTACGTTTGACCTAAACACCTAAAACTCAGTAGAGATTTCCATGTATTTTAAAATGTTTTCTGGTTCAATAACATATGCTAGGCTTTGATAGGAACTCTCAATTGCATTGTTTCATATTTTTCATTTTAGGCCTTGTATAGCAGACTATATGGTGTGGGATTATTTCTCATTGTTGAAAGCCATACGGTTGTCTATAATTGCTTACATCCACTTCATTTGAATTTTGGTGGCTAGTGTGCTCATTGGCAATCATACCACATCTCCTTATTTTCTTATTTTTAATGAGACTGACTATGACCAGATGCGGATCCAGGAATTTGAAAAATTGGGGGGTAGCGGGCCCAAAAATAAGTCATTTGGAGCGGAACAGGTGAAAAGTCAGAATTAACCATAAATGTAGCTCTGTGGAAGGGACCAGGCCCCTGCCCCCACCTCCCCCCTCTAAATCTGCCTCTGTTTACTGCAGTACTTGATATTCATGAATGATGATAATATCAATATGGCTTGTAAAACATGTAAATAATCTGCCTTTTAAGTGTATAATTCTGAAATTTACTAGATTTTGACTAGGACCCTTGTCCATAGATTGACTTTTAAGACTTACTTAAAAAAAAACAATAAAAGATATGTATTTTTATTTCCTGTGTCTATGATAATTGTTTGAATTACAACATGTATAAAAGTCCTTGACTCTGGCAGTCTCTATCAGCACACAACATACAAAGTATATTACTTTTAAGTCAGCTTCTCTGTGTTACAGTTCCATATAATATGTCCATTCTAGAAGAAAAAAATAATTAATTAATACATTTACTATACTGCAGTACATGTCTTTTAAAATCAAAGTTTGGTATTTACTATTTGACTTTATGAATGATAATAGTTCATCCAAAAGTAAGAAAAAAAAACACTTATGATACATGAACAATTAAATAAAAATACCTATGATCAAATTCAGAACATATCAGGAGATCATGTGCAACAATCTAGTAAAATATATATAACATATATTTTGCATATCTTTGAAGCTATTACATAATGATCTTATCTCCTTTACAACTTCAAGAGAATATGTTTTAAAAGCTTAAAGTATATTTTACAAAGTATTTTAGAGATATATTCAAAGAAAATTAATATATAGCATGCATAGAAAAACACCATTCTAGAAGAAATAATTCAAAAACTTAAATTTGGACATTTTCTTAGCTATTCAAGAAATGATACCTATCACCTTTCGCATGACAATAAACATTAGCGATATGCATACAAATTCAAAAATCCATATCTGAGATTTAATATATGTTCAATAAAACAAACATGTGTCTGTCTAAGTCTTTGTTATGTGCAATTTTAACCTGATTTTCGAAGTAAAAATCGGTTATTGATTTGGGGATGTACGGCGGGCGGGCGGACGGGCGGCTGCCAAAGAGTGTCCGTTCAATAACATGAAAACGCTTTGATGATTTTTTTTCAAATTTAGATATGTTGTTTCCTGTGACTAAATGAAGGTCAAGTTCAGTTTTCACGATTTTAGCTTTTCTCCATGTTGAGTAATCGCCCTTTTTAATATCCAAAAGTGGTATTTATAATGTGATTGAGTTATTTCTCTTTGTACAGAAATGGTTAATTATGTATATAAAGTTTGATTACACTAAGTGTTTTTAAATAATTTTCTCCTGTTATCAGATTATGACAAAGCATATGGTAAATGTCTTATCTCACAATTATAATTGGAGTGACAGATTTATTTGAAAATTTTCTGTTTCCTAAGTGCTGATGATTATAAGCTATATAGGACTGTATAAATATAGTAAGAAATTTACTGTTCATTTTAGACATTTTGAAGATAATTACAGATAAGTTTTATAGATTTTAAAAGACATTGTATTAATGATAAATAATATTTTTGATTTTTTTCTTTTCTTGGTAAATTGTTTGAAGAATTTTGTGGTAAATTTGTTTGTTATTCTTTAAAACTTATTTTCTGAATGCTATATATATTTTTTTTGATGAAGTGAACTTTAAAACTAAGCTTATATTGTCTATTAATAAACATATATTTAGATTTCTGATTTTGGGCCCAGTTTTCAAGTTGGTCCAAATATGAGTCCAAAATTAAACTGTGTTTGATTTCAACATGAATTGAATATATATATATATATATATATATATATATATATATATATAAAGGGTTCTTTGAAATGCTGAATCTAAACCTGTATTTATTTTCATTATTTATTAGATAATACCACATTGAGGTCCAAAGGGTCCTAAATTAAACTTATGTTTAATTTCATCAAAATTGAATTCTTTGGTTCTTTGATATGCTGATTCTAACAATGTTTGAGTGTTAAATCATATCTAATATTTATCCAGTTTGAGTTATTTGCACAGAAATTATATGGATAAAATTAAACTGTATTTCATTTCAACATAATTTAAATATATATAGGGTTCTTTCAAATGCTGAATCTAAACCTGTATTTGAATATTAGATTTTTGGGCCCTGTTTTCAAGTTGGTCCAAATCAGGGTCCAAAATTAAACTTTGTTTGATTCAACAAAAATTGAATTTTCGGGGTTCTTTGAAATGCCGAATCTAACCATGTATTGAGAGATTTTGGATTGTGGGCTCCTTTATCAACTTGGTCCACATTGAGGTCCAAAGGGTCCTAAATTAAACTTTTGTTTGATTTCATCAAAAATTGAATTCTTGGGGTTCTTTGGTATGCTGATTCTAACAATGTACGTAGATTTTGGATATTGGACCATAATAGGTAAATGTCCAATTTCAAATATTTCAGTTCTTTGACCACATTCATTCTGTGTCACAAACCTATGCTGTGTTAAATATTCAATCACATTCCAAATTCAGAGCTGTTTTAAGCTCAAATGTTCAGGGTTCGACCTCTGCAGGAAAATCCGGTTTGCTGTCATTCTGACAGCCTCTTGTATACTTTATAACCAGAAACAGGAGGCCACCCTTCACGCCAAAAAGAGCATATTTTCAGCCAATATTTAATTTTGACAAATGAAGTCTCAAAATAATTTTTCTTCAACCCATTCAATTTTTCAGCTCTAAAATAACTTTTTGATAAAGGAAATGTTATATATATAAAGGCATTTTCTATGTTTTATAGGCACCAAAAACTTAATATTAGCTTCAGAGATATGCAGAGATATTGTATGATGTATGTTTACAGTGGCTCAAATCTCCATTTCTCTTCAACTTCAACTCAAGAAAAGGAAAATCACAAATAGATATGTAGAGAATACAAATGAACTAGTAAAATGTATACACATGATCAGTGACAGAATTCAATATTTACATGAAAACCTTATTAAACAGTGTATTGGACTATTTTACAATATGATAAAATTTTGGTGTGTTGCTATAGAAACAATAAATATGCTATAGTTTGCCAATTTTTGCCAAAATTGAATATGTTATGAATGAAAGAGTCAGATTAGCAAGTTTTGCAAAAAAAAAGCTTAATTTTATATTTAGAATATGGAACACACTCTCTAAATATTGACTATTTTGACAAAAAATATCAAAATTAGCTGATTTCTCATTGACACTGAATAGATGACAGTCTCATATAAAATAGCACATTACAATCAAACGGACTTTCAAGTACAAAACTAGGACTGTTTGACCCTACCTATACATCTAGCTCAGTACAGAAATAATCAGTTTTATTGATGACTATATTTCATGGTCCAAAATTGCCTTTTTGCATCATTTTGTTTGTTCAGTATCAAATTACGCACACTTTATAGTTAAAGTGATAATAAATGTCTAAATGAAGGTAAACTATACTTCTAATGAAAAAATGGAAATAAGACTGCCAGTATAATGCTGTTTGACATATGAAACATCTTTGCAGTCAATATTATGAAATTTAAACTAAATATCTGCTCAAACAAAGGAAAATCATGTGTTTCTTAAATATAATTACATAATAGCCTGTAACATGACACCACTATGATACATATAAAAAAATCTTTACAATTCTCCAATATTTTGTCAATGTCTATCAATCAAACCACAATTTGAAGATTTTTGTTGCTCAATTCCTTCAGGTGTACCTTATCCTTGACAGGAACGTGGATCCAATTCTTTCCCCCATTAACATACCAGTAATTGAGGGGCACATTTTTATTCCCTATATTAGACGTGAAAATTTCAATTACTTTCTCATTTATTTCTAATTACCAACATTTAACCGCAATACTGATTTGAGTACAAATATATTACATGTTGGAATTTTGACATGGGTAATAGCTGGTCCTGGTCCTATAAAGATATTAACTGGACATGTTTCGAAGAATGCAGTTTCTTAACCTTTAAGATATGACCTTCTTTTTTTCATAAAACATAGCTAGGCTGTCAGATCTCTGCACATGTCATTTTTTTTCAAACTACTTAATATACCTTATAAATATAAATTCACAAGTCTTTATTTTGAAAAAAAACTGATGTTCTATATATATGTATATAATTATCTTCAAGGCATCTGATCAAAATTAAATGACAAAACTCACCAAAATAAAATACTATTCAGAAATTAACTTCTAATCTCCTGGCACCTCATGTTATGACAGTGTCATGATAATCAGTACAATGTAACACCAAACCTAAAAAATGATTATCAATCATCAGAATCAGCTCTGTACATGTCTATATACAGCTAGCGAACAAAAGAGGGGTGTAGTTCCCCTCTGCACTTTTCTGTGTCTAACTTCAGCCTACATGTATACAGCATGTATCAAAGGAAAACAAAATTATTTTAACCACTGGAAAAGTTTTTACAGAACACAATAATTTATTCTTTGTGACAATATTAATTTTAATATATAAACATGTTCCTTTCAGACAAAATACCAGTCTTAGGTGTCCTTCATCATAAAACTGTGCCTCTCTTAAGCTCTATGCTTAAATTACCTACATGTAAACTAATACATGGGATATTGACACCATAATTTCATAGGCAACCTTTGATTGCTTCTCAACTGTTTCCTAATGCAGTGATTTTTTTGGTGGGGGGTTAGGGTTGAGGTGGTACAATTTTAAATATCCAGCAAACTCTATTCTCAGTCCATGAATAAAGTTATTTATGGTACCGCAGCTAGAATAAAGTATGATACTTGTTTGAAATGCCCCTCCCCTTTTTTTAAATTTCTGGTACATTTTGCTATCAAGAAACGGGAATTTTGTATAATAGTCCACTGGTAATCAGACCTAGCATGTATGCAATTGAATTCTGTCATATGCAATGATTTAAAACAGTTATTTCGTTTAAAATCAGTAAAATTCATACCTGTATGGTTTGTACGCTGGCGGTCGTCAACTTGCAAAACGTAAACAAAGTAGTTCGTATGTACGCACTTTCAGCAGAATAGTTCAAATGGCTACAAATTGTCGTTAGATTAAAATTGATTCTTTAAGTTAATATAACAGCTCGTTTTAAACAGCGTTTTGTGCAATTTATGAAAAAATGTATGCGTGCGCTGCGGAAGACTACGTTCTGCAAGATCTTGCACATGTGAGTACGGCTGATGGCAAGGGTGTTAAACGCAGGACTTCGGGAAAGTCCGGAGAGCCGACAACCTTGCTTCGGAAGTTGGGTCCCAACTGCGCATTAACCAGTGCTCCGGATTTATATTTTGTTTGTAATTCTTTTAGGGTATATTGTCATATTCTAACATGGAACATAAATGTTCTTAGATCGGCCAAAGGGTAATGGAAATGAAACACACGAAGTTTTTCGTCCTTCCGAAAGTTGTGTAAGTGGAGATAAATATAACATACGGATCATTAAAACAGCCGACCATACGGTATGGGTTTTTTTCATTGCTGAAGGCCGTACGGTTGCCTATAATTGCTTACATCCACTTCATTTGAAATTTGGTGGATAGTTGTCTCATTGGCAATCATACCACATCTCCTTATTTTTATACTGATGTTACAAGTCACGTTTTATACAGAACAACCGCTTCCCGGCAATGATACCAGGGATCACCAGGCTTTATACGACGTTGGATTCCTGCAAGTCGTCAATAGCTGTATCATCCCCAGAAACTATCTGGGTAAATAAGGCCCTATGGACAATCTTTATAAAAAATAAGGACTATTTTATTTTAAACATAAATTATATACTGCGTCGATAACGCTGCTGCTGGACTATCAGTCCCCGAGGTTATCATCAACTCAGTAGGCAGTAATTTGGTACTGACATGATTGGTAACAAGCCTTTATTAGATTGTCCATTTATGAATTTATAAATTATTAAAAAAACTAGGTCATGTAAGTTTTCAACTCCCGTAGGCAAAATTGACCGTAGATGGATCTGGCTTTTATTATTAGATTATCTTTGGTCATATAGCTCTTTAACTGTCTCGGTTTTTACACATTCTTGGCTTTCAAATATTCGGCTTTGAGCGTTCCATATGAAGGTAAATCCAGTAAAACGCTTCGGACTCATGTTTATTTTAAAAGTATTGTTTTCATTTTTCATACAAATCGAATGATGTATGACTCGCATGCATATAATATCAAGGAGAAGAAATTACTCATATCCAGGATTATGACATTACAGAATGCGACTTATAACCGGATTAGTACTTGGTTTGAGCAACACCACGGATTCCAATAGTAGAGAACAGACTGCGTATCTTTCCGGAAATCATAAGATCACTCACGGTTTTTGGATGGGTTCATTCTGTTCAATATTGATTGACTGTTTTGGGGTTTTATGTTATTAAACTTCGACCATGGCTTTTAGTTCGACTTATTAATTGCGGTTGCTCCTTGTATCTTCATCCTTATTGTACTCATTTAAAATAATACACATTTGGCCGTTTCAGAATCTAAAGGACTATGGGTAATTTCATTGTTCGTACCCAAAAATGAAAATAACGTCAAGTCATTGGTTGAATTTCCATTGTTTAGGTCATTTTTAACCAATCACGACGTTTTGGTGTACACTTTTGAAAATATTACCCAGAATGCATTAGATTAGATTCTGAAACGGTGAATTAACCATCCTGTCGTATCTATTTCCCCAAAAGCGTTTTATCAATTAAAAATATATGATTGTATATTTGAAAAATATGTGTAATTATTAATATCCCTTTATCACAATTACTCAGACACATATGAAAGAAACAATTTTATTATACGCTGTTGTAAGAGAATAAATCGGAAATCGAAATTTGAGTCTTTTTACTAATTTGTATTTTCATCCTGGTCATTTGGTTAATGACACAGTAAATGATGGGAGTAACATTCTTTAAAATAGTTCTTCTCTTTGAATATATGTTCGAATTAACCATATTCATGTCAATAATATATGAGAAATAAAACAATATAATACATTTACAGTATAGAGGTACGTTGTCAAAATTTTCGGTCATAACAAAATTTACACAATTGAGGTATTAGCTGAAAGTAGGCATTTGGTTTTCTAATTTGAAATGTTTCAAAAAATGAAAACAACACGTTATTAATTTCAACTTTTGTCATCCGCACAATCGAGTTCGACACAACGAGGTCCGACTGTATATAAGAAATATAATAATATTATTAATAATAATCCAGTCAATAGCATGTGATGAATGTGATCAGTGGTTGCACAAAACATGTATTGGAATGTCGACAACAGAATTCAGCCGACTTGGTAACAGCAGCGATACATGGAAATGTCCCAACTGTGCCGCACCTATTAATTCATCGATTATTTACTCGTCACCTCAACTAGATGAAAACAACACCAATGAACAAATAATAAATCAATCTGAACATCCATCATTAATTCACAGCGAGTCAGATATATCTTTTCCATCAACATCCAGCATTACGAACGAAACTAGATCAAGTGTAAACACAGAACAAGACTCATCTTTTGATATACTGCCAGAGACAAAATGGATCACTACATCTTCACCTATAAAACCCAAATCAAAAACCTTGAACAGAGCAACCAACACGAAGTGCTTACGAATCTTGAATATTAATTTTCAAAGTCTTAGGAAGAAAGGAAAACTATTAGAGCTTATCATAATAGATACAGATCCCGATATCACACTGGGAACAGAAACATGGCTCGATGACACCATATCATCAAGCGAAATACAACTAAATGACGTTGATTATATTATCCAACGCAGAGATAGGCCAACCAATCGGCATGGGGGTGTTCTCATTGCAGCCAAAAAACATCTTCAATTACAAAATGTATATAAAAGTAAAGATATTGAAATGATCAGTGGAGTAATAACAGCTAACTCCAAGAAAATCACATTGGCATCATACTATAGACCTCCAAATAGAACAGACAATGAGTACCTAGAATATACCCTAAATGAATTCAACCGCCTAAAATGCAATACAAAAACGAACATCCTGATTATCGGAGGAGACTTTAACATTCCAGACATCAACTGCGAAAAGTTAGCCATAAATGGTACACAATATCCATCCAAAGTGAACCAATTCTTCTTGGACATAGCGGCAGACATTAATCTTGAGCAAATAGTGGACTTCCTACAAGAAAAGAAAACTCTTGACTAGCCATCCGAGCTTTAAGCAGAGATGTAAACCGATTCCAGCTATTGGTAACAGCGACCATGACATTGTCCTTCTTGATACATCAATTAAAGCACAGAAACCTAAACCAGTTAAACGTAAAATACTATTGAAAAGAACCAACAAAGATGAAATAAAAAATGAGGTTAGGTTATTTGCTGAAACCTTTAATCAGAAGACCTTCGTCAATATTGAAAACATGTCGAAATATTTCAAAGAAAATATCATAAAAATTATTGATCAGAAAGTACCAACAAAGATGACAACTACAAAGTTCACCCATCCTTGGATCAATACCAACATCAAGCGTCTTATAAGAAGGAAACAAAAAGCGTACAAGAAATCAAGGAAAACAAAGAAAAAAGAGACAGAGACAGATATAAATACCTTCAACAACAAACACAAATGGAAATAAGAAAAGCACACAAAGAATATATGAATGACATCATCAGTCTCAGTTTCACTGAGAAACTGAAAAGATTTTGGTCATTCTTGAAGAGCAAAGGACAGGATTCTGTTGGAGTTGCACCACTCAAAAACAAGGAAGGCTTCCTTAAAAGCGACAGCCAGAGTAAAGTTAATATCTTGAACGAACAGTTTTGCTCGGTTTTCACCAAGGATGATGGCAGCACCATTCCCGATAAAGGTCCTAGTAACATCAATTCAATGAATGACATCACAGTAACTGAAAATGGAGTATTCAAACTGCTAAAAAATCTAGACACCAACAAAGCAGCAGGGCCAGATGAAATACCAACCAAAATACTGCAAATAACAGCTGCAGAATTATCATCAATTCTCACAAGAATCTTTCAGTTTTCACTTGACACAGGAGAAGTTCCACAAGATTGGAGAGATGCCAACATAGTTCCACTATACAAGAAAGGAGATACTCGCCCCTGGCAGCCAATTATCGTCCAGTTTCCCTTACCTCCATCACTTGTAAGCTGTTAGAGCATATAGTTCACAGCAGCATTATGACACTTTTTGATCAACAAAATATACTCTGTGACAACCAACATGGTTTCAAGAAACACAGATCATGTTAAAGCCAGCTTATCATTATCATCGATCAGATAGCCAAAAACTTTTCAAATAGAAAACAGGTTGACATCATACTCCTGGACTTTGAAAAGGCTTTTGACAAGGTTCCTCATTCAAGACTTCTGTACAAACTCCAATTTTATGGCGTAAGGGGCCGGATAAACCCTTGGATCAGTTCATTCCTATCAAACAGGAAACAACAGGTAGTATTGGAAGGGGCTAGATCACAACAAGATGATGTTCTGTCAGGAATGCCACAGGGCACAGTGCTAGGTCCTTTATTGTTCCTAACATACATCAATGACATGCCCGATTATACCCAATCTGATGTCCGCCTCTTTAATTTGCTGGTGACAGTCTATTGTTCAGGAAATTAGTAACGCCAAAGATATAGACAAACTGCAGAAAGACCTTGAAGCGTTAGAAAATTGGGAAAAGACATGGATGATGAGATTTAACCCAACAAAATGCAACGTTATCCGCATACCACCAAAGAACAAAGACCCTTTACAATATCCATACAGCTTACATGGCCACACACTGGAACCAGTAGATAGTGCCAAGTACTTGGGAGTTTCAATATCGAATAATCTCTCATAGAACAAACATATACAGAATGTTACAGCAAAGGGTAACCGAACACTTGGCTTTGCTAAACGGAACCTAAAAGAGTGTACAAGAAAAGTAAAGGCTGCTGGCTATACAACTCTAGTACGTAGATATAAGAAGATGTGGTATGAGTGCCAATGAGACAACTCTCCATCCAAGTCAAAATTTAAACCATTATAGGTCAAAGTACGGTCTTCAACACGGAGCCTTGGCTCACACCGAACAGTAAGCTATAAAGGGCCCCAAAATTACTAGTGTAAAACCATTCAAACGGGAAAACCAACGGTCTAATCTATATAAAAAACGAGAAACGAGAAACACTTATGAACCACATCAACAAACGACAACTACTGAACATCAGATTCCTGTCATAGAGTACGCTTCTACTATATGGGACCCAACCAACCAGGCAAACATTAACACACTAAAACTTATTCAGAGGAGAGCTGCTAGATTTGTCTATAATGACTACACATCACGTACACCAGGGTGTTTCACTACAATGCTAGAGGAGTTAAAATGGGACACATTACAGACAAGACGCCGTAATAACAGGCTATGCATGCTCTATCGTATTCAGAATGAGCTGATAGATATCAACAAGAGTACTTACCTCAAAGGTGGCGACAGTAGAACTCGTGGTGGACACAAGTTTTACCAACAGAGGATCACCAGTGATGTCTACAAGAACTCATTCTTTCCAAGAACAATCATGGAATGGAATACATTACCTGCCAAGGTTGCTGAAGAGGGATCAGTTGAAGATTTCCGCCCAGGGATACAGACAACACATTAATACCAGAGTCAATGCCGATTGTACATAATTTTAACCGTAATAACCTGATTTTATTGTAAATACTGTATATAGCCTTAAGGGACTAGATTTGTAATATCACCATGCGTAGTCTCGCAGAGTTTAAACGTTTCATTTAGGAACCCAACTCTTATATGGAAGAAGAAGAAGAATAAAGTTGCAGTATGCAGGTACATTTTGAACACTTCCGGTCAAACAAAAATTTTTTTTTTTTTTTTTTAATTTTAATAACTGAAAGTAGACCTCTAGTTTTCTCTTTTAAATTGTTTTAATAAGTGTTATCTAGTGGCCTTTTGTAGCTTAATATACCGTGTGGGGTTTGACCATTGTGGAAAGTTTTTGATTATCAGTAGGCGTTTTAATTCTTGGTTTTTGGTATTTGGTGGATAATTAATTGTCTCATTGGTCATTACTAACTCTCCTTATCTATATTTTGTCATTTTTTTATTTGTTTTGTAAGCATTTATATGTGTCAACGGAATTGCTTAAATACCGAATTAACTTATTTCTACAATACTCATAGTTTCAAAATAACGTCAAATTTAATGAAAGATTTAGGACAAACAAGTTTTCATTAACATGATACATCAATTGTTTTAACTGATTATCCAAAGTTAAGTTAATTACTGACATTAAAATGTACTGCCCATCGTTGTAGTCCTCGCATTAATAATCAAAATAACAATTAAATCCTTACCTCTATTTATAAGTTTGTCCAAAATATTGTTTCTTGTGTTTTTAAAGCATCTCGGACATGTGTTTCGTGTTTTAAAGCTCCATACTGCTGATAGTGGACTTTTATTCCTCGATGACATCATCAGCTAAGTGTAGTCGGTACCGACATATTCAAAACAAATCTATCTCAAACTGTACGTTTATATATTTATGAATTAGTAAGAAACTACGTTTTCAATTCCCAGACAAGTTGACTTTAAATGGATTTGGCTATTATCCCTTTTGGGTCAAATAGCTCTTCAATTGTTCTAACATCCCTTGGCTTTCAAATATTTGGCTTTTGAGCGTTCCTGGTGAAGGTTAAGTCAGAAAAGCGCTTTGGACGCATGACATATAAAGTGTTATTTTCAGTTTTTAAAACCCTGTTTATTAATATAATCTTAATTCCTTTAATTATGCCCCACCTAGGGGCATTATGTTTTTCGGTCTGTGCGTCCGTTTTTTCGTCCGTTCGTCCGTCCGTTCGTCCGTCTGTCTCGCTTCAGGTTAAAGTTTTTGGTCAAGGTAGTTTTTGATGAAGTAGAAATCCAATCAACTTGAAACTTAGTACACATGTTTCCTATGATATAATCTTTCTAATTTTTTTGCCAAGTTAGAGCTTTGACCCCAATTTCACGGTCCACTAAACATAGAAAATGATAGAACGAGTGGGGCATCCGTGTACTAGGGACACATTCTTGTTTCATATGATTTAAACCAAAACTAATGCTAATACCGACTTGAATGGTTTAAACAATGCCAACTGTATGGCGTGTATCCTTTGATACTCAAAAGAACTTAAATTCAATTTAAACCCAAGATACTATGAAATCAGCTTATTCAAAATAACGAGCCAACTCAAAGAGGAACAACTTTGCGAGTCTTTGCATGTACTCGTCCTACACTTAAGTTACGTGAAATTAACATTTTTGATTAAAGATGTATACTAGATATTGATGTTAAGTGAATTTTAGAGACAACGTTAAACACCAAGGAAGTTTGCGCTTAAGGGGATAAAGAGGGAAACAAGTAACATGAAATACAAGTTTGGTTTCAACAGTTGTTGGAGAATAAAAGAAATACATTTCTGCTAATTTGTGAATTGAGCACGATGACGAACCAAAAACAACAATTCAGTTTTAAAACACGTCAAATGAAATATGATTAGATACGATTAAAGAACCTTTTATACCTCTTTAACAAATGTTTAACACGGGATATTTCAACGTAGAATTTCAAAATCGAATATAGGAGGGTCTGGATGGGTGGTCCTTCAATTCTGTATTCGTAGCTTTTTTCTCTATACTTTATAGATTTTGCCCATTATTATCTTTTCTTTGTATTTTAGCTCCTCCTTATTCTCTATTTCTTAGTTTTGGCCTTTTTCTCTACTCTTTATTAAGGCCAGTTTCCTGTAGTGGTGGTCCATCATTCTATAAACCCCATCCAGGCCCTCATATAGAAACCATTGTTACATTAATCCATATTGCTCATGCTGCGATAGATCACAGAAATAGCAGATACGCCTCTATGACTTCATCGAAAATATGTTTATCGTTTGAAAAACAACATTGCAAAATCGATCAGATTGTTGATATAGTGATCTAATATTTTTGAAATTGTATTTCATATTTATTGAAAAAAGAAGACCCGAAAATGAGCATGGTGTTTCCTCAGTTGTCAAGAAGTTTTAATATTTTGTGGTTGTAGTTACTAGGTAGTTGGTTTAAAATGTTAATTGTTATCTGTCTAACAGTCAGTGGCAAGTATTTCATCCATGATCAGGACGAATATTTTCTTATTGGGAGATAATTGATATTCATAGATATTTTGTTTTGTTTACCTACTGGTCTTCAGATAGGATAATAATAATAAGAAGTGCATGTGAACTTTCCTTTCTAGGATATATTGTTTTTAATAATTAATTAATTTTAATAACTGAAAGTAGTCCTTTGGTTTTCTCTTTTGAATTGCTTTAATTAGTGTTATCTAGTGGCCTTTTAAAGCTTACTATTCAGTTTGGGGTTGACCATTGTAGAAAGCTATCGGTTACCAGTAGGCGTTTTAATTCATGGTTTTTGATATTTGGTGGATAATTGTCTGATAGGTCATTACTAATTCTCTTTATCTATATTATGGCATTTTGTATTTGTTTCTGTTAGCATATGTGTGTCAACGAAATTGCTGAACGTTTTAATCACATACTAGTTATTATAAAAGAGAAATCAAGCTTCACAATGATCAAAATTAAATGTTTGTCAAACTGCTATATATCCAATAAAACTAGTCATGTAAATTGTGAGGTTCAAATTTCTTGTCAACAGGTCAAAGTAAAGATTTTTGTAAATATTTTATTAAAATTAAACGAGCCAAATCTATTTTAGTAAAAGTGTTGGGTACCCCCTTAAATACCGAAGTAAGTTTTGTTTTTCGTTCCAATACCCAACTTTTTTCTACAATTCCATTAGTTTAAAAGAATGAAAGTTTTAGGACAAACGAGTCTTTATAACATAATGCGCCAATGGTTTTGACTGATTATCAATTAATTAATGACATTCAAATGTACCGCTCATCGTTGTTACCCTCGCTTTATTATCAAAATAACAATTAAATCCCTACCTCTTTTATAACTTTGTTAAAAATATTGTTTCGTGTGATTTAAAAGCATCTCGGTGCATGAAATTTATAAAGTGTTTCGTATTTTAAAGCACTGGGTCCATACCGCTGCTGGTGGACTATCAGTCCTCGATGAAATCTTCAGCTCAGTACTTCGGTATACGACATATATTAAAACAAATCTGTCTTAAATTGTACGTTTATAAATCTATAACACCTTAGAAAAGTTAACACGTAGAAAAAAAACAATAATTTCTGTTTTACTTTGTAAATTTATTTTGTATTTGTTTTCCCCTCCTACCCTCGCGCCGCGGGGAGAAGGGAATAGTTTTCGTCCGTCCGTCAAAACACAAAAATACTCAGACACTTTTTGACAGAAAGATTGCAGAGTAGGTAGGATGAATTGTCATCAAATTCGAGTTTACCGTCAGTTTAATTTTTAGGAAAGTTATACAATTGATTGATTGGTTTTTGGTGTTTAACGCCCCATTCAGCACTATTGGCCATTGTGTATGGGTTAGTTTTTATTGGTGGATGAAACTGAAGTGCCTAGAGACAATGCTAGGCAATAAAGATTAGAAGCGAACGCACCTGCCATGTTCAGGGTTCGAACTCACAACCCCAATGTTGACAGGCTAGTGATACAGTAGTTGAACTACTAAGACCACTCGGACACCGTGGCCCTCTAGGGAGTTATATGAGAAATATGTCATACTCTGTAGGAGTGTCTGCCATCATATGCTGTTGACCATATTTTACCGTCATTTTGACAAAACCATTTGTATGGAACTTATGGGCCTGCCCTTTTTTTAACTATCCTGCCACAATAACACCTTGTTAACATAACTCACCCGAGACCGTTACATACCAAGCTGTTGTACTTGATTGTTTGCCACTAGTTAAGTTGACCATATATTATACCGTCAGTACGATCCAACTATTTTAACGGGCATTTTGACAATTTGGTTCCTATTGCACCACAATGGCACCATGTTTGCATCACATTTACATTAAAATGACAAGAATAACAACTGCAGATACAAAAGCTTGATATACACTTTAAATTTTACTATATGTTCCTATTCAGGCTATTGTACAACTTCTCACTTTATTCACAGTTCAATTCTTCATGATAAATCCCTGTAAATAAAGTGTGATGGATACAGAAAATATAAATAGAAATCAGCCGTTTGTACGGACCAACTTTTTTAATCTTTCGTTTGATTCACGTTATCATCATGAAATCTCTGTAACCGTGCTTGAAAGCTGTAAGAATCTATTAGTTATTTGAAAATATATCTCTTGGCAGCCCTAGCAATGACATTCCATTTTGGTTTTCAGTTGTATAAAAGAAAATCCAGTTCATCATTTGTAAGTGTCGACTCTTTAAATACTTGATATTTGTAAGAAAGCAACAACCACGTGTAAACTAAATGAATCGGGTCTTATATTCAATAGGTATAACATTAAATTTCCAATATATAAATGTAAGATCCCTATACCCATAATCTGATCGATGTTTAAACGCCCGTTTAAATGACGTATTATTGTATAGCTTTGGTGAATTGTTAATATCTATTGTCGACGTAAGCTCCCTTTCGATTTTTAAAGTTTTAGATTTACGTTTCCGAGTTGTGGGATTTTATTTATAAAGAAATGAGGAATTTCCAGTTTTTTGACTATAACTTAAAAATGCTTTGAGCAATTTTCATGAAACTTTGGTGAATTGTTTATATATATATTGACATAAGTTCCCTTTTGATTTTAAACAAATTTTCTGTTTTTACGTTTTGGAGTATTGGGACTTTATCATCAAAAAGGGGGGATTTTCTCGTTTTCGGATAATGACTCAAAAACGCTTTTACAAGTTTTCAGGAAATTATATCTATTGAAATAAGTTCCTTTTTTTTTTTTTTTTTTATAATTTCTAATAAGACATTGCGGAGTTATTGAACTTTATTCGTTGAAAAATTGTCGAAAAATGTCCATTCTTCACACTTTGGACGGTTATAGAATTTTATTCGTTCAAAAATCGGACAACAAATTTAGATAAACTTGAGGTAGCCTTGATAGTGCCACATTATTCATGTTTTGTGTCAATAGGTACCAATGTGTGCATGTCTTTTTTTCTTAGACGGGATCTATTTGAGAAGTGCTTAAGGATGTTGCTACACCTGTTTTTGACTTTTGGCAGATATTCGGAATCCTCTAGTTTTATACATGTAGTTCCAATGAAAAAATTGTTTCCTGCATTTTGTGTTGCAGAATATTTATTTTCATCCTGTCTTATGCATTTTCAGCTCTTACCAGGACAGGCAATCATTTTTGAAAATCCTCATAACCCTCTCACCCTAGAAAATCAATTGGTCGTCACATAAGGTACAGTTGTGCCTAGATCATAGAAACGAACAACATTTCGACTATACATCTCCAATCTGTCCTAGAGTCATGAATCTAGATTTTTGTTCTTGAATTAATATCTGTCCAAGACGAAAAATACTATGTAGGAGCAATTCACCTCATCAATATATTCTACATTAGGTATATATCAAAACATCGTTGAAATCACATTAAATGCTCTTATCTGTAACAATGAAGTATTATTTTCAGGGGCGTCGGTGGCCGAGTGGTCTAAGCAGTTCAACCACTTATCACTAGCCCATCAACACTGAGGTTGTGAGTTCGAACTCCGCACGTATCAGATGCGTTCGAATTCAATCTTAATTGACTAGAATTGTCAGTTATCCTGCCATATGTCAGTGGTTCTCTCTCGGTTTTCTCCGGTCTCCTCTACTAGTAAAACTAACCGCCATGAATTAGCCAATAGTGAGAGAGAGAGAGAGAGAGAGAGAGAGAGAGAGAGAGAGAGAGAGGGGTGGATACCAATGAGGCTATCGAAAATCATAAGTCAAAGAATGAAAGACAACACCACGGTAAAACATTAAAAATGAAAAAGAGGGAAAGAATAACAACATAAACAAAACATTACACAGAAAAGTAAAAAAAAATGAATAACCAATCAAAACACCGTGATTGAACTCCGGTGCTGCAGAAGTGTTACGGAGATTTACCACTGCTTTTTTTAAGTTAGTTAGGTAGATGCAAATGTGTTCGCACAACCTGTTGCAGTAAAATTGGTACCGTTCTTATTATTACTACCACTGGGTCGATACATCAGGCTTTGCTGGTGGATTATCCCGAATGGTATCACCATCCAGGTAACTAGTACTTCGGTACTGGCATGAAAATACGGATATCTTAATTAATTACTTTTGGAGTGTCAAAATTCGTTGGAAGTACTTGATAAATTGCATGCTAATATTGGTGATTTCGAATCTGTTCAAAGTTTTGATTCTTCTACCCTATATACCACTTTGCCTCATAGTCTCATTAAGAAAAAAATCACACACCTAATTACATGGGCATTTAAAAAGTCAGAATGCGAATATATATGTTCAAACTCTTTAGGTTATTTTTTAGTAACAACAAACAAAAGAACTATGTCAATTGGACCTGCTTTGATACAATAACTGCCCTTGAATTTTTACTAGATAACATTTTTGTATATTCCGTATATCGTCAAGTTATCGGAATTCCAATGGGGACTAACTGTGCACCACTTATTGCGGACCTGTTTCTGTATTGTTATAAGTTACAATTTATGACTAAAATCAGCAAAGACCCATCGAAACAACACCTGATACAAAAATTTAATAACACTTTTAGATATTTGGATGATATATTGGCTCTTAATAATGAGATTTATCCTGCTGAACTGACTTTAAATAAAGCTACGACGTTCCCTTGTCACCATCTTATGGTGTTTATATATCTCAACTTGTTCGATTCGCTCGTGTATGTAACAACGTATTTGATTTTAACGAAAAAATCTCTGTATTACTGAAAATTATTACACCAGGGTTTTCCATATCACAAACTAGTCAAAACATTTACTGAATTTAATCATTGGTACAAGGACATCGTTCGTAAATATAAATCAACATACAGACATCTTATACGTTCAGGTATTTCACATCCAATCTTTTATGGTAATATTCTATACAAAGCACAAAAATGTCGACATTCACCTCAAAAGCTAACCAAACCTTTAAACAGACTTATTCAGAAGGATATAGTTACGATACTGTTGTCAGGTCATTAAATATGGCATATTTTGGTATTAATATTGATTCACTCATAGGGTCTTTGCATCGGAAATAAATACATTTATTCTAAAACCAGTTTTGGCATGACACGGGTTATGTTCTTCTCATATATTTTATGATGGTATGATACTAAACCCCTAACGGGAGGGATTGTGCTTGATTTTCCTATGATGAAGACATAATCTTTCAATCAGTTTGACTGAGGTCAGGAGCTGGCATGTCAGTAACTTTTAGTAGTCCTTTGTTAAATTATGTATCATTGCCATTTTGCTTAGTTTCTTTTGTTACCAATTCTGACATCGGACTCGGACTTCTTTTAAACTGAGTTTTACTGTGCGTATTGCTGTGTGTTTGTTTATGCTACCTTAGCTAGAGGTATAGGGAAGGTTGAGATCTAACAAAACATATTTAACCCCAACGCATTTTGCGCCTGTCCCAAGTCAGGAGCCTCTGGCCTTTGTTAGTCTTGTATGTTTTTAATTTTAGTTCATTTATATGTTTTGGAGTTAAGTGTGACGTCCATTTTCACTGAACTAGTACACATTTTTGTTTAGGGGCCAGCTGAAGCCCGTCTCTGGTTGCAGGATTTTCTTGCTGTGTTGAAGACCCATTTGTGGCCTTGGGCTGTTGTCTGCTCTTTGGTCGGGTTGTTGTCTCTTTGACACATTCCCATTTCCATTCTTAATTTTATTGTGTAATGATAATTTAGTGTTACAAAATTTTGGAAATTTTTAAATTCAGGAGTATCAAATCATGTGTCTAAGACTAAACCCATCATAGATGTTTAGGATGTTCAAATATTTTGCCTCGAGCATCACCGAAGAGGAATTTATTGTCGAAATGAGCATCTGGTGCAATAAAATTGGTAAAATTAATCTTTCAATCAGTTTAATTGAGGTCTGGAGCTGGCATGTCAGTTAACTGCTAGTAGTCTGTTGTTATTTATGTATTATTGTCATTTTATTTATTTTCTTTTGTTACATCTTCTGACATCGGACTCGGACTTCTTTTAACTGACTTTTAATGTGCGTATTGTTATGCGTTTACTTTTCTACATTGGCTAGAGGTATAGGAGGAGGTTGAGATCTCATAAACATGTTTAACCCCGCCGCATTTTGCGCCTGTCCCAAGTCAGGAGCCTCTGGCCTTTGTTAGTCTTGTATGTTTTTAATTTTAGTTCATTTATATGTTTTGAGTTAAGTGTGACGTCCATTTTCACTGAACTAGTACACATTTTTGTTTAGGGGCCAGCTGAAGCCCGTCTCTGGTTGCGGGATTTTCTTGCTGTGTTGAAGACCCATTGGTGGCCTTGGGCTGTTGTCTGCTCTTTGGTCGGGTTGTTGTCTCTTTGACACATTCCCCATTTCCATTCTTAATTTTATTGTGTAATGATAATTTAGTGTTACAAAATTTTGGAAATTATTTTAAATTCAGGAATATCAAATCATGTGTCTAAGACTAAACCCATCATAGATGTTTAGGATTTTCAAATATGTTTGCCTCGAGCATCACTGAAGAGGAATTTATTGTCGGAATGTGCATCTGGTGCAATAAAATTGGTAAAATTAATCTTTCAATCAGTTTAATTGAGGTCTGGAGCTGGCATGTCAGTTAACTGCTAGTAGTCTGTTGTTATTTATGTATTATTGTCATTTTATTTATTTTCTTTTGTTACATCTTCTGACATCGGACTCGGACTTCTCTTTAACTGACTTTTAATGTGCGTATTGTTATGCGTTTACTTTTCTACATTGGCTAGAGGTATAGGAGGAGGGTTGAGATCTCATAAACATGTTTAACCCCGCCGCATTTTTGCGCCTGTCCCAAGTCAGGAGCCTCTGGCCTTTGTTAGTCTTGTATTATTTTTACTTTTAGTTTCTTGTGTATAATTTGAGTTTAGTATGACGTCCATTATCACTGAACTAGTATATATATTTGTTTAGGGCCAGCTTAAGGACGACTCCGGGTGCGGAATTTCTCGCTGCATTGAAGACCTATTGGTGACCTTCTGTTGTTGTTTGTTCTGTGGTCGGGTTGTTGTCTCTTTGACACATTCCCCATTTCCATTCTCAATTTTAATGTTACTGTTGATATTATTGTACATTTTTCTAGCTTCTTTGACGGAACAGTACATACTATGTTGCATCTTTCTCTCTTATGACTCGTAGCATTTATTGAATATTGCCTTCCGATATCAACAATACAGCTTGTGTTGTTTAAATAGAAAACTCCCAAGATTTGGTGGGGTTCGTGTTGCTCAGTCTTTAGTTTTCAATGTTGTAGTGAGAAAACTGTTGTTTGTTTTATGTCGTTTCTTTTTTTGCCGTGACGTTGTCAGTTTGTCATCGACTTATGAGTATGAATATCTTGTGGGTATTTTTCCTATCGGAGGGGGGAAAGGAACTTTTTTTGTCTATGTTTGACCTATAATTCATATATTATACATTATATAGTAACAAGACGAAATGTTTGAAATCACAATTTCACTCTTTATTAAGGAGGATACATGTGGTATTTGCATAGCGGATGATTCTCCAAAAATTCACCAGTCTTCATCACTTGTTCCGCTTTATGGGTGTTTTCTTCTACTGGCGCATGATTTCTTCCTTGTAGTCATCAGCTTTTCGGTTGTTGTGATCGGCGTTTTGGTTGTTGTCATCGGCGTTTCACATATAGTTCCTGTACCAGACGTGCAAAAGTAAGGAACATCGCATTTGATCGGTATTATTTCCGTGGGTTCTGTAACTAAAAAAAAAGTTTTATTTTTAAAATGTTATGGGTTACGTCATAATTTTTATATGTTAAATCATCACAAATTATTATCTTATACATTTATATCTGATATTTTCCAAATTAGATGAAAAAGGTCACTTAAACATGTGAAAGACATGTGTATTTACCTAGTAAGTCATACATAATAGACAATAGAGCACCATGACCACAACATACAATAACTCTGACAATCCAATACATCAACCAACATTGAACATTTTTACCACCGCAACCAATGGAATCAGAAGTACTTTTTGGTATATTTTATAGCAATTGTATAAACATATACATGTATAAGCGTGTAATCAAATCAGTATAGGTTTTGGTTAAACATATTTTAAATAAACATAATGAGGTAAAATCACGTTGTTCCCAAATATGCGCGAATTTTCTATTCAATTTTTCCCTTAAGTTAATTTAATCTAGAGTGCAACAGATGATCACACATACATTCTAATAAAGAAAAAAAAGACTTTTGGAGACCAAGTACAATATCTGAAAATCGTGTTCTTTAATATACTGATATGTATACTACACGAGAACTGCAATATTGTCTCACATTGTAGTTTAACCTATAGAGGTGTAATCTGTCTTGCATTAGTTTTACTTAAACATAGAACAAAAATCTTTAAAGGAAAAGTTGCGTTACAAGTTGCATAATATAAGTTGTATTATACAATTGAAGAAAAAAATAATAAACAAATCAGCATCCAATGTTAGAGTATAAGGAGCCACGATGTCTACAACTCAAATTGAATCAAATATTGTTTGCTTTCAGTAACTGCAAATATTCTTTAATAAGGTAATGATCTATATTTTTTTCTGTTACGATTTAGCCTGTTAAACCTTTAGTATATCCTTATGTTGTATTATTCAAATCTGAATGTCACTGTGCATTTTATTAGTTAGAAGTTAGCAGTATCCTTTAACTTTACTTTCCGCTACATAGATGATGTTCTCTCACTAAATAATTCAAAATTTGGTGACTATGTTGAACGCATCTATTCCATCGAACTTGAGATAAAGGATACAACAGATACAGTTAAGTCTGCCTCATATCTTGACTTACATCTAGAAATTGACAATGAGAGTCGGTTGAAAACAAAACTTTATGACAAAAGAGATGATTTCAGCTTCCCAATTGTGAACTTTCCATTTTTATGTAGCAACATTCCAGCAGCGCCTGCATACGGAGTATATATCTCCCAGTTGATACGATACTCCAGGGCTTGTATTTCCTATCATGATTTCCTTGATAGAGGGTTGCTGCTCACAAGGAAGCTATTAAACCAAGAGTTCCAAGTGGAGAAGCTGAAATCATCCAATCGTTAATTTCACGGAACCCATCACGAGTTGGTTGACCGTTACGGAATATCCGTTTCACAGATGATAGCGGATATGTTCCTAATATCGTAACTACAATCCCGTCCCCTTTTCCCGAATGTGACCTACCGAATTAGACTTATTACCGGGTTAGAACTAACATCAGCAACACGACTGGTGCCACATGTGGAGCAGGATCTGCGTACCCTTCCGGAGCACTGAGATCACTCCCAGTTTTTGGTGGGGTTCGTGTTGCTCAGTCTTTAGTTTTCTATGTTGTGTTTTGTGCACTATTGTTTGTCTGTTGGTCTTTTGTTTTGTAGCCATGGCATTGTCAGTTTATTTTCGACTTATGAGTTTGAATGTCCTATGGTATCTTTCGCCTCTCTTTTACTTCATACCATTTGATATTTCACTGTCCGAGAGGGGGCCTCGGTGGCTTAGTGGTCTAAGTAATCAAACTACTGTATCATTAGCCTGTCAACACTGAGGTTGTAAGTTCAAATCCCGCACGTGGCAGGTGCATTCGACTCCAATCTTTATTGACTAAGATTGTCAGATTTTCCTACCGAAGGTCGATGGTTCTCTCGAGGCACTCCGGCTTCCTCCACCAATAAAAACTGACCGCCACGAAATAGCACAGTAGTGTTGAAAGTGGCGTTATACATCAATCAATCAATCATGCAATCATTGTCTAGGAATAAAACCGGCTGTGGGTTGCCCCTGTTATATGTTAATATGTCTTCCAAAGGTCAGGTACCAGATGCGTTTTCGTCTTGTCTTAAGATTGATGTTTATGCTGTTTATTTTTACTTCTATACGAAGGTAAGGGATTGAGATTATATTACCTTTTAATTGAATGTTCCTAAACTATTTGTCTTTTCAGAATCTATTTGTTATAATATAAAACTTTCATTTTGTGTTTTGATGATCATTTACTTACCGACTGGACTTTCTGGAACAAATATAGTGGAAACAATAAATCATGCGTATAATGTTCCAGAGTTAATGTGTTGAATACCAATGATACCTCATCAAAAGAATTAAAAAACCTCATGTTTAGAATGTGTGTTAGTCCATATCAGAATTATTCAATACTATCGGTTAAACTCATTAAACTAACAATTAAAAGAAATGAATATAAGAGTTTACAAATGAGTGTATAGTAAGTTCATAACATTATGAATTACATAGACTAGATGGAATTGAAACTAGACACACATTTCACAGGTTTTCCAGATTAAGCTTTTCAATATTACTACTAACCTATTGTAATTGCAATTAGGTTTCTGTTTTATGTTTCTGTATGTTATACCTTTTTGAAATGATAACATGGTTAATGAACAGAAGCCGAACAAGTTAAAACTGTTTATCTCATTGATACACCAAAGTTATTCAAACGATATGCTATCACAAAAAGGATAAATATGATGTACATACCAATGGCAAGGTCGAACTTAGTTGTAGCTTCGGAGCAAAGACTGCACAAAACAGTTTCATTGAAAGCCCCTGGAGGCAGTGGATTTACTACTTTTGGAACTGTAATCAATGATGAAAAAAGAATCCATAATTTCAACTGGAAGATTATATCCTATACATTTTGTACAACATCATATGCATATATATGTCACCGTTTTTGTCGTAACCACAGTCCTCTTTACCTCGAATGTGACCTACCGAATTAGACTTATCACCGGATTTGAGCAACACAACAGGTGGTACCTGTAGAGCAGGATCTTCTTTCCCTTCTGGAGCACCGGCGATCACCCTCGGTTTTTGGTGGGTTCGTGTTGCTCAGTCTTTAGTTTTCTATGTTGAGTTCTGTGTACTGCTGTTTGTCTTCCGGTCGTTTGTCTATTTTGCCATGGCGTTGTCTTTTTTTCTTACTTTTGGTATCTTTCGCTTTTCTGTTATAACCAATATTTTCTGCCAGATATCTTAAAGTGTAAATCTTCACCCTTTATCTTGCATCATCGAATTTACTTCAATTTAACACGTTTCATTTTTAATGTGCACAAGAACAAAATCAAAGCCATAAGAGTTTATAAGAATCTAACGCAAGCGCTGTTAACTAAAAGGTAAAGATAAAAAATAAAATGACATGTAAGGTAGTGTTTTATGCTGGGTTTCATTCGTTCTCCCTCTTACCTTGAAAGTAATATACTGAGAAAGAACCATATAAAAATTTAGTGTGAACTGATGTGGGACGGATCAACAGTTCCTTCTCCACACAATCGTACAAGTGTTTAACTATGATAAGCGAATTGTTCATCGGTATCAAATATATTTAAATGTTGATGTACATTGTGACACTAATACCGATATAAGAAAACTCAAAGCAATACGGTTTTGATATGTAAATTTTACTTTTTATCAGAACACATCATGTATCAGTTATTAACATGTATTAAATTTCAATCTATACTTTTACTTACTACCTCTGTCACCAATTGTAAATTTGTTTTCACCAGGAGTAAAATCTATAGTTAAACATTCAAATTTGTTATCACCATAACTACAAAGAAAAAAATATTCCGATACAAGTTAAGGATATATGGCAAAATAAAAAGGACGCAACTTCAAACAGAGGCGAAAGATATCAAAGGGATATTCAAACTCATAAGTCGAAAATATACTGACAAAGCCATGGCAAGAAGAAAGAACAAACAACAGTACACAAAACACAACATCGAAAATTAAAGACTGAGCAACAATAACCCCACCAAAAACTGAGTATTTAGTATGGCTCCTTGCAGGATAGGGTTAAACCAACCAAATAATTTTATTACTGTTGAAATTCCCATTAATGTAAAAGGGCTTGCTTGTATGTATGTCAGTAACTGTATCATTTACATGCCTTTTACAATCAGTCTTATTCGAGCCATCATGAACATGCTGAAGCAATGTTAATGTTAAAAAAAAAAATCAATAGTTATCTTCGATGGTTTCTCGACGCTTCATTGGCAGTGCTTTGTTACATATCACTTTTTCTCGTCTACACAAAAAAAAAAACACGATAGGTTTGTACCAGATAAATGTGTTTCCTACCCGGCATTATGTATTATAAAAAAAAAAGAAAAGAAAAAAGACTTTGTCCTAAGTATATTCGTTTTTCTTTTGTATAGTACCAAGACAAATTTGTAATAAATGGTATAAATTCCCTAGGAACAGCAGTACTGAAGAAGCGGTAGGATATCAAGAAGGTGAAGAGATCTTGCACAACCAACATGACCAACCACGTCCTTCGTGTTATTCCTGTTAAAAAGATTATTTATTTATAGACTACCGAACATGAAAAATAACGACTTTAGCAATGTTTGGTTATTTTATTGAAAGTGTTGATATTTTTTTTTCCTTTCATTTCATTGGACAGTTGTATTTATACTACTACTTCAAAACATACCTGAGAACATAAAACTGATCTGTAATTTGATGACAATAAGCTGGATCACCATCTTGATCAAGCGTAACACCGTCATCTTCGAAGAACCAATATGTTGAAAAAATAGGGGGTGACCCACGGTATAGGTTAAACAATTTGCCGATCAATTCACCAGGAAACATACACGGAAACTCAGTTACGCCTGTAATAATATCATTAACAATATAAAAATGTTATTTCAAAGGGAAATGTGATTTCAGTATCAAAACAATTCCGAATACCCTTTAATTTTTTTCATACGTTAGCTTACTAATTTCATCTTGAGTTCCCTGTTCTGTCCCACTTGCAAGTGCAGTGCTACTGCTAATTGGCGAAAAATGTATTTCGGGATTGTCAGATACTTAGCCGGGAAATCGACCCTTTGGTACAATATATACTTCCCTTGATAAAAATATTATCCAAAGAACCAATAGACGTTTAAATTGTTAGACGTGTTTTCAAGATTCGTTCTAACTAATTATGACAATAATAATATTGAATTCAAAATCCTTAAAATGAATCTTTATGTGTTGAAAATAAAGGAAATATCTATCAAGAAAATTTACGGATTATTCTTAATTGTAGGTGCATATAAACAATAACTTGAGCACACACATACTTTTCTAATAAGTACTGAGACAGACGCGATTCTATATATTTTCAATTGATAGATTATCAAATGACGCTATTTAAAGCTTCTTTTATAAACCTATGATGAATATTTTGACGTTTTTTCTTTACAATATGTCAATCATATCGAAACTTTTTAAAATTTCTAATAAAGGCAACAAACGCTATTTTAAATTTCTAGTAACCCGCAAAAATGCTTGATGCGAATATTTCATATCCGTCACACGTACAGTTATGTTGCATCTCTTATACCAATGAAATTATATTGTAAAACAAAGTATGTATAGAAAAATTTTGAATTGACGTATTGTTGGCAATATCAAAAGTATATGTTCATGCGTGGTGTTGAAACAAACAAACAGTTAAAGCTACTACATCGCCGTCAATGGTTAAGACCATTATCACCGTAATACGTAATTCACTATTCTTATTTCATATCAGATTTATACACTCTTACCTTCAACCTGACAAGTCACCAATGCAGATCCAACATATAACAACGTATCAACTAATTTCATCGCAGGATGATAGAGAATGTATTGGTTATTTATCATATAACTAGTTGTGGTCAGTCGTTTTGTAAAAATGAGACATCAGCAACTCAATATATATATTAACATCGTGTAACGTCGGAAGTCTAGACTTATATCGATTTCATGCACTTGTCTAATTGTACCAGGAAGTGTTATTTACATTCTAGAAAACCACAGTGCATAGTGCGTCAACAGATGATGATAATAATGAATGTTTTTTAAAAGTCCGACGGCAAATTGATTGATTATTCAGAACGTGAACATGCTAATGCAATATGAATATTAACTCAGACTGCTTTGTATTCGACCGCCACGATGAGTGGGTGCTAGTTCAAAAGGTGACAGTCCACAGGAATACATACCACCCTTCCTGGACACATGAAAAGTAAAAAAGATGCAAACAAACATTGATTTTATCCAATATGCAATGTTTGTTATATATATATATATTAACATCTGAATAAAGTTGTTGGAAAACAGCATGACAAGTTTAACCATTTGAAGTGCAAATTCTAAAATGTGGCAACGGAATGTCCACCTATCATGCATATTCAAAAATATGAATGTTTGATGCTACGAATATCGTTATTTGTAAAGTGCTGAGTATTCATAATAATTTTTCCCTTTTTTTTTGTTATTATTAAAAAACTTAACTTTTAGCTTTTTGAAGCAAAGTTAGCCCTAGACTTATATAGTTATTTCTTACGTTTAGTTTAGTTTAATAGCTAGTCCCATATCGTCGGCTGATGGTTTATGACCGAGCAATCGGTTCCTGTTGAAAATTGATCATTTAAGGTACAAAGTTTAAGCTTTTAAAAAATATGACGAAACTGATTCCGTCTTTTTTTGGGGGTGGGGGGGGGGAACATTTGCCTATTTTATAAAAACAATAACAGCGGTATATATTAAAAAAAATATTGATACATACATATTGACTTGCATACAAGTTACAAGCACAAGCAGGATAAATTAATTAATCTTTTATAACGTTGTCATATCTGTCCGTAAAATATAACTGATTTTTCCAGATACATTTGGTAATTCTTTTGATCTTTTTTTTGACATCAACAACTTGTAAGTAAAATAATCAAGGACAGTCATGACATTGTTTGACTTTTGACGGATGTATTGACGGAAAGCGCATCTTTGAAAACGTGCCAATGTATCTGGTTAGTCTTACAAAAGTACGTTGAGTTGATCATGTTGATGACACTTGTTTACGCTAAATATAAGACCAAAATTGTATCTCTAACAGACATAAAACTTATTCCAGCGATAACAGCAGATTAATATCACATGGATTTCTGCTATCACTATTCTAAACCAATATCCAATATACTTCAATAAGAGAATGATCATGTCTATATGAAACATGTATTTGTCTATTATATGTGTAATATAAGTGTATTAATTCATTTACAGCAAAGAATATTTGAACCTCCAAATTATCAACCAACATAAAGATATGAAAGGTAAAGCATATTTGACGAAAGGACAACTCTACAGATGCTGTACGTGTTCAAACCTAACATGATGCATCGCATGTTTCCATTTCCTATTGCTGAATTCATTTTTTCTGCGTATTTAGATATTTTTTTGGTTTCATCTATCCCTTATATTGTTTTTATGGTCTTGCCATCACTAGTAAACGAATTTTAATCTGAAACGGTCGTTTTGATCCGAACAGATCTCAGATGACTAAACAATAACTTATTAGGTGATTTTCTGTTTTTCAGTTCATTTTCAGACTTATCCGCTGAGGTAAATTCAGTACTGTTCCGACAATTCGCGTGCAGTCAATTAAGATCTATTCAAACTGTAAAGTAGTTATTATTTACCTGTACTGAATTGTCTGCAAACCTATTGAACAGCACTGAATTGACTGGAAGCGACATGTCTGAACAGTGCTGAATTTACCCCAATCGCTATATCGAAAAATTTACTGAAAGACTTAACATGATTTAACTATTTATTGTTCAGATTTTTTCAGATGATGTTAAGATGAAATTGACAATTTCAAACTAAAATTCGTTTACTAGTGCATTTTCTGTGGATGTATGAATTATCCAATGTTGTGTTCGTTTCTTTTCTCTTTAAGTGTTATTACTTTTAACAGTTAAAAAAGGTAAGACAAATAATTAAAACCATATATTTGTTCTTTCTAATTTGTAAATTTATCTTGTATTTGTTAACTCCTCATCATCTCGCGCCGCGGGGATATAGAAATAGTCTTCGTTTCTTCGCCAAAAATAACAACAATACCTTAGACACCTTTTCACAGACGGCTTGCAGAATAGGTAGGATGATTTGTCGTCATATTCTCTTGATCGTAATATACCGTCAGTTTGATTTTTAGGTGTTTTATATGATTGATTAATTGGTTTTTGGTGATTAACGCCACTTTCAGCACTATTGGCTATTTGGTGCGGTTTGCTTTTATTGGTGAACGAAACCAGAGTTCCCGGAAAAAAAAATCAACCTTGGGCAGGAAAACTGTCAATTCTTTTCAATAACGATTTGAGTCAAACGCACCTTCCTTTTGAGGGGGTTCGAACTCACAATTCCAGTTTTGACAGGCTAGTGATACAGTACATGAACTTTTAAGACCTATGGGCCATCGAGGGCCCCTGGTGAATTGTATGAAAAATATTCCATACTCTAAAGGAGTTATACCACCATTGTTTTTCCCCTGTTAGTCTCTGTTAAATTAGAACTTTTCAAAAAATTGCAAGGTTCGAACTCACAAACATCAGTGTTGACAGACTATTGATACAGTACATGAACTATTAAAACCCTTTGGCCATCGAGGCCCCCTAGGGAGTTATATGAAAAATATTTAATACTCTAAAGGAGTAATATCACCATTGTTTTTCCTTATTAGTCTTTGTTAAATTGAAACTTTTCAAAAAATTGTGCAGAATTTATCTTTGTTTCAAATAAAGAAATACTTGATATGAGTAAAAGTTTTATCCTGTCCACTACTACAGACAAACTTTCAAATAACATTTCATTGCATATAAGATAATAACCATCACTGGAAGTCAACCAATCAAATTTTCTCCACTTTTTTTCCTGTTTTCAAGCTTTAGTAACCATGTAACCTCAAGTTTCCAAAAATATTTTATAGAAACACCAAATAAAAAAGAATGGTGCTTTGAAACAACGTAGACATGTTGATGACATAAAGAAGACATTTCTGTTGAATTAAATGCATGCGATTTTTTTTCTGTAAACTACTGGTTATTTCAAGCATTCCTGTCAAGTTTTGTTATAATCAGTTCAATACTTTGAGAAAAATTTAGTATAATGTAAGACGATATCTCCAGCGATTTGAGCAAATTTTCTTCGAAAAATCCAAATCACGCCGCATCATTATAGAATATACTGTGGACCAATATAATCATCAATAAATTATCAAGTAATCATCTCATCTGCATAAAAAAACAGTTGAATATGATACAAAAGATGACTCTAAGATGACAAATACCACTAATGTACTTCTTTGTCTTCATTAAAAGGTCCCTTTTGGTCCATTTAAACCTCTCTTTTCTTTACAATGTTAACTTTTTAGGCTAACAAATCAAAGTTTTGGGGTAACTCTCACACATTTATGTGCAAAATGTGATGATAAATGAGCAATTGAAGTGTTCTAGATGAATGAACTATTCATATGCAACTTTATTGACTCCATGGAGTTTTCAACAAATCCTTACGTAAGACTTAAGTTTACGCTGCGTTCCAGAAAGAGACATATAATGGTTCCCTTTCGGTAAATAAATTGTTGTGACTGCTTAAAAAAACCCAGCTCATTTACTTATAACTGTATATTTCTTAAAGAATTATTTAGGAAACAGTTTTCTTTCATAGCACAATATAGGATATAAAGAGAAAAGGTCAGAAAAAGCTCCTAAAAAACTGAGTATGGCTGGCTCGACATAAAGTAAAGTAAAGCTTTATCATGTCCAGTACTACAAATAAACTTTCAAATAACATTTCATTGCAAATAAGATAATAACCATCACTGAAAGTTAACCATTCAAATTTTTCTCAACTTTTTTCCTGTTTACAAGCTTTAGCAACCATGTAACCTGAAGTTTCCAAAAATATTTTATAGAAACACCAAATAAAACAAGTATGGTGCTTTGAAAGACTGTATATATATGCTTATGACTCAGAATTTTTTTTTCTGCAATGAAATGCAGGGTTAACTTCCTACAACTGTCAAATTCAAGGGAATAATTTTTTCGTCCCTTTTTCGTATGAAACCGGATGTGACGTACTATGATTTGAAGGCATTGCAAATAAGGAAGACATTTTTGTAGAATAAACTGCATGTGATTATTTTTCTGTAAAATACTGGTTATTTCAAGCATTACTGTCAAGTTTTGTTATAATCAGTTCAATAGTTTGAGAAAAATTTAGTATAATGTAAGATCCAAATCACGCGGCATCATTATAAAATATACTGTTGACCAACATATTCAGCAATAAATGATCAAATATTCATCCAATCTGCATGAAAAAAACCAGTTGAATATGATACAAAACATGTTTCTAAGATGATATACACCACTAATATACCTCTTTGTCTTCATTAAAAGGTCCCTTTCTGCGTTCCAGAGAGGGACCTATAATGGTTCCCTTTTAGTAAATACTTTGTTGTTACTGCTTCAAAAAACAGCTCATTTACTTATTACTGTATATTTCTTAAAGAATTATTTAGGAAATAGTTCTCTTTTATAACCCAATATAGGAAGTAAGGAGAACAGGTCAGAAAAAGCTCCCCAAAAAAACTGAGTATGGCTTGCTCTACCTACTATTATTCATGGTAGAGCCCTATTTTAAGGCAATTTTCCCTTTAATATGTGTTGGAGACTCAACTCACTTAGAATATTTCATTGAAATAGCATTAAATTAAAAAAGGGTACATACAAGGTCAAAGGTGCATGTGCAGCTTCCATAAATAGGAGTAATACCACCATTGATCTTCCCCTATTAGTCTTTGTTAAATTGGAACTTTAAAAAACAAAAGTGCTGAAGTTATCTTTGTTTTAAATAAAGAAATATATTTGGCATGAGTAAAGATTTATCCATTTGCAGGATTCTAACTCACAAACTCCAGTGATGACAGGCTAGTGATACAGTACATAAACTTCTAAGACCCCTTGGCCATCGAGGACCCCTAAGGAGTTATATGAAAAATATTTCATACTCTGGAGGAGTAATACCACCATTGTTTTTCCGTAATAAGTCTTTGTTAAATTGGAATTTTTCAAAAAATTGTGCAGAATTTATCTTTGTTTCAAATAAAGAAATACTTGGTATGAGTAAAGTTTTATCCTGTCCAGTACTACAGACAAACTTCCAAAAACAATTTATTGCATATAAGATAATAATCGTCACTGGAAGTTAACCAATCAAATGTTCACCCTTTTTTTCCTGTTTACAATCTTCATTAACCATGTAACCTCAAGTTTCCAAAATATTTTATAGAAACACCAAATGAAAAAAGAATGGTGCTTTGAAACACCCAAGATATATGTTTATGACTTTGATTTTTTTTCTGTAAAGAAATGCAGGGTTATCTTCCTACAACTGTCAAATTCAAAGGAATATTTTTGTCGTCCCTTTTTCGAATGAAACCGGATGTGACGTACTTTGATTTGATGGTATTACACATAAAGGAGTGTCTGCCATCATGTGTTGTTGACCATATTTCCTTCTTTTGACAAAACCATTTGTATAGGAATTAAGGAGATACCCTTTTTTAGCTATCCTGCCACAATGACACCTGGTGAACATAACTTACCAGCGACCGTTAAATACAAAGCTGTGATACTTGATTGTTTGCCGTTTTGTTCAGTTGGCCATGCATTATACAGTCATTTCAATGCAACCAGTTTTACGCGGCAATTTTGTTTTTCTGTTGTACCATAATGACATCATGTTGGCATCACATTTATCTTGAAATGATAAAAAAAAAACAACAGCAGATACAAAAGCTCGAACTACACAGTTAAATTCCTCATGATATTCCCTGCAAACAAAGTTTGATCGGTACAATAGATATATATAAAAATTAGCATTTTGGACGGACCAACTTTTTTATCCTTCGTTTGATTCAAGTTAATATCAAGAAACTTCCGAAACCGTGCTTGAACTGGTAAGAATCTATTTGTCATTTAAAAAGTTATCTTTAGGATCATTTGGCAGCCCTTTCAATAACATTCCGTTTTTATTTTCAGTAATATAAAAGAAAATCCAGTTCATCATTTGTAAGTGTCGACTCTTTAAATACTTCATATTTTTACTAAATCGGGTTTTCTTTTCAATAAATATGAAATATAATTTCAAATATATTAGATCCCTTTGACAATGTATAACGACAATCCGATCGATTTTGCAAAGTTGTTTTTCCAGACGATAAACATATTTTCAATAAAGTTATTGAGGCGTATCTGCTATTTCTGTCAACTATCTCAGCATAAGCAATATGGATTAATGTAACAATTGTTTCAATATGAGGGTCTGGATGGAGTTTATAGAATAATGGACAACCAGAAAAAGGGCCAAACTTAATAAAGACTAAAAAAAAATAGGACGAAAATAAAGAATAGAGAATATAAAGGTGTTTAAATATAAAAAAAAACCAGATAATTCTGGGCAAGAGTTATAAAGGAAAGAGACGAAAGGCTAAAAAAAAACGAAAAATACAGAATTGAACGACCAACTATCCATTCCCTCGATTTAAAGAGCTTACGTTAAAATATTCCGTATTAAACATTTGTTAAAGAGGTATTAAAGGGTTTTTATTCGTATTTAAACAAATCTTTTTGACGTGTTTTAATACTGAATGGTTATTTTTGGTTCATCATAGTGCTCCATTCACAAAAGCAGAAATTTAAAGTTTAGGTATTTTAATAAAAAAAGAAAGTGTGAAAAAAAATATTATGAAAATTCAGCACTATTTAAAAAAACATATTCGGAGCATCATATAATCAAATTCGTGAATAAGCATGTAAGATGGACATGATGGACATTCCATGCCATATTTCATAATTTGCACTACAGATAGAAAACTTGTCATGCTGTTTTTCAAAAAAAAATTGTCCATACGTTATTAATACATAATAAACATTGGATAGTGAAATAAATCAGTGTTTGTAAGTATTTTGTTTTAATTTTTAATGAGTCCGGGTAGGGTGACATATCTTCCTCCGGACTTTTACCTTGTGAACTAGAACAACGTGTCGGTCTAGTACAAAACAGTGTGAGTTTAAATACATATTACATTAACATGTGCTTGTGTTGAATATGCAATTAATTTGCCGCTGGATGTTTAACAGTCATTGGTCACCATCTGTTGACGCATTATATACTGTACTTTTCTAGAATGTAAATAACAACATGGACAAGCCTTCCTGGTACAATGAGACATGTACGTGATGAAATCGATATATTAAGTCTAGACGGCATTGAATCACACACTGCTTCGTGATCAAAAGACTGTCGACGTTGGAGGTTGTTTATTTACATATTGCGAAGTTAATGACAGGCGACTGACAACAACTAGTCATAAGAACACTAACAAAAATATTCGTCATTATCCTGCGATGAAATTCGTTGCTACTTTGTTTTATGTTTGTGCTGCACTGGTGGCTTGTAAGGTTGAAAGTAAGTGTTTATACGCTTAATATGAAATAAAAGTAGTGAATTACTTGTAATTTAGATGACATGAAATTTGATTAAATGATAGCTTCAGTCTGTCTGCACGGCAAAATGCATATTTCATTTGATTCTTACTTAGTTGGCCAAAATTATATTGTAGATAAGACTAACTATTATATGGACTTTCGGTGGGTGCAACTTTTCCAACCTCTTAATTGGTGAAATCGAAATGGATGTATGCGCTTATTACATCGGTAAACTCCTGTTGCCTCTAAATGTTGTATGGTTTTACTTTTTATAGGTTTAGTTGGCTATATAACCAGGATTAACCCACCATTTTCTTCGGAAAAATTCCTGTACCAAGTCGGGAATACGACAGTTGTTTTTCACTCGTTCTGTTGATTGATTATGTCAGTTTATATTGACTTCCCCTTTTAGAATGTACCTTGGAGTTCGGTACTTTTATTAAACATTTCCACCCTGCTTTTAAAATTCATCCTTGTTAATAACAGTTCTTTGGGTGGTATTTTCTTCCAGGGAAGGTTTGGCATTTTATTTATACTTTCTTTTGCATTGTGATAAAAATTGGCTTTAGTGCAAAATATATATACAAAAAACAACTAAACGTAATGAGGAACGGTCCTCTTAATTAATAAATCATATTTGATTTGATTTATTTTTACATTTATTTAGAAGAAGCCCTATTTAGTTCAAAAGTGTTGGTTTGAATGCTTTTAAGTGTCTTTTTTTCATTGTTTATTTTGCGGTTATTTTTCCTTTATTTGGGGGTTGGGTACATTATTAGTACTATACGTTGACGTGTTATAGCGTATATTGTATGTTTATAATTGTACCAAAGTGTCGATTTCACTACTATCCCAAATGAATTATTCTCCAATTAACCGTAGCAATGTACATGAAAATGGAACAGAACTTGGACCTCAAGATGAAACTAGTAAGCGATTCAAACGTACAAAAAAAAAAAAAAAAACAACGAAGGACATTCGGAATTGTTTTGTCAGTGAAATCACATTGATCTTTGGTTTTTCACTTTTTTCCACGAGTTTTCATATAAGTTTCCTAATGACTGGATCAACAAAACGTTTGTATTATACGAAGGGTCACCCCCTTCTCTCTATGCATTTTGAACCTTCGAATCCGACGGAATTACACTCACCACAGAAGGTGCTCCAACTACTTGTCATCAAATTACATATCAGTTTTATGTTATCAGGGATATTTTAAAATAAAAGTATAAATACATCAGTCCATTAGTACGAAAGTACTTTAAAAATGAAAACACTGCCCTTTTTGCAGCACGTTTCTAAATAAAAAGACACAATACGTTTATAATGTACATACTACAGATGCCCTGCCTCTAAGCAGGACTCGACAGAATATGTATTGAGGTCCGAGGGTCAATATAATCTAACAGGTCCATATATAACGTATTGATTGAGAGAAAATCCTTAATTTATATCTTACATAATGTAATTTCTGTATTATGGAAAAAATAAAATAACAAAAATACCGAATTCGACGGAAAATTCCAATCGAAAAGTCCCTTATCAAATGGCAAAATCAAAAGCTCAAACTCATCAAACGAATGGAAAACAACTGTCATATTCCTGACTTGGTACCGGCATTTTTTTATGTAGTAAATGGTGGATTAAACCTGGTTTTATAGCTAGCTAAACCTCTCACTTGTATATAATTCCATTATATTGACAACAATGTGTGAGTAAAGCAAACACACATAATAGACGACAATGTCCAAAATAGGGGTACAGCAGTCAACAATATGTTATAATCTTAATCACTATAAAAACAAACATATACGTCAACAAAGAAAATAAAATGGCAATAGACATGGAAATAGACGTCAATGTTCTTTCTGTGTATTCTACATTGTATTTTGCACGATTTTTGATGCTGACCGTCAATATTTATATAAATAGGAACATAGTGTCCATATAATTAAAAATAGAAACTTGACTTCAGGTTCATGGCATACCTTTTGAATCACGTGATCGTAATAGCCAATGGAAAACAAGAATGCTACACCATATGTAACTTAAAATAAGCCCCATACATACAAGCAAGCTCGTTTACATTAAATGCTATTTCAACACCAATAAAATTATTTGGCTAGTTTAACCTCATCTTGCAAGGAGTAATTTTTAAGGGTTGTTCCGTCCATTTTTGCTTCCCATTGTACTTTACTAAAATCGGAGTACCTTGTCTTTGTAGGGATCATCAAAGGAAATTTGAATGTTTCACTATAGACTTTACTCCTGGTGAAAACAACTTTACAGTTGGTGACAAAGGAAGTAAGTTAAAGTATAGATAGAACTTGATAAATGTTTTTAATTGATATATAAACTCATCATAGATACCAGGATTAAAATTGTGTACGCCAGACGTGCGTTTCGTCTACAAACGACTCACCAGTGACGCTCGAAAAAAAAAAAAAAAATGCAAAAGGCCAAATAAAGTACGAAGTTGAAGATCAATGAGGATCGAAAATTCCGAAAGGTTTTGCCAAATAAAGCTTAGGTAATCTATTCCTGGGGTAGAAAATCTTTAATGTTTCGAACAAGATCAAAGTTTTGTAAACAGTTACAAAAAGATAGAAATTGATACATTAATTTTGTATAACTGATACATGATCTGTATTGCTCAAAAATGTAAAATCAACGTATCAAAACTGTATTGCTTTGTGTACATCAACATTTGAATACATTTGATACCGTCCTACAATTCGCGTATCATAGTTAAACGCTTGTTCAAATTAAAAATCAAAAGAGTTAAAAGTGCCAACTAAATATGTGATACCTTTATATGGGATATGTTTAATCTACATTTTTAAAACCTACGCGTATCACAAGTAGAAAAGAAACTGTTGATCCATCACACATGAGTGCACCCTGGTATTTTATATGGTTATCTCTCAGTTTTTTTTTACTTTTATAGTAGGAGGGAGATAAATGAAAATCAGTACATAAAATAAGGTTAAATAGGACGTAATAAAACAGTATCCTATTTTTTTCATTTTATTTTTAGCCGGAAAAATCAGTGATACTACTGTTATCTTTAAGGATGTACTTAGGTCAGGTTTAGGAATTTTTGTCAGATGTTCGGACTCCTTGGTTTTTTTCCTACGATACAGGGTAAAATATTTTGCCTCATAACACCCATTTTTTTCTTTCATATATAAGACTTCAATAGCTCATAAAAGGTCATTTACCAAAATTTCGATTTGAGACCCAAATAATACCAATGTAAATATAAGGTAAAAGTCCAAGTCCGCCTTTTCCCGCCATTTTTAAAAACTTAAATATCTCGAAAAGGAGCTCCATAACCTATCAATATTTGAGCTTATTTTGTTCTCTAACTAATGCTCTTCTGACTTATAGTATTAATTTTAAATTCTAGATTTCTTTAATTTTACCTAAGTACATCCTTAAGCTGACAGTTCCTTGTTAGATTTGTGTAAACGTATATGGCTTTGATTTTTTTTGTGTGCACATTTATGATTGACACATGTGTAATAATGAAGTAATTCAATGATGCGAAATAAAGGGCGAAGATTTACAAGTTTAACCAATTTGTAGAAAACATTCGATATAAAACGATGTCATATATGCGATATTGTGCAAGATATAATGTGTCAGTTGAAATCATTAATAACTCTTGCCATTGGTATGTACATCATATTTATTATTGTGCTAGAATATCATTTGAAAAACATATCAATGTGATACTTACACACTAGTTACTCGTTCTGCTTCTGTTTATTATTATTTCAAAAAGGTATTAAATCATACAGAAACATAAAACAGGAACCTAAATGCAATAAAGATATGTTTCAGCTTAACTTCCAGGTAGTCTTTGTAATGCAAAATTGAACTTCCTGCACATTCTTTTGTTTACTTTTATATTAATTTCTATCTTTTGTTAGTTTTACCTGTTGTGTATTTTTTACAAGTATTAAAGTCATATGAAACTGTTTTCTTGAAAGTCTTCTTTTGTTACAAATCCATTACATATAATCGACAAAACATATTTCATTCAATTATCAGTTTTCCTTGCAAATTAATTTTCGTGTTGTATTGCCGAAGCTTACAGAACGTGACTAAAAAAAAAAAACACAGAATCATTGAGCACGTGAAAAATACACATGATATAGAGCGGTCTTTACTTTTTTTTGTATTTTCATGCAATTCTATTTGTTAATCTAACTTTGAAATTACAGTTCTTAAAACATTTTGTTGTATAAAAATTTTCAAATGGGAGGTTTAGCTAGCTATAAAACCATGTTTATCCCACCATTTTCTTCCGAATATGCCTGTACCAAGTAAAGAATATGGCAGTTGTTTATCACTGTTCCGTTAACTGAAAGCGTTTGATTTTGTCATTTTTGTTTAGACTTCCCCTTTTTAAATTTGCCCTGAAGTTCGGTATTTTTGTTATACTTATTTTCCCTTCAGAATCATGTTACACTAACTAATTGCCATGTTTGATTACCGTTTTTTCATCGGAGTTTTCCCTTGCTCTTGGGCTCTGCGGTTACCGAAGTACTAAAGAGGTCTCGTGGTTAAGGTCCCTACATACGGGAAAGCTATCAGCGAATTAGACTACGGGAAGACAATATTTCAATGGCAGTACATTCTGAAGATTTTGATGCGATGGTGGAGTTTTCTTTTGAAGGAAAATCAATGAACACGTGTTTTATAGTAAAACTTAGCAATTTCAATATACAAAACATATTTAACTCTTTTTTTTTTTAAATTTGAAGTATTATATGACTTTAACGTTTTGTTATCATTGTCACCAAGATTATTAAGTAAATATGTTATGGACTAACACATATTTTGGAAATGAGTCTTACTTGATGTCTATTGATGAGGTATTATTGGAATTCAAAATATATATACACCGGAATTTTATACGCACGATTAATTTTCACTATATATGTTGCAGCAAAACCAGTCAGTAAGTAAATAATCATTAATCACAAAATGGAAAGTTAAAGGGGCATTAGCTGTCAAATTCATGTTCACCGATTTGACTCAAATTCTCATATTTGATTTATAACCTACTATAACGTATATCCAAGTTATAAAAAGTCTAAAATAAACAATTTACAATGCATTGGCTCGATAATATGTATCAGCATTTCGTGTGTATTTTAGTCTAGACGCCATCTAATTAACTTGCAAGTGAATAATTCATCAGCGATGTTTCTTTGCTTATTTTGACAAAATTGAACCAAACTGGCTGCTAAAAGCGAATTATTATTTCACTATTTCACTTTCTTTAAAGATTGAAAAAAAAAGTCATATTTTATTTTTTTTATATCTCGTAGCTAATGCCCCTTCAATATAACAAAAAAAGTTCTAAAAAAAAAGTTTTTGGAAACAATCAATCAAAAACTCTTCTTCATTTGTATTGTAGGTAAACATAAACAGCTACTTTATAGTAAAACACCAAGCTTAACATAAGACAAATTCCACCTATGATATATTTAATTAACATGAGATTATTTAAGACAAAAGACTACAACTCATCAGGTACCTGACTTTGAGGATATATTAACAATTAACAGGAGCAACCCAGAACAGATTTTAATCTCGGACGGTAACATATCAAAGGTATGAAGTAAAATGCACAGTGATGTTCAGATCTGAAGAACACAGCAAAAGCGTATACTAAAGGTATAACCGGCTAAGTCGATAACAGAAAAAAATAGTTAAATTATTAAGAATATTTGGAGTTATTAAAGCAAACAGTATTTGATTAGATTTGAGTTGTAGAAATTGTGCTTTCCTAAACTCTAACATAAGATACTAATTAGCTTTTTTTTCTATTCAATTATTAAATACAACTTAAACAGTGCAACTTGTACGTTACGCAATTTTTCCTTTAAAGATTTGTTTCTGTATTTAAGTAATACAATGCAAACTAATAATGTCAGAAAAGACTGCAGTTCTCGTGTAGTATACATATCAGCTATATTGACGAAAAAGATTTTCTGATATTGTCTCCAAAAGTCTTTTTTTCATTAGAATGTAATGTGGTCATTCGTTACTATCTAGATATAAATTAACTTAAGGGTAAAATTGTAGGGAACATTCTCCCATATATATTGGGGAACAACGTGATTTTAAATTCATTATGTTTATTTTGATTCGTGTTCAAAATATGTTTAATCAAAATATATTCTGCTTTATTATACGCCTTTTCGTGTTTATGCATATACAATTGCTATAAAAAAGTATAACAAAATACCAACCTCCAATGCAAATTCATTTAGGGGGCATAAAAACTGGCAAAATCAAACGCTATCATTCAACGGAACAAGTAAAAAAACAACTGCCATATCCCTGACTTGAAATTTCCGGAAAAACTTTTCTGTTTAACCAGGTTTTATAGCTAGCTAGCTACCCCCCTTTCCACACACACACACACTTGTTTGAGAGTTGTTTATACATTATTATAGTTTCGTTATAGTGCCAACATTTGGTCAATTGGAATAAAAATATACCAAAAAGGACTTTTGATTGCATTGGTTGCGGTGGTCAAAATGCTTAATTTTGGTTGATGTATTGTATTGTTAGAGTTATTGTATGCTGTGGTGATGGGTCTCTAATTCCTAATTTGTATGACCTAGGTATCTGCATTTTTCTTTTTATTTTGAAAATATAAGATATAAATGTATCAGATAATAGTTTGTGATGATATAACATGTAAAAATTATAACGATTACTAAAAACATTTTCCATTTTTTTTCAGTTGAAGAACCCAAGGAAATAAAACCGATCGAATGCGATGTTCCTTACTTTTCCACGTCTGGTACCGGAACTATATGCGAAGCACCGATGACAACCACAGAAAAGCCGATGACAACCAGAAAAAAATCGTGTGCCAGTAGAAGAAAACATGCATAAAGCGGAATTATTAATGACTACTAACGATTTTTTGAGAATCTTCCGCTATGCATAAACGACATTTATCCTCTTTAATAAAGTGTAGATTGTAACTTTTCTTCTTAGTACTATATAATGCAAACAAAGGCCAAAGAAACAACAGTATACACACTTCAACATAGAAAACTAAAGATTGAGCAACAAGAACCCCTCCAAATCTCGTGATTAATCTCATGTGCTCCGGAACGGTACGAAGGTCCTGTTCCACATGTGGCACCAGTCATGTTGCTTATGCAAGTGCAATCTAGTAAGTTTTTAAATTATGCGTGAACATTTGAATTACCAAAACTTTTAATTAATGTGGAAACTATTTCAGTGGATTCCTTTGTTGTATTAAACACCCTTTTCATACACATATATACACATAATTTAATGGGAAATGAGGTTATAAACTTTGAACTATTGAATATTTCTTTAGAGGTGACTTATTCCTGCAAACTACTTTTCGCCTTGGACAGATATTAATTTAAGGACACAAAACTAAATTCATGACTCTAGAATAGATTTCTTGTTATTTGTTTAACAAGAATGGAGTTAGTGGAGATGTTGTTCGTTTTTTTTTTGTCCTAGGCTCAACCGTACTTTAGGAGACGATCAATTAATTTTCTAGGGTAAATGGGCCATGAGGATTTTCAAAAAATGATATCCTGGCCTTGTAAGAACTGAAAATAAATAACATTGCATGCGGCAGGATGAAAATGAATATTCTGCAACACAAAATGCAGGAAACTATTGTTTATAAAAATATTTTACCGGGTGGAAAAAATAAGTATGCGTAGCAAAAGACATGCCAGATGAATTGTCAATCCGCCAACAAATCATTTTTGTCTACCTTCCTCGAAACACAATACCAAACTGTCATTTCCTGACGAATGTTTTTAAAGAAAGACCAGTCGTGCGCACGATTAATCTGTGCCATACTCTTCTATTTGGCAATAGTTCAAACCACTGATTGTTAAGCTCAAACTCAGGACACCAAAATAAAAAAAAAATGAACGACTAAAAGGATTGTTGAAATGTGTATTCAAGCTTTATTATATTACTAGCTATTGCCGAAAGTCGTGCATTTATTTGCGTAAAGTCTAATTTACAGCCAAAAAATGTTTGTGATTTCTCAGATACAAATTTGTTATATTCGGTAACAACGATTCCTTATTACACCCAAAAGAGAGTTAACAAGTGTGGAAAAACTCATCAAAAGTACCCGGCTATAATTTTACATGTCGGGAGCCCGTCTGGAAATTACATGGAGATATTTAATCAGTGGTACTTTTTTTTTTATATAAAAATCTAATTTCTAAATGGTATCTCACAGACTATAGTTTATTCTGTATCACTGTTCTCGGTTTATCAATACAAAATAAAGAACTTGTATAGGGCACTAATTAAAATTATATAGCTAAGTATTTACGTTGACTAATGAACACGAAGATAAAACAATGTCATCATCATTCATATTGCATCATTCTGTTCATGCATTTAACAAACATTGGTGATAATTAATATTACATGAATAGAAATATCTGTCTTCCTTACAAAATTGCGCAAAGTATTTTGACAGATGAGATGAATAGGTGAAGATACATTTTGGGGTATTTTTTTCGGCCTTGTAAATTCATAAAAGAATAAAACATTGTGGAAGACTTTTTATAAATACTGTTTTATATTCATTCGAAAAAAAAACAGGCTCTCATAAATGAGAATATAAACATAGCATTTTTAACACAAGTTGACCTTGACGTCATTACTGTAATATGACCAGGGAGATTTTCTTTTTAAAAGATAAATTTTGAGAATATTTAACACAATGCGCCAGTGTCGCCCAAAACTTTTTTCCATGTTATGAGATATATACAAAATAAATTTTATCTACTAACATATCTTTTTTGGCAACAGTAATATGTTTTATTATTTCTAAGTATGTACAAGTGGAATAGTTAAGATTTTGCGTAAATGTGTCATTTTACGAATTTACTGTCTTTTCGTGGCTGTACAACCCATGACAAAAGTTTACGTTAAACATAATTTAATTTTAATATTTTATCAAGTAAACAGTTCAAACAGATGTTTCCAAAATCAGAAATCACTTAAAATATATTTTATTATGAGGCAAATAAGTACTCAAATCGCAGCTTTTTGTTTTGTCCGAAGCACAAATGTATCCTTAACAAAGATTAAACAATTATATATCCATTACACGTGACTCAAGGTTGTATCTGTATGAATAGTTTCAGGTACTGGATACAAAAGCGGAAAGCTCTCATGTACACGTAGCCTAAAAACCTCGGTACTGCTCAGTTATCAGTGATTCGACACTGAAATGGTTTATAACATTTATTAAACCTACGATAATAATTTAAAAATGATAAAAAATACAGGTTCCCTTATAGTTAGACAAAATTGGTCTCAGCGGGATTTTAATATTATATTTATGTCCATGTTGGTCCTATAGCTCATTATGTATCAAGTTGTTCTATACCTTTTAACTGTGTGTGAACCGCCGATAACAACCACGAAGAAATTATGTGGTAGTTGTACATGTTATAGAAGAAATCCATCGAGAGAATCTTAAAATATAGACTGGTGACACATATTTGAGAACCTAACGTCATGCATGAAAGATGATACCTGCCATACGGAATACAGTTATACTGCAATGTCGAACAATATGTTTTTATACAATCTTCTGTACTAGATATGAATAAGAGGAAACTAATTTGATCAACAAACGATGTCCATGTCCCCGAAAAGAAAAATGGACACTGCATATAACTATGTGTGCAAACCTGAACTTAAAGTTAATATTTGAATCATATGGCAAAATCCTAGGTAGTTTTTTCATATGATTTGCACCACGTAAGTTTGGCCCTTTTAATTAAATTTCCTCCCTTAATTGTAGATTGAAAATATAGATTATATAACATTTGCGGATAATCCAGTCGTTTTCCGTCTTGGGTCTACAACTAACGTGTCTTTAAAAACTTCCTTTGCGGATATTTACGAATTTGTTGTGTAATTCTAAGGGAAAATGCTTAAGATTTGACTATTTACGAAATAGGAAGGATAAAATCATCATGTTTTTAAAAGAATTTGTACGAAAACATAAGAACAGGTGTTATAAAAGTTAGCTGAAAATTAAGGGTACAAGGTGTTTCCCTATATGCGAACAAATCATGAACACTGTCTCCTTGTATCTTGATTTGTTATTTTGAATCCTGCTATTTTATGATTTTTCGTTATTTTACATAGCAAATTACTACGGTTACGCTTCCGATTTTTAAACTGAAAAAAAAAAAAACGAACGCTTTCAAAGTAGAACAATTCATTTGTACACGAACAATCCACCTATATGCGAACAAATTGTTGATGTGACTTAGGAATTGGCATAATTGTAAATTTTATTATAGGGCAGATATAATCCTATTTTAATGAATGTCCTATCGATAAAGCAATATGGCTGCTATGCTATGCAAATTAGCAAAGTACTCCAAATTTTGCCTTATGTCGCGGTTACAGTAATCTCTTAGAAGTAGTACACAACTGCTTCTATCTATCGATATATTTCACCGGGTTATGCAGTTTTCCCCTTGAAATCAGAGAGGAGTTTTGAATCTTTAATACTGAACATCACACTTGTATGTTTACTATAAATATTTTTATTCACAACAGACAATCTCGACAACCAGACATTATAGGGGAAATAGAGGTATTTCAACCTGACATATAAAAAATGTACAAACACAAAACAAAACAAAAAGACTAAATATTTTCTACCAAAAACACTTAAAAATAAATCAAATTAGAATATGAATTTTTATGTGCTAAATGTATTTGTGTACCTCTTATTTGTACAATAGGTGACTGATTGGAGGATAAATTGATTTATTTTGCCATACACGTAATTGTCCATAAAAGTAATAAAAATAAAATTAACATTATCGACAGAAATATTGATCTATAGATTGATTGTAATTGTTTTGTTAAAATGCAGTTTGTATAATATACGGTTAACATATTTTAAACCTAGAATGTATGTTGACATAATTCTAAAGAACGACAATACTGACTGTATAAACACCAAGTTTTTCCTGGAAATATTACATTTCAAGTGTTAATGTCAACTACAATGTATGAATGAACTTAACATGGCAAATTAAAAAATAAATTTTACATTACATCAAATGAGATATGCTTTAAATCCAGTACGTTTTAAAGATCAAACCGTTATAAGTTTTAAAATTATAAAATGTTGTTGAAATATAAGAAGCAATGCTACCCGATGTCCATTAGGAAAAAGCAATGCTAATTTTCTAAACCCAAATGTAAATTTCCCTATCAAAATATGTCACGCACAAGATATATATTAATGATAATAAAAAAGATTTATTGGTACAAATTACAACGTAAGTCAATTAGGAGTTAACTGTATTTTATTTTAAGCTTTGACGGCATCAATGTAAGTTTACTGGCGACGCGTTAGCGGAGCCAGTAAACGGGTATTTGCGACCATCAAATCACCAATTGATGCCGTCGGGGCTTAAAATATAATATTGTTATCTCCATTCTAATGAAACTGACAGACAACAACGTCAAATCATGCATTTAAAATCTGTCATACGTTGTCTGCGCTTGCGCGTACGTTTTCATAGCATCATTTGTGAATTGATGCCATGAAAATTGGTGACGTTATCCAGTCAAAATGAACGTTACAAACGATGTTGCATTATAATGGTAGTTTAACTTTACATACAAGACTCTGAATGATTTTCGAGCAATTTCATTAGCGACATATAAGCAGATATACAATGCTGTCGGGATGCGTATCCTCATCAACAATCTACGTTTTGTTTGTAGTGCCCTTTACGAAAGTTACTCAAAAAAGGTGAGAAATACACTTTAATTTGTTTCATATGCTTTTGTTTTACCACATCATTAATTCTGATTGTCTATTTAAAACTCGAAAAAAACACTAAACAAAACAAATCTCAAAAAAGAAAATCCTGCTGATGAACCTATTTAGATACGATTATGGTAATAGTGAGGATGAAGAATAGTAATTTATGTGTGTAAACTATTTGATGTTTTGATTAACAGGAAAAAAAGTTTATGGCATCTATATAATATTTAACATCAGTATGCTTTAAAGTAAATGCCTTACTTTCGCTATATGCGTAACATTAACTGATCAAATATAACACTCTTATGTCTTTTTTTTTCGACCTTTCTGTTATTTATTTTCATAAACAACGGGGTCTCGACGACTCATTGGTTCAGAGTAAATAGTTTCGTCTTATTAACAATTTCGAAATATAAAGCATTCCAAATAATATTTTAGAAGCCTACATCACAATGATTGTATTGCTTAACCTGCTTAACAAAGTTCTATATAGAATATCTAACAAAAAAGATGAACTGTATTTTGGAGTATACTATCTAGTATGTGTATTTAGTATCAATGTTTCTTTGTTTATTAGTAATACACATCTGATAGGGCATGTTTACTGATTCGATTGTATACAATTTGTTGTAAACTGTGACTAAAAAATAAAAGTTAAAAAACATGTAATCCAAAGTCGTGTTCGCGAGTAGTGATTAAATAGGAACAACTTTCTTTCTCACAAAAATACAAGTAGAGTATTAATCGATGTCATAAGTGTAATAGCTTCGCATAATCACAAAAACAAATCCTCTATTTCAAAGGTAGACAATTTATTGCATGATCATCAGTGGTTAAATGTTGTATCCGTATAGTTGTTTTCGGGTACTGGATGTTGATAAGGATTTGCTCTCATGTAGTTTGAAGATTCGCTACTTCCTGAGCAGGACATACCGTCGTTTTCAAACTCCCCCGACCCTGTCCCTTCGTCCACATGGCATGCATCAATGTATGGATCACTCTCTTTATATCGAGCATCACACAGTTTATGTCGTCTGATGCAATAAACAGCACCAATTGAAGCCAAAATTACTATTATAGCAGCTAATGCAGCTAATCCACCGACAAGCGGTGCTGTTTTTGACCCAGGTGAATGGGATACTAGAAAAATACAATACATGTGTTGAAATAAAATGTATGAAACATAAAACACTATAAAGGACAATATGTTGTTCTGACAGTTTGGCTTGATGTTTGCTAAACTTATTTGTTGATACACAAAGTCAAACTAAAAACAAATGTAACTCTTGAAAAATATTTAGATTTACTTCCTAACATACAAATATTTTGACTTTAGAAAAAACCCATACTTCTGTTAAAACTATCCTATTTGAGCACAAAATGATAAAACGCAAAACAACGGTTTTCATTAAAATGACTAAATTCTTTGTGAATAATCTGTCAAAATTTACTCATATTTGCCTTTCTATAGACCGCAATAATGTTATTATTCACTGATATGTTTCTCCTTTGGCATAACGCATACAATTCACGTAGAGGCTCTCTAGAAGAATAAAAGAAAAACAAAATCCTAGGAATATCCGTATTTGCAGGACCCTTTAAATGGATGATTTCAATGAAGAATCATGTTTAGTGATCATGTTAATCGCAACTTTGACAATCAAACAGAAATCGATATTGAAAGTTTATAGAAATAAACTAAAACAAAAAAGGTGATTTTGATGAGAGATCCGATAGTTTTTTTTTTATGTTTCTATTGAGAACTTTCTATTTTTCGCAATGACATTCCGCAAATACCTGCACATGGTGTTTACATCTTCCAGCAACATACTTATTCCTGTGCTTGCATTTCCTTGATATTTCACTTAAGTTGCTGTTTACAAGGTATCTGTTGAACCAACCGCAAAGATATACGAAACCATCATGACTTAAATGTAGTTTACGAAATATCTGTGTCATAGCTGGTTATGGATATATTCCATTAACGTAGCTTAATCGCGTTCCGCGTTTCCGCCTTGTCACAGACTGCAAATTATCACCGGATATTTACTTGTTGTGAGGATAACGCCATATACTTTAGGAAAGTAAGGACTGTAACCCTCGGAGCATCAGAGTCTATCCCGCGTATTGTTGTGATTTTTGTTGCTCAGTGTTTCTTTTCTATGCATTGTTAAGGCGATAGCTGTTTTCTGTCGTCCTCTTGTCATGCTGTTGTCTTTCCTTCTTATCCTATCCCCTTAATTTTATTAAATACTGTTAAATAGTGTATATTACCATACAGTATTTTTTTGATATGTAAATAGATCGACGATAAAGATTAATTTCTGCATTTACCTGCACATGTCTCTCTGTTTGTGGATTTTGTTTTCCCAAAAGAACAATCTTCTTTAAGTCTGCAACAATTGGGGGTCAAGTCATTATCTTTATCTGTAAACTCACACCATCCACACTCGGCTTCACTGAAACATTTCCTGAAAGAAAAAGCAATGGAAATAGGTAAGTTAAAATAAGAGCACTTGCAAACTAATGGAACCACTTCTATAACTATTCGTTAAAATCAAAATAACAAAAATACCAACTTGAAGGAAAATTCAAAAACGGAAAGTCCTTTATTAAATGGCAAAATCGAAAGCTTAAACACATCAAACGGATTGAAAATAACTTTCATATTCCTGACGTGGTACAGGCATTTCCTTATGTAGAAAATGGTGGATTAAACCTGATTTTATAGTTAGCTAAACCTCTCACTTGTATGACAGTCGCATATAATTTCATTATATTGACAACAATGTGTGAACAAAACAAACAAACATAATAAGAAAAAATGTCAGAAATTGGGGTACAGCATTAATCACTTTAAAACAAATAACTATTTCAACAAAGAAAAACAAAATGGCATATAAACACTCTATAGACAAAGTACATAAGCAGTAAGTAAGACAAGAATACAAAAATGACCATAGCACAATAACACAATGGCGGGATGTATAAATACCGAGCCACGCCAAAAGTATATTACCACTAATGGACTAAACAGTAAAGGTTAAAAATATACAGAGACAATTAAAAAGAACACCATAACACGTAGTTAAGATGAGACACAACGTCAGTACCTATATTTTATATTTCAAGACCATCATATTCTATTTGTGAAGTTGATACGGAATATTTATCAACAAGGTCTTTGTATCTTCCGATGAACTCTTTTTAGAAAAAGGACGAGACGTTCTTTGCATAACCCTGGTTCATTAACTTTTGCTCAGACAGTGGTGACGTTTTATTAAGTCTGAGTAGAAGCTGCAAGCTCTTGAATATCGAACGAGTTGGGAAATGTATATCCCATATGGAGGTGAAGTTGGTATATTGCTGCTGAGGTGCGGGAAATTTATAATTTCAAAATCAAAATCGTCTCGTTTGTCATAGATTCTTGTACTGAGATGACCGCTTATGTCAAATTTGAGGTATAAGTCTAAAATGAGGCGGAGGAAGCCGTGTCTGCTGTTTCTTTAATTTCTATTTCGGGAGGGTATATTAATTGAAACCAATCAGAAAAATTCGGATTGTTAATGGAAAGAACATCATCCATATATCTGAAAGTAAAAATAATTGATCTGCCTTCTTTGGTCTTGTTTTTGATAAGTGTCTGAAGTAACTCCGACTCATATAAATATACGAAGAGGTCGGCAAGGAGAGGCGAAGAACAGGAAGTAGGAAAGCAATGCTTTACTTTGTATATATAGCATGCTCACATGAAGCCTGATACCAAATTGCAGGGTGTTTTTATACATAGAAATACGAAGATGTGGTATGTCACAATGTGTAAAAAGTAAACAATTACAGGTCAAAGTATGGCCTTTAACAGGGATCCTTGGCTCACACCGAACAGCAAGCTATAAAGGGCCCCAAAATGACTAGTGTAAAACAATTCAAACAGGAGAACCAACACTCTAATCTATATAAAAACGAGCAACGAGAAACTCTTAAGAACCACATCAACAAACGACAACAACTGAACAACAGGTTCCTGACTTATGGCAGGTGCCAACAAATGCAGCGGGTTTAAACGTTTTAACAGGCGCCAACCTTCACCCTAACCTGAAATAGTACTGAACATTACAACATAGACACACTATAAAATATCAATTGAAATGGCTTAACTCAATCAAAAAGACATACTAACAAAAACAAGTAAACATACACTGAACGGATCAATTTTATCTATGACACAATATAAATACAATATTAAAAAAAAGTGGGGGATGTAAAACAATGTCAAAAAGACAACAATAACCTTGGACAAAATGACGTTAAATAAAATAACGTACACAGGTAAATTTAAATATAATAATTTTGATGTTATGAATACGGAAATTTACTATGACGAATGTGACGCAAATATTGTACATGGTCATTGCATGTGACAGTATACAGAATTCGGTAAAGAAAAAGTTGAAGAATGTTTAATCTAAAATGCATCACAAACCATACAATGCCCAATAACAGAGTTTTAGACAGTTTTGATTCGTTGTTCCTGAGAACAATGAAACGAAAATTTAACAATGTGTAAGAATGTATAGGTATTGACAGTTGTTGATATGTCCTGAAGTTTTAAACGTTTCATATAGTTAAGGTGGTATGGGAGTCTAAAATAAAAATGATAGAATTTGTTCATACTTTGCCAAAACGTAGTATCTATTGATATATGTTCAAAAATATAATAAAAAAGATGGGTCACCGCGCATTTTCTCAAGCTACAGGTTGAGACAAAATGACACATTTTGTATGGATTATACAGGAAAAAACACAATTTTGTGATTAGGAACTAAACAAAATGATAGAATTGTAAAATAAATTAGGAAAAGATAGCTTTCAGACAATGCTTTGAGAATATCAAAAGAAAAGATAGGGTCACCGTACGTTTTTTCCGGCTAAAATACAAAATAGGAAAATTCCATGTAGATTCCTTCAGAAAATGCACTGTTTTAGAGTTACCTCCCCTTAAAATTCCAATTTAAAAACATTAAAAAACAACCAAAAATAATCTACACTTGCAAAAATATTAATATTTATAAGTTATATTCTTATAAAATGGTTCTTTTGAATGAAAATTCACATTAAATATCTGCATTCCTGCATCAAATTTTGCTAATTTGATAGAAAATCTGGACCTTAGGTTCTCTGATTTTTACAATCCAAGATGGCGGAAGACACCCATACCACCTTAAGCATATCTGTATAAAGTCTGGAACCTAGTGTCAGGTAGCTGTGATTTGTAGTTCCTTAACAAAATGCGACGGGAATTTCAGGAGATGGACGGACATATGGACGAACGGACAGTCATGAGTAAGACCGTATACTTTCCCTTAAAAGGTGTACAAATACAAGTCTGAGCATCATTAATTCCTTCTATCAGAAGGACAATCGTCAGATGGTAATTAAAAATAAATCAAAAATAAAATTAACAAAACTTGCATTGGAGGCAACTATAGTTACCGATGTTCAAATCTCATAAATCCATTAAAATAAATTTAATACAAATCATAGTGAAAGACAATAAAATAATACAATCTTCCGATACTTAGCATGGGTTTCGCGAATAAAAAGGGAACCGACCAAACAAAATGTGTATAAAAACATAGGAATGACCATTATGAACTCTGAAAAAAATCATGTCAAATCAAAAATTAGGTCCTAAAAACGTTGTTCTTGCGTCACTAAGAGAGAGAATCAAGCTTTCTATGAAGAAAAAACGACGCTTAGTCTTATTTGGCAGTGAGCACTCTTATTTGTTAAAAAGTAGTAATATAGACAAACGACAGTCTATTAAACACTTTACAGAAACCGAAAGACTGAGCAACACGAACCAAAAAAAACCTTGGGTGATCTCCAGTGCTCCAGACGATCAAACCGATCCTGCTTTACCTATTTCACCCTCCCTTTCAGCCTGAGCTTATACAACATATCCTTTGTTATTTGTAACCCAAACATTTGAGAAAATAAATGAAAAAGGAACCTGATTGTTTTAGTAGTCGAACTAATACTGATTAATCCAATAGCCTAAAATATACATTTCATCCCTTTATGAGTAAATACTTACGTTTTACTATCTTTTTCATGACAGCTTGGGTTAAAACACGTTTGTAACCCTGTAACGTCGTCCGGTGAACTCGTACCGGAAGTATCAGGGACAGATGCACTGCAAGGATTGCTGGAATGGCTTTAGTAAAAATAAACTTTAGAAGAACAACATGTTGAAGTTGAGAAAACAGTAATTACGATTTTTTAAAATTTTTCTCGTGTGAAATATAGTTCATATCGGAGTCATGGCATAACTGATGATAAAAAAATTAAGTTGGTCGTTTATGCTGGTTATAACATAAATGTCATACAACCATCGCTGAATTGTTTTAAAGATTGAAAACCTTTCATGTTCCTTCAAAATGAACTTCATCTACTTATACAGATATATGTATCAAAAATCAAAATGCGAGTTCTTATTATTGCGATACTCACACAGTCGCATTATTCGCATTAATAAAGACCTCGCAATAATTTATGAATTTACAATATTTCTTTCAAATATTTCATTTCGGCTTTGCGGCATGCATAGTCATGATTAGTCACGTCGAATATATGCAGACTCGCAGTATATTTATACTTTAGAAATTAACATACAAGACAAGAAAATATTTTGGAGTAAAACTTGTATACAAATCACTGAATTTATTCGGGAGTTGTCAAGTCGAAAATAGGTTTCATACCATTTATGACCTGATCTTTATTGATCAACCATTATTAATTACTTGTACTTAATTGTAACTTATGAAAATAAGAAGATATGGTATGATTGCTAATGAGACAGCTCTCCACAAGAGACCAAATGACACAGAAATTAACAGCTATGGGTCATCGTACGGCCTTCAACAATGAGTAAAATCCATACCACATAGTCGGCTATAAAAGGCCCCAAAATGACAAATGTAAAACAATTCAAACGAGAAAACTAATGGCCTGATTTACTTACAAAATAATGAACAAAAACAAATTTGATAATCAGCAACATACGACAACCACTGAATTACTGGCTCCTGACTTGTGACAGGCACATACAGAATGTGGCGGGGTTAAACTAGTTTGAAGGCGCGCCAACCCTCCCCTAACCTTGGACACAGGTGTAACAGTACAACATCAGAACAAACTATAAAACTCAGCTGAAAAGGGCTCAAATCATCAGATCGATACAAAGCTTACATATCACCGACATATATACTAATATGTAAACAAAAAGAGTATTACGGATCTATCCTTTTTTTAACTAACAACGAGAAAGACATTATTTGAAATCATAGTTTGCAAAAGTTTATCCGTAATAGTATGTCTATACATGAATATTGTTTTTATACAATATTGACGATAATAGAAAACATATTAAGTACAAGATACAGTTTAATGAATACTACATAGGTATAATATCAACGTTATATATCTATTTTATCTCACAGGATCCATATATATAATGTTTTATTTTGCACCTAGAGTACCTATTTTGGTCATACAGCTCTAACAGTTTCTACGAATTTATACATCCCTTGCCATCAAATAATGTGGTTTGAGTGTTTCTGATTTAAGTAAATCCATGAAAGCGCTTTGGACGCACAAAGTTTATCTAGTGTTATTTTCATTTCCGTAGATATCGCTTGTATAGGTGAACCACGAGTTTCATCGTTTACCCAAATAGAAATTTCCTGAAGAATTAGTTAAAACCACATACATGTATTCATGTATCTAAGGATATATAATTTTTCCTCTACCTTAAAAATTGGTATAAAAGAAAATAAATAAATGAATGCTCATTCTATTTGTATAATTGGGTATTTTCTCTGGCCGTCTTTGGCCTTATCTTGCTATATATTTGTTTCGTTTATAGTTAACTTTTTAAAGTTCATAAAGACAGTATAAAACGCAAATAATGGTTTACCTTGAATTATATTTAACACTTCTTTGAGATTCACACTGCTTTTCAAAATAACATTTGTATATTTTATTTTAATTTTAATATAAGCTTTTTGTAATTTGTGTACGTATAATACTTCATTATTGTTGTAATTAAACTTACTTGTTGTAAATGTTTAAACAAAAAAGATATGTTATGGAATTAAAACAGAGACAATCGTCGCATGGTTTACACGATCTTGAATTCGGTTTTATATTTTTATCCTGTAAAAAATTTGATATACATAATTAGTTCAAATGATTTAGAAAATTAGATAATATATAAACTGTTCTCAGCTATGTATTTTTCAGTTTTCAAAGTAAGGTCAAAATGGAGATAATCTTGACTTTTTTTTAAATCAACCGTCAAATCAATGCGAAAAGATACATTCAATTATCTAGATTGAATTGACGCATTCGTTTCATTTCAAATGTAATAAATTTGCCTATTGAAGGTAGTTATCGTTATCATTCGTGTATCAAACTTTTCTTATACATATTTGTCTTTGCCTAGTTATCTCATCGGTGTAGACCGTATTCGGTGGTACAATGTACTACATGTGTTAAATACAAAATAGGCTTTATTATTAGGTTCAATTGTTTTTGTACCTTGTGTCTATTCTTCATATTCGTTTTCTTGTAAAGTTGTGTATCATGATTTTGGATTACCTTCTTTACGCGGTGGGAATTGATTTCTCCTATTGTTGTAAATATAAATTGTAATATACAAGTAAATAAACTTATCATAGATACCAGGATTGAAATTTTGTATTTGCACCCGACGCGCGTTTCGTCTACAAAAAGACTCATCAGTGACGCTCGAACCAAAAAAAGTTAAATATGCCATATAAAGTACAAAGTTGAACAGCACTGAGGAACAAAAAATCCTAAAAGTTTTGCCAAATACAGCTAAGGTAATCTATTCCTGAGGTAGAAAAGCCTTAGTATTTCAAAAATTCAAAGTTTTGTAAACAGTTAATTTATAATTATGACCATATCAATGATAATTCATGTCAACACAGAAGTGCTGACTACTGGGCTGGTGATACCCTCGTGGAATAAAAACTCTACCAGCAGTGGCATCGACCCAGTGTTTGTAAATAAACTCATCATAGATACCAGGATTGAATATTTGTATTTACGCCCGACGCGCATTTCGTCTACAAAAGCCTCATCAGTGACGCTCGAATCAAAAAATGTTAAAACGGCCAAATAAAGAACAACGTTGAAGAGTATTGAGGACAAAAATTCCTAAAAGTTTTGCCAAATACATCTAAGGTAATCTATTCCTGAGGTAGAAAAGCCTTAGTATTTCAAAAATTCAAAGTTTTGTAAACAGTTAATTTATAATTATGACCATATCAATGATAATTCATGTCAACACATTGAAGTACTGACGTCTGGGCTGGTGATACCCTCGGGGAATAAAAATTCTACCAGCAGTAGCATTGTCTACAAATTGTGATCTTTTCCAACAGAAAATTGTCACTCCATGTCCGACATGTTTATATTATAAATTTATAAGGTACAAAAGCAACTTAAATATTTTTTTATCATTGTTTTTAAATTTGACAACTGGGTAAATACTCGTTTTTTTTATTTATTAAATATATAAAGAATATAAACTGGCAGTTTGCAATTGTTCGCAGCATTGCTATCTTAAATCAATCTCATATCAAGGACATAGATAGAAAAATCATTATGGAAAAGCTTAAGGATGTTCGCTGCTCAATTCAAAATATCAAGCTTTTTAAAAGACTGTTTTAAATTGAAAGTCTACAAATAACGGAACTTAAACAGAAAAATATTAAAGGGCTGTGCCCTTGTTTTTGATATATAAGTCATTGAAATTTGGCGGAAATTATCTCTATATCTTTCATACATTTAACATTGACACCATTTTTCTTTCAAAACTATATAAAACGAGGATTTTATAAGATTTTCAAGAATGGCATCTTCAACTATTTGTAATAAAGTTATGAAAAGAAAATTAAGGGTTAGCGGGCAAAATACTTAATGGCATTACATATGGATAGAACAAAAGGATTCCCAATATCTGACAAAAAGTTAATAACGAGATCAGCAAACATCCTTAATATGTTTTCCATATTGCAATGGTTATAATGACATACTTACACAAACACAACCAGCTGTTGATAATGAGGATGAATTTTTGTGTCTTATGATAAAAATATTTGTTTCTGGAATAGGTCTTATTTCAAACTTGTCATCTGTATCTGCAAAGCCTAGTCCACTTCTATTTGGCAAAGTCACCTTCAAAGTAATATTTTGTGAGTTGTTTCTAAGTTCAAGAAATCAAAAAGAATGCAGCAAACTCTGTTTAAGGATACTGATCACTTTTAAGAATGAAAATAATACTTAATCAATTATATGCGTCCGATGCGTATTTCAGGATTAATTTTGTGTACTCCTCTTTTACTTTTAAGATTTATTACGTTTGTATATGTTTGTGCAACTAGTAAGGGATCTGCTTCCCCTTCCAGAGCACATGATAGCATCCCCGGTTTTTGGTAGGGTTCGTGTTGCTCAGTCTTTAGTTTTTCTATATAAAAATAAGAAGATGTGGTATGATTACCAATGAGACAACTCTCAACAAGAGACCAAAATGACACAGAAATTAACAACTTTAGGTCACCGTACAGCCTTCAACAATCAGTAAAACACATACCGCATAGTCAGCTATAAAGGCCCCGAAATGACAAATGTAAAACAATTCAAACGAGAAAAATTAACGGCCGAATTTATATACAAAATAATGACTGAAAACCAAATATGTTACACAGCAAAAAACGACAACCACTGAATTAAACCATTCATGAATGATGATGTTGTATATCAAAACTGGTGTTTAATCTTTTATAATAAATCTAATTAACTGTCATTATTAGGCCACGCAATGAAACCTTTTGTTGATATCTTGATTTTCGCTCAAATGGTTTATGAAGAAATTGACTGATTATACCAGTTTTCCTTATTTTTATTATTGCCTGATGCAGAATCTATTAAGTCTTTATGGAAACAATACCCGAAAAGAACGCCTTTCTTTATTTTCTGCTATGTCCTGACATTCTTGTTCATTCAGTATTAGTTCTTTTTCCAATTCAGCAGCTAGATTAGGTTCCTAGAAATTTACAAAGACCTTTGTACTCATTTAAGGTCAGGTTACACATGTTACAGTAAATAGGCTATGTCAAAGATTTTAGTAAAATTTTGCATACAACTCTGGCTCAATGAACTACAACTGAAAATCGAAAATATAATGCATTCATCTCTTTTATCCATTGAAATATTACTGGTTGAATTATAAAATAGGTGAAAATTTGTATAAAAAGCACATAAAATCGGCGAAAAACCTTCTTAGATTTGTCTTAAAATCATCAAAACTCTAATTTCTAATACCTTTTTTTTTTTTTTTTTTTAAAAACTATATGTTGTTGATACATAAATTTTCGTTTTAATGATGTAAAATAAAGAGAGGGTCACCGACTTCGTTTTTACGGTAAATATCATTCAAAGTGGAGTTCTTTGTACAAAAATACCCCAAAAAGGTCGAAATAATCGTAACGTCATCGCTTTGCAGGCCGTAAAACGTTAATTTTTGACGATTCTCAATACCAACTAGGTAACAAATTGATTATTAGACAAAAAACGAAGTCGGTGATTATATGAATATTTTATATCATTGAAACAGAAATTTATGTATCAACAACATACAGCTTTTTAAGAAAAATCTGTTATTAGAAATTAGAGATTTGATGATTTTAAGACACATTTAAGATGACTTTTCACCGATTTTATGAGCTTTCTTTAAAAATGTTCATCCTTTTCGATAGAATCCAATCAGTAATATTTCAGCTGATAAAAGAGATAGATGCATTTTTTTCCGATTTTCTGTTATAGTTCAACGAGCCAAGGTTGTATGCAAAATTTTAGCATAATCTGTGACATAGCCCATTTACTGTTCTTTCACTTTAAGCTTTAAGTGTCAGTAAAATCATAGGTTATATAAGAACAACTTTTTCCTGGTTATCTGAATGCAAAAATAGATTGAACATCAATTGCAAATTGTCTGTTGCTTGATACGAAATAGAGTCTTTCTTTATTAGTCAGTACTTTAATTTGATATTACCTCATGCTACTATAAGAATTGAATTTATCATGAACGGAAGAGTAAAAGCAATGCAGAACACGACCTATTGAACGATTTGATATTAATTAATGATATTTACCGAAAACCTAGAAAAAGTTTGGATAGGGCGATAGATCACTTATACCTTGATATTGATCAAAGTTTTCATAGACAGTAAACCAGGGGTTTGATTAGTAATAACCTGCTCTTCAAAATGTGGTAAGACCAAAGGCTAATATGTCATCAAATCGCCATCAGGTTTTAACACTTCAGGGGAACGCCAGTAAAATTATGAACAAAGATCTGATTTCATCAAAAAAAAAAAAAAAAAAAAAAAATATTCGTCTCATACTAATAATCTAATAATTGGTTTCCTTGTCAACGAAATAAAAAAATAAATAAATGGTATATCACTTATGACTTATTCTACGACAGGATAAAGTTTAAAAACTACTAATACAATACATTTAGTTTTAACACTCTGTTCAATTATAAGTTAACGGTTTTGCTCAAATGACTATGCTCAACTCAAATTCTAACTGAAATAGTGTGCCCTTTGAAATCTGCACGGTTATTACCATGATTTGAGTTCATGTTTTCTCTTCAAAATACAACACATGTACTTCAAACATGTTTTTGTAACGGTGTTATATAAATAAAGGCAACAATAGTATACCGCTGTTCGATAGTCATAATTCGATTAAGCAAAAAACAAATCCGGGTTACAAACTAAAACCGAGAGAAACAAATCAACTATAAGAGGAAAACAACGGAACAACAGAAACACTAAACTACAACAAAAGCAAACGCCAAAATACATAGAAACGGACTGTAGATAACAACTGCCACATTCCTAACTTGGTACAGGACATTTTAAGAAAAAATGGTGGGTTGAACCTGGTTTTATGGCTAGCCAAATCTCCCGCTTATATGGCAATATTAAAAATACCGCTGAAATGACAACACTACGTGACAGAAACATGAGGAATACAGTCCAAACAAACGCAAGAACACTCAGAAAAGAGAAATACATCAATAGATAATATAAAAGTACATTACAACATGTAAACCGCAGAATAACAACGAATACCTCCCACGAATTCACGACAGCACACCAGGACACCACGAACGTAATATAAACTGCGCGTCACATGAATGGATCAACGTCACAAAAAGGGACGTATTTTTTGTGACGTTTATATTATCACAGGTAAATTTCTAGAAATAAAATAGATTTGTTTTATTTATAGACACGTACAAGAATATTAAATTGAGATTGAGTTTGTAATGGTGTTATTTTATGTATTTTCTAACCATGACAAGAATATTAAAATGGAATTGTGTTTGTAATGGTGCTATTAATTGTATTTTCTAACCATGTCGGTTTTTCTTCGAAATCAAAACTGTGTAGAAACAACAAAAATCCTGTGCATATAGTTGCTTTAAACTTAAAATCATATAAATGAAGTAGCTGATTTTTTATCTTAACTTTTACATACATATAGAAAATAAAAATAAAATAACTGTAATATAAGGCAAGACCAAACAGCAAACACACATGAAGACAAACAACATAAAACAAAACCCTGTAGACGAACCACGAGTAACTCGACTATACTGACAAATAAGACATTATGCGAAAGGTACCGAAAATACAAATTTCAAACCACAAACGAAATAAACAGACAACAGCTCAGCACACAATGACCCATCGGACCCACACGTACAAGAATGTAACAATAACATGCCCGAAAGGGGATATATAAATATCGAACCACTTCGTCTCCAACAGCGAACATGAGACATAACAAAATATCCAACCAGACTTACAAAAGAAACATCAATTTGCAATGTGAATTCACACTCGGCAAAACAGTCATAAAGGAATAGGTCACGTTCGGTACTTAGCAGACCAGACGACGTAAATGGTAAACCACAATCCAAGACGTGGTAAAATATACATGTCGTTAGTTAGTTTAGACACAGACACATCGTATAGATCAACCAATTCGTGATGGTGTCCTTAAAATTTACGGAGTGTCGTTTTTAATCTTTCCTCCTCATAACTCTGTTGGAGTAGTTTCTGCGTAAGGAGCATACTCCTTTATATGAAGTCCGTATAGTGTGAATATGCTCGAGCATAACGTAACGATTGAGATATGTAAACACCATACGACGGGGCAGAGGGTATGCTACTGCTGAGAAATTGGAAATTGATAATTGGGAAGTTGAATGCATTTAACTCAATAGATAGAAATCAAAAAGTTTGATTTAAGTGGCCGCAAAAGACCTTTTTTGGAATCAGTCAGTTTGATCCCTTCAACCATGTTATCTTGGAATATGTGTTAATATATAACTGTTTGTTCATCCAGAGAGATTAAGTTATTTTCTTGCTGTGATATTTATGCCGTTGCAGTCAATAATGTGTAGTTCAGACAATTTGAACCAAATAATTTGTTTACTTGTGTGTGCTGCACAGTTGAATGGCAATTACTGAAAATCAAACAAATACAGTTTAAAATGTAATACTTTACAAGGACTGAAACAACACTAAACTAGCTGCAGTGAATAAATATTTATTACCGACAAAATGATAAACCTTTTTCATTTATCATCTCACTTATTTTTAAGGATATGTCATGTAGAAATTGTCATTTCAGTCAATATTCCATTTACTAGCGACAACATGAGATGTGCAAGTGCTGTTGCTTTTTTTTTCATTAAATTGCTGTATTATACACATACACTTACTTTTACACTATTAAAGTTAACTAATCATATCATTAGACGTATTGAAAATAAGAGATTTAACGATGAAAAGGGAACAATTAACTATTCAAACAAAGTGAATTACATCAGTAACAACATCCTAAAGGCTCAATTCATTAACTGAAATGATTGAACGACAGAATATCATATTGCAAGCTACAGAAGAACTTTGATGTTAACAATAGGAAATAATAATTGAAAACTTTCTATCAAGGTTAGTTAAAAGGGATATATAGAAATTAACCATACCTCAACTGTTATATGAATAAATTTCTCAAACTTTTCTTTATTTGAGCTCTCCTTAAATGTTGGGTGCATCACTATAAATCCACTGTCTTCAATTATGATACACCTGAGCAAACGTAATTAAAGTATGTTTTAGCTGCAGATACTTTTTTCCTTAATATCTATATACATACAGTAAAAACACAAAATCAAAATAATATAAATATATTACTAATTGCTGTTTAAAACCTGACAAATAGTACAAAAAAAAAAGATTTAGCAAACTCCTTTCTTAAAGAAAATTATCTTAGAGTACTGCAGTGTATACGATAAAGCTGCACATTATTGTTCAAATGCCTTGTAATTTATACATTACTTATAAACTTTATAGGTTAAATAGCACGTCTTTAGTAAATTTGTAGACATGCGTAGTGCGTAAAATACAACACTATGCATCAATTTCTCTAGCAGTCGATGAAGATAGTCTATTATATTGTTGAATAGTTCAACAGTAACATCTATTTTTTTTAATTAAACTTGAACAAGCCGTAACATATTTATTTTCTAGATTTTCGATTGTGTGAGAATAAAAAATTGTCGATAAATATTGTCACTTTTTTATCACCGCGTTAATTTTGAGTTGTTCACACGGGAAATATAAAGATGTTCGTAAATTACCTGTACTCTGACAAGGAACAAGATGGGTACACCTGGTCAATGAACCAGCTGAAATATTGTAGTGGGAAATCTGTTCCAACGACAGCTGTTACTTGTTTTGAACTAAATAACAGAAAAGTAAAACAATAAGGAAAAAAACAAAAAAAGAAAACATGGGGACATTAATACACAAAAGGTAGCAAAACGAAACAACTCAAATCCAAGGGAAAAGAGAAAAGAGACGAATTTAAAAAAAAAAAGACACTACACAAAAAAGTAATGATTGGGTTACAAGAAAATGAACAAAACGCGTGAAGTGAGCCAAGAAAATGTTTCGTTCTTTTTCTCTAACAGTTATATACACTTTTCAAAATCAGATGTTTAATTTTTATCTCGAAATCCACATATGGTTGCGATACTTTGATTTCTTTGTATGGATAAGAATTAGTAACTCGTTTTAACGGTCAACCAATTCGTGTTAGTGTAAGCCTGATGTTTTTGTCAATAAAATCTAAAGTGTCATAAAATGAAATTGCAGTACAACACAAAATGCATAAAATACATGTTTTCCATAATTGTTCTGCATATTCAGATGGGTTCAATTTTGGCTTCTAGAATTTGAATTTTTGTCATTATTCACAATTCTTTAACTTAAAATGTATGTAAACCTGTTTCATTGGGTTTTTTTTTTTGCAGATAAAAAAAACTTATTATTGCGTCTATTTATGCACTTAACATTGTACCAACGTTTTAAAGGGTAGCCGATTGAGATATCTCGCTTTCGTTTATAAACCTCCCTTTTCATATATTACTCAAATGGATAATTTTATGAAAAGTAGTTAATTGAGTGTGATTCTTTGATAAAGAAATATTGCCATAGTTACAAATTTAACTGATACAAATAATAGTATTTGACAAATTTTTAAAAAGGTATAAATCTTAACCATCTTACTTTCTTTTGTATATTGTATGTTCTAAGGAAATCAATATTCCGGATCCCCACGCGTCATCATATGGCGGTGTGACAAACATTGTTTCGGGATGTGCAACGGTTTGTCTAAACCTGTAATAATTTTTTAAAAAGACAACATTGAGCTAATTAAGTAAATAATAAGTCGACAACTAATACAAACGATATTCCATAAATATTAAACTAAGGAATCGAAACATAGATACGACCTTCACACACGCATACAACAAAATCACAAGAACATTAACCTAAAATGCTCTGGATTGGTAACAGTTACTGTTGTACTCACTTGTATCTATTCTGTTGTTCGTTAAAAGTAGATATTGAACTGAACAGGGCATATTCGAATATTAGTTTTTTTTTAATAATTGCTTTTACAAAAATAAAAAAGTGTCTTCTTTATTTTTTATGTAAGCAGCTTATATGCTTTGATGTGTTTAAATAGGTTGAAGAGTGATGCGATATCAAATGGTTCGTGAAATTATCTTTATGGATTAATTTTGTAACAAACGTAACAATTTAAAAAAAATATATTAAACATTTAAAGGTTCAGTCAAAACAAGGAAGATCGAACAAATGTATTTCAAACTGACTGTTTCTTAGTAGCTTGCTTTTAAGAGTAATGCTCCTAAAAGTTTAGATTATTACTTTGCATTTAATTACCTAAACTGTAACATTCTTTAACACTATTTAGTCTATATTCATACTTACCAAGCTCGTTTTTTGTGATCATATGTTTTTTCCAATAAAACACCAGGATATGCACGCATGACACCAGATATAGTTCCAATATATCTCCATGCAAGATGCGACGATTTGGTGCGTTTCCAGAATTTTTCTAGTTCATATGTGGCCCATACATCTGGTCTAACTGAATTCTAAGAATTATGTCACAATATGTTTGTTAAAATATGATTTTTTGTTGTTGTTGTAAAACACAGAACAACGTTAGTCATCTAAATTGATACGCAGTAAAGCACAATACAATTTCTAGATTTTAATCAAGAGATGACAGACGTCGGCTGTATCCTGTTATTGAAGCTACATGTGATAGATGCAATCAACATACATGACATAGTCACCAAAACATAAGTTATTTAGTGAGATGACAACATCTAATTGGTAGAACGTGCATATGACGGAAGACGCTAGTTTCTTGCCAATTTTTTTTTCAGAAATTCGTTTTTGAAATTTAAACTGTTTAACAATTTTAATACCAGTCACCTCACAGTAATAAAACAGAAAGACTTAAATGTATTAAACAGACAAAGTGTCTAAGAGGCAGTAAATTTACTAATCAAAAGATGAGTTTATCGGTTATTTTTTCAAAATTGATATTTATAAAAAAAATTAAGTTTCAGTTCGAAAACGATATAATTTACAACAGTATTAAATCGTTCATATAAACGCTTGCTAATCGGATTATGTGCAAACTTGATGATCGCTTAAAGTTTATAAGTATGACCTTTTTCCTTTTTAATACATACCCTTTCTGACGCGATAAACGATATAAGCAAGTATAGGTCATATAAGCATGTATTCCAGCTGATATGATGTGATCGCCATTGATGAGTCTGATCTAGACGAAACGCTTGTGTACTAAATGATAAGTCTGGTATCTTTGATGAGTTTATAACAATGTAACCGACATGATACCAGTTATATAAGATATACAATGTCGATTTCATTGTTTTTATGCCCCACCTACGATAGTAGAGAGGCATTATGTTTTCTGGTCTGTGCGTCCGTTCGTTCGTCCGTCCGTCCGTCTGCCCGCTTCAGGTTAAAGTTTTTGGTCAAGGTATTTTTTGATGAAGTTGAAGTCCAATCAACTTGAAACTTTATACACATGCCAAATTAGAGTTTTGACCCCAATTTCACGGTTCACTGAACATAGAAAATGATAGTGTCTGTGGGGCATCCGTGTACTAAGGACATATTCTTGTTGTAATCTGTTTTATTCAGCCTGGAATTCCTTAATTATCAAAAAACTAAATTTGATAATCATTTTACAGGACATGCATTATCGAACGACCTACTTTGTTTTTATCCATAAACATGAGATAGGGGTAAACGTCTTGTTTCTTCAACTTTTCTTATACAATGACCTCCTGATGTTAATAGAATGTTTACAGATTCTCATATAATGTAATTGAGCATCTCATATTCTTATATGATACGAAAAATTAAAATAGGATGTACATGTACGTAAGAATAGAAATGAATTTGACATTTATTTAAGAAGCGATATTAATGATATTGATGTGTGAGCTCAGTTTCATTTTTACAATATTGTTAGAGGGTCGGTGTTTTTTAAAGAAAAGTATTCTTAGTAAGCGTATTTCAAGCTTATTACCTTAAATCCCGGATTTTCATCCAATTTTGTGGTAAAATATCGTTTATATTTTGATATATCTTCAGCTGTTTGATCTTTATCCGTGTATTGGAAAGGACTTAGGAATACAGATGGTGAAAACTTAATGCTGGTTCTTTCTGAAAATGTAGTAGATTCACTAAGTAATTAAGATTGAAAACATTTATGTCTTCGAGTATTAATGACAATATAGCTTTGATTTTCTTAGTGGTTTTGTCGGTTGTATTATCAATAATGTACAACCTTCATCTGTTTTAAATCAAATAAATTATAAGTACGTACGGTGACCCATAGTTTCTAATTTCTTCGTCATTCGGTGTCTTTTGGAGAGTTGTCTCATAAACAGTCATACCACATCTTAGTATTTTTATATAGGATGATACCGCTTCAGGCTATTTGTAGATAAAAAAGCATTTCCCAAGAGGACACTTAATATATATCTATAATACTAAAATAACGAGGTCCAATTTGTCAGCCGTCATGGGGTAAAAACGACAAATCAAAGAATTCAACTTTATATATAGCTAATATAGGACAATGGTGTAGATTAAAAATTACACCACTCCATCCCCTTTTGTTTTCCACATAATTAATATTGCCAATAATTAACAAGTTCCGGGTCGAATCCGATACCGATACCAATAGTATATTCACCTGTTACCTATTACCTTATCTGTACGTTCCGCATCTGACAGGTGCACCACCAAACGGTGTATTTAGGATTTTGCTATATACACGGGTCATAATCACAGGGTTGACACTACTAAATTCAATCATTGTCAAATTGTTCCCTTTTGTAGTATTTTAATCAGTATGACTTTCTAAGATAACAATACGAATACTAAAAATCTGGACTGAAAATAAGGCGTATAGGTACAGTTTTCAATTTGTTAGCAGGCATGACGTAAAACAGCGAATCAAAGAATTCAACTTTATTTATAACTAATAAAGGACAATGCTGTTGATTAAAAAAATACTCCATTCCAGGACCTTTTGCTTTCCAAATAATTAATATTACCAATAATTGATAAGTTCCAGGTCGACAGGTTCAAACAGAAAGATTTGAAAGCAGAAAAAACTGTGTATCTTGACTTTATCCGATGACAATACCAATACTAAAATAAGGCTTACGCATAGTTATATACTTTAATTCAGTCACGGACCCGCGATATCACGGGTGTGTTCTAGTGTCTTTGAAATGGCCAAGGTGCTGTATAACAAAATGTTTTCCCCTGCTAATTTGGTCAATAAGAAAAACGCTTCTAACTTACAAACCTAATGTTACCCTCCTAGCATTGAACCTACAGTCAGAGTAACTGTCATCTGAAAGGCTTCTGTTGTGGTACATGAACACTTTCTCCAAGTCGTCAGGAATTATTGGGAACTTATATTCAGAAATTGCAGAATATTTTTCATTTCCTAATACAATGCAAATGGAGAAGTCTGTATTTTCTACCTACCAAAAAATAGAAATTGACAGATATTTTACATTTGTTAAACATGTTTAACATGTTCAGTAGCAATGTAAATGATCACATTGTAAGAAGAATTCAATTTCATAATGGAATTCTAAATGTTCCCTTATTATTGACTGTGCATAAATCCTGTCATTCAATATTTTGCAGCTCAACACATATCAAACTTGTTCATTTTCAAACTACAGTTGATAGATTGTTCTAATTAAAGTAGAAATAATCAATCCGAAATTCAAAGATTTTTTAGAGAAGATAATTTGAACTGATAATTAAATCCATAGAAAATACACGTCGTTTTAAAGTTTTTACTTGCAGTCAGTGCTCACATACTGATCACATATTCCTTATTCCGGACGTAATTAATCTCTAAATTAAATATAATACAAAAATTAGAATACCAAATACACTTACCGAACTCCAAAAGAACGTCGCACTTACTATCCTTATACTAGTTCCATCATTTATCAAATTACCACGTGGAATTGTAAAATATACTGAAGGTAGAGTCTTATTACCGGACATTCCGCTACAACATAGTATTAATACACACACACATATATATACATATATATAAAATGACTGAATAATAGCCAAAGGTAAATCTTACGGAGCGATAGATCATGGTATGTATATATATATATAAACGAAAAAACAATCTATAGATACTACTACTACTAACATGCATGTACTAGTATGTGACGAAAAAGATAATATAAATTACCATTGAAAGCTTACTATAAGGTATTAGTTGTGCTTACTATTAGAGGCCATAAGATGATCTATAGTTGTCAACACCCTCGTACTATGGTCTCTGATGACTAGTTGTCTCACTGGATATCATACCACATATCCGTATTTTTAAATATAGCAAACAAAACAATCTCCCAAAACCAGAGATTATCGGAAATAAAATCATGTCTACAATAACTAAAATAATGTTAGAGTTCATTATAAATTCTCATCAGTAACTCTTATGTATTTCTTTTATCTCAGTTGGCCTTTGTATCCTATATTGATTTCCATTAGACATAATTACAACACAAATAAAATACAGACGTTTGTACACTGAATATAAACACATCAAAGTATAAATTGCATCACATGGCGCAATGTTCTTATGTTATTTTTATGCGTTAGTGACCATGGGTTCGTATTTGACAATATAAAATCAAAGAATTGGGATTGCCGTGTAGGTTCTGTTTTCTTTGGACACACACTTATTATTTTCAAACGGTCTTTTTACTTTGAAAAGGATTTTTTGAGTTTACAATCTTGTGTTTATAGACATAAAATTATAACGTCCATAAGTGTGCAAAGTGAAATACCTTTTTAAATCAGACATTATACTGCCAGACCCAGGAGACCTCTCCAATGTTGTGATGTCCACCAACACAGGGTCAGTTTTCAAATAAGTAGGATCAGGAAGTAAAGGGTGAACAATTGTCCGTCCTGTTCTGTCAATCATGAAAGCATATGATGAATTTCCTTCCTCGAAATATTCAACATCCTTTAACAGTTCACTAACTTTAACATCTGTACATGCAACACCGTTAAATCCGTTGGTAATGTTGACCTGTCGACACATCGATGTCATTAAACCTAATTTGAATAATAAACGGAAACGTTAGGAAAATATACAATGTACGTCATAAATACGATAATAAAACCAAACTAATCATGCTAACGAGTCTTGCATTTACGAAATTTAAAGAGCTTGCCTGTGATACCAAGATCATAAGCAAGACTGTATCAAGGGGCTTGTCTTTGATAAAGAGATGAAAGATAAGAAAGTACCATTGTATTTGATTACGAGATAAAAAAAAATAAGAATATATCAAGGGACTTTTCTTTGATGATGATATACATTGTAAGAATATATCACGGGTTAACCTTTGATAACGAAACAATAGATTAATAGGTTTCATAACGAATGAGAATTTGATATCGCTTGATATCAACTCGAGTTATTTAATTTCAATATGATAATAAACGAGCTTCGGCGAGTCTATTATAAATATTTAAATTAAATAACGATATTTGATATCAAGCGATATCCAATTTTCAAGAGTTGTTAAACCTATTTCTCTTATGGTCAACACTATCATTGTGTTAAATTAAACATTCCGCGAATTGTTGATATAGTCTTTTGTACATACCAGTATGCCGTCATGTGTCCTTTTCCGGCGTCAAACATCAACATCAGAAATTTTAAAACTTTTTGTACGCTTTAGAATGTAATAAATTTTACAAAAAGAAGATTCTCAGGTGAAAAGTGTCAGTGTTTCTACATTTTTGAAGAAATCATATATGTTCGTTGCAATGGACGAAATCTACATCGCATTAAAACTTTGAAAGTAATAAATGATCTAACGAATATCCAGTGGAAATGTCGTAATATCGTCTCATGATGCTGGATAAGCCAAGCAAATTAACGCAGTTTTCGTATCACTTTTTCATATCACACTCTGTGCAGTGTAATACGAGAAATATATCTTCACGCAAGAAATAGATAACAGGCCACAACCATAAGAGAAGAAAATATACTAAAAGTCTTGTCTTTGCTAACGAGCTAAAATATAAGAATAATTCAAGGGGCCTGTCTTTGATAACAAGATAAAATCTTACGATATATTAAGGGGCTTGTCTTTGATAACAAGATCAAAGGTAAGAATATACATTATATTAGACGTGTTACGAAATGGTATATACTCGACGCTGAGGTTGACAAATTAGACTTTAAATGCGGGTATCGTATCAAAACACAAAAGTGATTAAAAGATTTAAATTACCCGTGTACCTATTGAATCTTGTGTTTAAACTGCATAGAACTGATGTCAACGTATAGTTGTTCTTTATAACAGACGTCCCTTTGATCTCTTTACTACGGACACTTCATTATAAATATTCATAATGGAACAAAAAGTCCATAACAACAATTCTTTTAGGAATAAAAATGATGAATCCCATAATATTTCTTCCCTTTGGAACACTGACAGGAGGCAAGAGTATTGCAGAAAGGATATAAAATCCAGAAGAAAAGAGAGAAGGAAATCCAAGAAAAAGAAGTAATTGATGAGAGAAACAACCCCTACCATGCCCCCACCAACCGTTATAAATTTAATTAATATTTACTTGCTATTTTTTTTATTTTTTGAGATTTCGAAATCAGCAGCGACGGACCATTTAACTTAAAGGGGTGTTTACCCGAGGTCAAAACTTTTGGACGTGTTGAAAACAATGCAGAACCGACTTATTTTATAATATGATGAAAGTCAAGCAGGCGGGCGCGCGGACGTGCAGGCGAGCGGGAGAAGAGGGTACCCGTTTTGAGTAATAAATTCCTAACCTAGGAGCTTTGTACAATGCCGCAGTATTTATCTACATAGCAAATGTGCAACTCTTTTTATGGATTCATTTTGGATATAGTTTGCCTTTATTTTCGGAGTTTGAACCTTCGTGAATTTTTGGCAATTGTACATATCATGCATATGACCAACATGACACCTCTATAGCCTCGCTTGCCCTTATTAGACCTTGGGAATGATTTCATAATATAAGAATCTGTTAATGCTTACTCAGGAAAAGCTTAATTTTCCTTATATCATTTGCATGTAAAATGTTACTGGTTCGACTCAACGAAATGAGAATCTTTAGAAAAAGCCATCCTATACATACTCATGCACAGTTTTAAAACATTTCGAATTGTAGTTTTGAGGTCTGAAATTGTCTTACCCGTTTGACCAGCCTTTCAAACAGTCCTATAAGTCTAAGGCATGTTGTTTCTGAGTTTATTTCTTTAACTTTAACTTTAACTAAGTCTCAGGAAAAACAGTTTAAACTGAAATTGTAACTCCTCTTGTAAGGTATCTATGTGACTCGTTTTTGCCTGTTTGACATCCTAACTACATATTTCAGCATATTTCTCTTAGAGATTTCTGTTCATGTTTCAAGTGCACAAATACATGCTTAGAAACCAATTCTTTGTGAAATCTATACACTAAATACTTTTTAGTCGACTGTAGAAAAATTGCGACAACTACGTGGCTGGTGGCATAAAATGCCCACAGCGTATGGGGCAATTGACAGCAATTGTCATGCCATTTACAGACCACACACGGAGCCTCGGGCACAATTTTATTCCAGATACCGGCATTGCATACATACGCATGTTTTTGTGGACAATATATAGGAATCAAGTACATTATTTTTTGTAAAATTCACACGCAGTAGTTTTATAGGACAACAGGGTGATGCTCAACAGTTTAATTTACTGCCTTCAATTGACCAAGTATGGAATTAGATTTCCCCCAGGATTTTGTCGTTTTCGGTAATAAAATATACCTCATGTCGTTCTCCGCTCATTACCCTCTATAAGCGTCGTAACCTTAGAGCTACATGTAAACCAAGAGCAAAAAGAATATAATGTACAAAGTTAACTAGTCTTGCGATTATTGTTCGGGATTTCGGGTATATGTTGAACACGCTATTAGCCGCTTAAAAACTTTCAAACTCAAAATCAACCAGACCAGACTGTGGAGCTTTGTGCGGGTTTAGTAGAGATCGATTGATTGTTGTTTGTTGTTCGTCCAGTGACGAATATTTCATGCATTTTCAGGATGAGGTTAAGTAGTGGAGTGTCAGATTGATAAGTATGCTCGAAGAACAGTAATTAATATAAAAAAATTAAACTATCTTATTATGTGATTTTTTTCAAAACTAGAGGTGCATACTTGAATTACCATCAACCCCCTCCCCCAGACACAAGTACACCTTTCCCGTCCTATAATCATAAGCAATGATATCAGAAAATAATTTCAAATGAACGAAAGAAGTGTGTAGGATTCCTGGTTAACCTCACGCGAATTGAATTTTTCCAGTTTTAATCGATAATCAATGTTTTGACACAGTCCCCACGTTTAAAGTCTAATTTGTCAACCTCACCGTCGAGTATATACCTTTTCGTAACACGTCTAATAAGGGGCTTGTCTTTGATAGCAAGATAAAAGGTAAGAATATGCATTGTAATAAGGGTCTTATCTTTGTTAACAAGATCAAAGGTAGGAATATGCATTGTAATAAGTGGCTTGTCTTTGATAACAAGATCAAAGGTAAAAATATGCATTGTAATCAGGGGCTTTTCTTTGGTAGTAAGATAAAGGTAATGATATGCATTGTAATTATGGGCTTATCTTTGATAACACAATAAAAGGTAACAACATATCGAGGGGCTTGTATTTATTAACGATATGATATGTAATAATACATCAAGGGATTCGTCTTTAATAACAAGATCAAAGGTAAACACATGCATTGTAATAAGGGGCTTCATTTTGATAACAAGATAAAAGGTAATAACATATCAAGGGGCTTGTCTTAAATAACGAGATAATATGTAATAATACATCAAGGGATTTGTCTTTGATAACAAGATCAAAAGTAAAATTATACACTGTAATAAGGGGCTTGTCTTTGATAACAAGATAATAGGTGAGCATATATGAACGGGTTTGTCTTTGACAACAAGATATAAGGTAAGAATATACATTGTAATAAGGGGCCTGTCAATAATAGCAAGATAATAGGCAATAACATATCAAAGATTGTCTTTAATAGCGAGTAATAATATATCTAGGGGTTTCTCTTTGATAACAAGATCAAAGGAAAGAATATACATTGTTATAAGGGGCTTGTCTTTGATAACAATATAAAAGGTAAGAATATATCAAGAGGCTTATCTTTGATAACAAAATCAAAGGAATGAATATACATTGTAATAAGGGGCTTGGCTTTGATAAATAGATCAAAGGTAAGGATATACATTGTAATTGGGGACTTATCTTTGATAACAAGATAAAAAGTAATAACATATCGAGGGGCTTGTCTTTAATAACGAGATAATATGTTATAATATATCAAGGGGATTGTCTTTGATAACAAGATCAAAGGTAGGAATATGCATTGTAATTAGGGGCTTATCTTTGATGACAAGATCAAAGGTAAAAATATATCAACGGGTTTGTCTTTGATAACAAGATCAAAGGTAAGAATATACATTGTTATAAGGGGCTTGTCTTTGATAGCAAGATGACAGGTAATAACATAACAAGGGGCTTGTCTTTGATAACGAGATAATGTGTAATAATATATCAAAGGCCGTGTTTTTGATAACAAGATTAAAGGTGAGAAAATACATTTTGATAAGGCGTAGGGGCTTGTCTTTGATAACAAGACAAAAGTTAAGAATACACGAATGGGCTTGTCTTTTATAACAAGATAATATGTAATAATATATCAAGGGGTTTGTCTTTGATAACAAGATAAAAGGGTAGAATATGTCAATGAGCTTGTCTTTGATAACAAGATCAAAGGTAAGGATATACCGGGGAGCTTGACTTTGAAAACGAGGTAAAAGATAAGAATATATGAAGTGCTTGAAAATAAATTTCACTGGCAGATAATAGCATAGTTGAGATAAAATAGAGGAAAAGAAAAATGTATTGCAATAAAGATAAAAAGAAAGATAACAAAATCGCGTATAATTGAAACAAATTTTTAACAACAAAATGCATCAAGCAATTTAAAAGAAACAGACACGATAGCTAACACGAGGAGAGCTAGAACTTTTCATCAAGTAGAATTATCATCAACATTATAACGGCTATGTTGAAACAGATGGAAAGGCCCTCAAAGACCTACGGTAAAAAATGCTATTTAATGTTGACGACAAAAATTCAAATTAGTTAGGGACTTTTTAAATTCAGAGACGTTTTATAATGGTACTGGTACTATCTTAATTTTCCTTTCTGTCAATATGGTCCCTGCTATGACAAGATGATTATACTACTACAGTATATGTAGCTAGAAAAAATATTTTAACAAAGGAAATAATACTCATTTTCCAGAGAAAGGATCTTCGTATACAAAATAAATAAGCAAAATAATCAGCAACTTACCTATTCCGGAGAAAGGATCTACATATGGGACGGTGTATATAGGATCATATGAAGGTTTTCGAAGATGAAGATAAAATGTGGACATGTCAATAGCAAGAGTTTTCAGACTTTCAAAATATAAATATTGTCCATTCTACAAAAGAATATACATGTGAGGAGATATTGTTTCAGTGTTACATAAAATTGACGATATTTTCCAACCGAATAAGATTGTTCTTCTACATCATATGGTAAAGGTGTAGTTATAGATATTTTGCATTAAGTTGATTCAAGTATTGTGTACAAGAAAAGTGTGTTTGGAGTACAAAATGAGTTGCTTGGTATCTATCGTGAGTTTTTAGAAATCCGGAGTGGATGCCACTGTCGTTGAATGCCGTGTTAACGAAGTATTACATGCCCAGTTGTCAGGACTGACTCGAAAAATTATTGATACGGTCATTGTCTTTCAAGTTAAAATTAATAATATATTAAACTTTTCGAAACAAAAATCCGCCCTGAGTGTGGATTCGCATAACAGTTGGGCATCCATAGCATGGACACTTAATCAGTTTCGATACTTTTGGAGTTCATGCAATTCTCTTACATTTTGTTGTTTGACTAGATTCCAATGTTCTTTATGGATTGATGAGATTTGCACATCGGTAAGCTATTATCATCTTTAGAGTAATTGATTTCCCAACAATTTGATCCACGGGCATTGTATTATCTTATTCAGACGGCACGGGCGTATCAACTGTGAGTGTTTGAATAAATTGTTACCTTTTCTTGCTGTGTCTAAACGATCTAATAATCATGTTCCCACCACAATTTGTGCATTTCCAAGTACGGAATATCGGATCATTTGTTGTTCGTTAGTGCTTTCATTGATTCTACGTTTGTTATTTGAGTAGAGTAATGATGTTTTTTTATGGTATTTTGTACTGTCCAATAGTTTTGCGATTCGTGTTGTCCTTTTTGTGTACTTTTTTAATGTTTACTAGCAATATAAACGTTTTGACGGTAAACATATATTTCCATTTACATATTACTTAATTAGTGTATCAAGATGAAATCGTTATGAAAACTCGTGTTAGCGATCGCCAGCGCTGATGTACAGATGAAAGGCTCTCTAATTTTAAATAACTATATGAATGTTGTGTGAAATAACATCTGGTGCAGCACATTGGTACTGTTTATGTTATTTAATCAGGAACGACAAAATCTAAACATTTCAAAGCCATGAATTTATAAATATAACAATACGTGAGAGCTACTGTATGTACAATATATATACCGTCGTCATTGAAAACGTAATTGCTTAACAATAATCATTTTAAATTGTTAGATGATAAATATCCTGTGTTTACTGTATTATTTTGTTTACAAATGTTTATTATTCCAACATACCCGAAAAGCTCCATATGACGTATTTGACTTTATTTGTTGAGCCATTTCACGTAACTGATTCTTTGCATTATCTGATGACCCTGAAACAATTATGTCAATAAAGATAAATAAGACTTTTGTGTGTTGACATGAATTATCATTGATACACATAATTATTAATTTTCTGTTTACAAAACTTTACTTTTTTTCGAAAAACTATGAATTTTCTAACCCAGGAAAAGATTACCTTAACTGTATTTAGCAAAACCTTTAAGCATTTTAGATCCTCAATGCTCTTCAACTGTACTTTATTTGGCTGTTTTATCTATTTTGATTCCAGCGTCACTGATGAGTCTTTTGTAGAATAAACGCGCGTCTCGCATAAAAATATGAGCCCGGTATCTATGGCGAGTTTATTCAGATAGTTTCATGCCGAAATGACAACAAAAGTAAAGACCTACCAATTACAAGACACATATGCATATTCCCACTAAGTATGTTGCAAAGTCACTTACATATTTCTGTCCTCAAACATCAATTTAAGCTCTTTTGATAAAATATACTTGTATCCTTGAAGTCGTATTTCAAATATATTCAAAGAAGAATAAAAACAAAATGATAATTAAGAACATTTTCGTATCCCAGGCATTTATATCACTTACAACTTATTATTTGTCGTAATGATTACACTATTGTTGATAATCGTAATGTCGGTGTACCCGGTCTCGACCTTTCCTAAGTTTTACAGTGATTTTAATATTGGTAAACTACTGTCATCGTAAATGTACTCTGTATATGTTTACATCTTTGCCCATTAGTGGTTTGTGAAACTTATTTAATTTACCATCATACCATATCTTCTTAATTTTAGATTTACTCTTCCTGTTCATCAATCTTATAATCTAATACAAATATTATTCAGTGGTGCAAAAGTCTTTGTTTACACATCAATTGAAGCACGAATCAAAGTTTATATGGAGTAAAGAATCGAGAACAATAGTCTAGAGGAGAGGCGGAATATACCAAATGAATATTCAAACTCGTAAGTTCAAGAGAATCTAACAAGTATACTTAGTACGATTTTGACAACCACTGAAAGTCATTTACCACATCAATTAACAAGAACTGAGTGATACGCTTGACTATACCTTGTGTTCAAGACCGTAATGTTGGGCTTGACTAAAGATTGTGTGATTTGCAATATTGTTGGGATGACTTGAGCATAAAGCGGGAGGTTTGGCATGCCATGAAACCAGGTTCAACCACCATTTTTTTCTTAAAATGTCCTGTACCAAGTCAGGAATATGGCAGTTGTTATCAAATAGTTCGTTTCTATGTGTGTTGGCGTTCGATTTTGTTGCACTTCAGTGTTCCTGTTGTTCCTTTGTTTTCCTCTTATAGTTGATGTGTTTCCCTCAGTTCTGATTTGTAACCCGGATTTGTTTTCTCTCAATCGATCTATGACTTTTGAACACCGGTTTACTACTGTTGCCTTTATTGAGCACAAACAGGAGATATATCATATGAATTGAGAAAAAGATAATACTACTAACCGTCCTGAACAGTTAACCTTAATTTTGGTAACACATTTATTATGATAACTATTAATTTAATCATTATAATATTTTCAAATTCACAAACCTGGACCAAGAAGATAAGTAAACACAACAACTCTATTTTGTAGTTGCATATTTTCATCTCTAATGACTTCCACTGGATCTCTACCGAGTGTCTTTTTACCATCAGTAATGAATAAAATTAACTGATCTAAGATTAAAAAACTTTATGATTGAAAAACAAACAAAACATTTATCTCTGTAGACGTGGATCAGTAAACAAAACTAACTGATTCAATGATGAAAGTAAAATCAGATAATTGCCATCGAGTTTAGATTTAACACGCTACTGAGTGTTTAAAAAAATCTTGCAAACAAAGTGTTTTGGAACTATATAGCCAAAAGGAATCACTCGATCTTTCGGTGCGTCTGTCTGTCATTGTGGCTTGTAAATGCATCTGTTTATAAACGGCCACACGCATATCAATGAAAATGTATACCATTTAAGGATGTGCATAATGAATTAGTATTCCAAGCAAAGCAGTTAGTTGAGTAAAGATCATATTTTGTAATTATTATTTAGTTCAATTTTTCAATAAATAAGTTTAAAGACGATGAATTATGTAAGAAAGTTAAATCGAACTATTGTTATCAAAGTTTTATTTTAAAGCGTTAATTTTTACTTCCCAAATTGCCGAAAATAAAGATGTTTGTGACAATTTGACGCAATTGTCTGAATTTCAACCGAATTCAGGCTTAGGAAACATAGAGCGCAGCCTTCGACCAACTAAATATTCAAGTCAGGTATTGAAAATGTTATCTGTTGCACTTTGAAAATTAAGCTGTTTCACAAACCACGCCTCTTTTGGGAAGATTATATAATATTCATACATATTTTGTTTTGTTTACGTACTGGTTCCCAGATGTGATCTCTATGTTTTATCTCATATAGACATAACTTGGAATAGTATAAATGCACATGGATAGCGGCCAAATTGAATTCCGAAGAAGACCCAAAGTGAAGGGAGGGGTAGTACAGAATTTTAGTATTAATTTTAGTATTAATTTAAACTCTTAGAAGTTCGGGGCATCTAAATGTTGTAAGTATAACGCACAGCCCTATGTTTTGACCTTTGAAAAAAATAGTAGTGCATATGAACTTTCCATTCTAGAATTTAATTTTTTACGAAATTTCATAGTAAAAGTGGCATATTTTTAGCCGTAAAAAGAGCTCCTATGGTAAATTGCATTGTATTTATTTACAGAAGTGAAACCTATAACAAACATTATGTAAAAAGATTTTTTTCGACGCATGTGCTGTTTGTTTCCCGTCCAAGAAATTCATTATTTTAATTTACCCGTTTTCATTGAATTATAGTGGAAACTCAAAATGAGTGCTAATTGTGACGTCATGAAAAGACCATAAGTACGTAAATTTTTAAACAAATAGACATCTTCTTATATCTATATAATATACAAAATGTATGTCTTGTCATGGTATTGGTTAGCATGACTCATGATGATCTTCGATAAATCAATAAATCCTAATTTGAAATTGTAGCCAGACATGATAGAAGTAGTGGCCATTTAAGGGCCTTATTGAACCTATTGATGTGTTGAAGGGGAGATTTTCCAAAATATAAAAATAGTATTGTAAGAACTGATAGATTTTTAATGTTTAATCAAAGTTCTAGTTATATGTAAAACAAATTCATGCCATATTTCTCTCGACAAAACTATGTTTAGTTGTCTCATTGGCAATCGTATCACATAATATGTTATTCTTATTTTTATATTATATTCTAAAGGTTACAACATTATACCCTTTAAAATCTACATGTTCCTTGTACCTCAGACATTGTTTAACTTAGGTGGATTTGCCTTTTTTCTTAAGGTCCCTTTTGATCTTACAGGTCCTAGATCTGTGTTACATCCGTTGTTGTCAATGGTTCTTGGTTAGAGCGTTCCTGATGAAGGTAAATATAGAAAAAAGCTGGACTCTTTCATATTGATCGGTTCTTATAAGATAGCATATTTCATATATAAAGTTTTTAACTCAGCTGGATCAGTCCAAAGCCTTCTGTGGACTGTAACCTTGTAGTTATAAATTGTAACCATTTGGTTTAGTAAAAGCAGGGTTCATAAGCGTATCCCATTAACATCCTGATAGGGATGTTATTCATGACTAATTACATTACATGTATGTTTCATTTGAATCCGTAAATTTGATTTGCTGTCAACAATCGTGAGGCACTACAGTATTAAATGTTATATCCGTATGAATAACAACAACTATCATGACTGCATTGCTATATGTGACATTGTTTAAACAATGCATAGAAACATAAACGAAAATCTTGGTATAACTCTTAATTATTGGGATGTATCATAAAAATGTAATCATAAGAACAGAATGCTTCTTTTTATAATGTTATAGGATTGTTAAAACGTTGATTGTGTGCACATTTTCAGAATGAAGTGTTTCCGCGCTACATCCAAAATGAGCTTCGGTGAACACTTTTACACCCAATAAAGTTATAAAAAGAAGCATTCAATTCTTAAATATACCGCTAGGCGTTAATCCGTTCATCCATCCGTATATAGTACAACGCTTTAATAATCATAAAAGATTTGTACATTACCTCTATCTGAGACACTGTCGTTGTCTGAAGATTTAAAATATGAAAAAGCGGCCATTAGTGCCTTTTCAAAATTCTGATCATTTATTTGAGAATCTGGTACACGATTAATGAACTTCTTAATTGTCTTTGTGTTTTGTTTTGTTGCGAAAGCCAAAGTATCATTATAGCAACCATCTTCACTCTTGACGACCGAATTGAAGGAGATAGCAGAAACCTTGAAAACAATAAACAATATGTTTATTAGCTTGTAATAGATGACCTACCGAATTAGACTTATCACCGGGTTTGTACTTACATGAGCAACACGACGAGTGCCACACGTGGAGCATGATCTGCTTACCCTTCCGGAGCACCTGCGATCATCCCTAGTTAATTTTAATTTTTCAACGTTTGTGTTGTTAATACCGGTGACAGTATCGTATATCCTTTGTCATGAAATACATGTTTCACATTTGGTCAATTTCAGGGTTACACAATTTTACATGACAGATAGTCTAGAATTTGGTATTATTATACTTCATGTTAAAACGAGGGAGACATTTCACTTTATCCTATGGCAAATACTCTATTACCCTTCACGGAGACGCTTGATCAAGTGTGCGCTTTTTTAAATACGGATGGTTGTTATGTACAGGACGTCATAGTTTATTACTTTGAATTTGAAATTTAATAGACCGTAATAACAGAACATTCAGTATAATAAATTAAATAACACATATCTGAGAGGGTGATAGAGCAGATTGTTACCCTCGAAAAGACATTGTCAACCTTGATGTTTGATTAGGGACTTTCCTTTTTGAATTTTCCTCGGAGTTCAGTATTCTTGTGATTTTTACCTTTGTCTTCCTCTGTTGACAATGTTTTCTCGGGGTAACAATCTGCTCTATCACCCTCTCAGCTATGTGTTATTTATATAATGTCTAAGGGTAAGATAAGAGTCAATAACCAATTCGCTATTGTGTGATGTCTAATCACTTGATATAACATAACGTATTTTAAAGGAGTAACACTATGGGTGTCACATGTGGAGCAGGATCTGCTTACTCTTCCGGAGCACCTGTGATCACCCCCAGGTTTTTGGTGAGGTTCTCGGTCTTTAGTTTTCGATGTTGTGGTTTGTGTAATGGTGTTTGTCTGTTGGTCTTTTCTTTTTTTTTAGCCATGGCGTTGTCAGTTTATTTTTGACTTATGAGTTTGAAAGTCCCTTTGGTATCTTTTGCCTCTCTTTTAATATGTTATTAAAAACTTTTTTCAAAAATAGCCGTGATTACACCCCAAAATTTACTCGTAGCACAGACTTGTGCAACTTGAAAAGTGTTAAAGCTTAGACGCAACTAGATATATGAGGGTGTAGATGGGGGGTTCTTCATTTCTGTGAGCATTATCTTTAGCCCATTTTTCTCTATTTTTCATAATTTATGTCTATTATTCTTTAGTCTGTATAATTTGGGCCCATTATTCTCTATTCATATATTTTAGCACTCAATATTCGCTATTCTTTATATTTTAGCACCCCATTATTCTCTATTCTTTATTTATTTTTGGGCCTTTTTTTGTCTACTCTTTATTTTATTTTGCCCTTTATTCTGCACTTGTTACCCATTATTCGCTAGCCCCATCCGTACCTCATATATAAAAATTCAATACGTTTTATGTTTTCTCATTACTATACCCATTGCTTTGCAATACTAGTCTGATTTGTCGGAGGGTATTATAGATAAAATTAGAACATTACAAGTATCTGATAATTCTTCGTTCTACTTTCTTGTATTGTCCTAATGATACACACCTTCAACATATTTGAATTGAAGTCAGCAATTTCATTGGTTTATGTAATAATTACCAGAATGAAAGTAGAACGAAGTGTTGTCAGATCCGTGCACAGATTAAATATATTGTTCAATTAGAACTGATTAATTATTTACTGCACAGCACTGTTTCCATTGTATAATTTATATAACAGTCCATCACCCGTTTTTGGTTTTCGTTTAGGTTACTATTGTTTAATCTACGTTTTTGATGAAATGTTTTGAAGAATGTTTTACGTCTTTCCATCTTTTTTTCCCCATGATATCGTCTTTTCAAACTTTATATGCTTTTTGATTACAATTTTTGATTTAATGTATAAATTAGTTGTGTTATTTGATAATAATTACATTACATGTATGTTTCACGAGAATTCGTTAGTTTGATTGGCACAACCAAAGTACACAATAAACGTACCCGATCATTAGGATTTAGTGTATTTATGACTGAATGTACAGCTTCTTTGGCAACAATTAACTTTTGTTTGTTTAGAACGCTCGATGGTGCCTTCATAGACTTTGTTGAGGCTATTACTATAACAATGTCTTTAGGTCTAGGTGATGCTGTTGCGGAGAATTCAGGCCTGAAATACATGAAATGAAAAAAATGACTACAACCTGCTATGTACAATACGGAATTTTTCATCATTGGATGCCCGCGAGTATGGAGATGTGCAGCATATGTCCACGAGGCAGAAATTAACAATAAACATAAAACATTAATAATATCGATGCTTGGTTCGTCTTGCTCCATCTCTAGTAGTGTAGTGTAATGTGGACTTGTTTGTGTTTTCGTAGGGATTTTTTAGTGTTTATTTTCCATGGCGTTGTCATTTTCTATTCAACTTACAAGTTTTCAATGCTCACTTGGTATCTTCCACTATGGAACGCCGTAACTGTCTTATAGTGTAAATATTTAATATGTTTTGTCGCTTTGTCTTTACGTCCTGTCATTTCTTCTTTATGTTATGTGTAAGTGCCTTTATTTCCTGACACAGCATCTCTGTGTTATGTCAAATTAATTATTTGTTTTGTCGAACAATTGTATGATATGTCCTTGCTCTTCTTTGTTGTGTGCAATATGCATTACATCATGTTGCAACTACTGTATATTTTGTGAATACCTCTAAACTTTATGATCAACCTTCTTTATGTTCTTTCACATTTCCTCTATGTTGTGTCTATTCTTCCTTTAAGTAAGTCAGTTAATAAGTGCGTCCTGTCTCAAATGGGATTGTTATGTTGAATGTTCTAAACGTTTTGTTTTATTACATCTTTGTTCTATGAAAACGTCATGATATTATATTTTAATGGCTTTATGTGGTGTTTATACATATGTATCTTCTGTGGAAAATATAATAATTATATCATGGTATAGCTTATATGCGTTTTCCCAAACAATTGATACTTTCTGTTAACACTCAAGATGTCACGTGAATCTACTGGTACGTTATGTGCAAACACCTATTACATTATGTGCAAACACCTATAACGTTATGTGCAAATACCTATGACATTATGTGCAAACACCTATTACGTTATGTGCAAACACCTATTACATTATGTGCAAACACTTATTACGTTACGTGCAAAAACCTATAACGTTAATGGCAAACGCCTATTACGTTATGTGCAAACACCTATAACGTTATGGTAAACGCCTTTTTAACACAGATCAAAACAAACCGCATCAATGATATATACATTTACAGTAATCGAAAATTAAGGAAATCAAAAGATTGTAACATGTTAAAAAGTCCAACCGCATTTCTTTACAGAGAATGTGAACGGAGAATAAAATGATGCTCTCTTTCACGTCCGCAATCCGGTTCATTATATAGGTCGCTTTAGTTTTCATACATACTAAATACATATGGTTTTGGAAGGCGGCTTACTTATACATATAAATATATAATAACCGCGCCTTAAATTCATAAAACAGGTACATATACGTGTATATGCATATATGCATATTATGTGTAGCCTATCTTCCTTCCCCAATATGGTTTTAGTTTTACTGTTAAACATTTTTACGGGGGGGAGGGGTCTCAACATGAGTTTTTGGATACAGATGTGCAGCCGGATTTCACCCCCATTCATATATTGAAGTCTTGTGAAATCACGATCCATAAAAATATTTCATGGCAAAATCAGTACCCATTCATATATTCCTCAGATATCACATACTCATTTTTTAGATTTTAACGATAAATCAAAATATGTACAAAAATCTAATCGAAAGATGAAAATTACTGACCCATTGACATACTACCTTGGTGAAATCGCAACCCATTGATATATTTGACGTATCAAAAAAGTGACCCATTCCAGCGGCATATACGTATGTACCTTCATATAGGAAGATACCCCCCTCTCCCCACCACCGTGAACATTTTGGCGAGTAATTATATAAACTATGACAGACAGGTCGACTGTGTTACTTTATAGTATAAAATCAAATAGAAAACTAAAAACAACCAAAAACAAATTCATAAGAAAAAAAACAAACCAGTTTGATGCTACCAATGCAATGAATGACGTATCCCATGATTGATGTAGTAGATAAGGAATCCTTTAAAAAAATAGATTTTATTGCCGTTCATTTCCCATAACAGTCGTTTATATTATTCTGAATAACATTCCAAAAACATACTGGTATTTAGTGATTCCTCCGTCCTTGACGAGGAAAAAAACACATTTCAACCATCAGAGGCGTATTGAAAGGGGGGCAGGTGGCCCACCCCCTCTTATCTGGGACTTTTTAAATTAACAGGGAGTTTTGGCAAAATATATGTACATGTTTTATGAATTTAAGGCGCAGTTATTATATATTTATATATATGGGTCATTTTAAAATGTCGAATTTTCAGTACACATATGCTAAAATTTTTATTTCTAAAGGAAAATGCAGTTGTAAGAGTTTGTAGAATTTATGAGTTAGAACATTAATAATAAACACGATTTAGATCTATTTTGAAAAGATTAAAATATATTTAAGCCCGATTTTGGGGTAATTTATGTGCGTATAGTGTCAAGGAAAAACACTTCAAATGATTCTTTTTCCTATTGTCTGATTCCTTGATATCTGCAACTTTTTTAGAATGTTAATAATAACTCTAACGAAATATCGCAGCTTCTTTGTTATTATATGTAACATTTTTTTTACAAACTATATTCAAGCAGCGTACATGAAGTTCATGTCCATCCTGTTACCGCTACTTAAATCACCCATTAAATTGTTCTCCCTATGAATATTGAACTAGGCAGTGTTGATTTCAACAGCGCAAAGTAACATAAACATAAAACACAGCACGTTTCTTGTATAACAGTGTAGAGAACAAAAATTCAAGACATTTATTGAAAAAAAATAGTGGATACCTTTTCGTCATGTCTATGCTGTTACCAACATATTTATTAATTACACCAATATTATACTAAAGTGCAATACCGTGTTGGAAACCAAAATCACAACAGAAAAAAACATTATCACTACATCAAAGGATTCCGAAGTAGTTATTTCACAACAGCATTCAAAAATGAAGAAATTTGTCTATCCTGTTATGTCTATCCTGTTATTATGGTTGCTATGGTTACAGTAACAGGATAGATAATAGTAGACAGAGACGTCTTTAAAAAGTTTATACTTACATATAGTTGTACACATAATGAAATGTTTCGTTGTTTTAACTCATCTTAAGGTTACAACGTCTTAATCTTCGCAATTTAGCATTTGCAGATGCAATACTGCTATCGGTAACAGGATAGACAGAAAGGTAACAGGATAGAACTTAATATGGTGATATATCATTAACGTACGTTCCTGTTACCAATAAAATAAAGACAAAAGTAAACCAACATGCGAGGGAATTACTTGATTTTAGGTTTATTAGAAAGAGAGAAAAAATGCTGAACATTATCAATTGCTATCTTAGACTTGTTTCAATATATTCTTGCATGACATTATCAAGATTGCATCTTTTATATGTTGTTCTATAAGTACTGTTTGTTTTGATTTACTTATGACGAGGGTTGTTTGAAATAGTAACTTTAAATCAATTTTGCAATTTCAAAATTCGACATTTTTTGAAAATGACCCATATAAGTAAGCCGCCTTCCAAAACCGTATGTATTTGATATGTATGCAAACTATAGCGACCTATATAATGACCCGGTTGGCGGACGTGAAAGAGACCATCAATTTATTCCCCGTTCACATTCTCCGTAAAGAAATGCGGTTGGATTTTGTTTTTAGTATATGACATTCTTTTGATTTCCTTAATTTTCGATTACTGTAAATGTAGATATATCATTGATGCGTTTTGTTTTAATCTGTGTTAAAAAGGCGATTACCATAACGTAATAGGTGTTTGCACATAACGTAAAAGGTGTTTGCACGTAACGTAATAAGTAGATATAGGAAGATGTGGTGTGAGTGCCAATGAGACAACTCTCCATCCAAATAACAATTTATAAAAATAAACCATTATAGGTCAATGTACGGCCTTCAACACGAAGCCTTGGCTCACACCGAACAACAAGCTATAAAGGGCCCCAAAATTACTAGTGTAAAACCATTCAAACGGGAAAACCAACGGTCTAGTCTATATAAAAAACGAGAAACGAGAAACACGTATAAATTACATAAACAAACGACAACTACTGTACATCAGATTCCTGACTTAGGACAGGTGCAAACATTTGCAGCGGGATTAAACGTTTTAATGGTGCCAAACCTTCTCCCTTTTTCTGAAACAATAGTATAACATCACAACATAGAAAAACACACGATAAAATATCAATTGGAAGGCTTAACTCAATCAAAAAACGTAAATTAACACACAATGAACGAATAAATTCGATCTGTGATACCTGAAAGTAAATACATAGTTAATAAAATATTAGGGACAAACATTCAAGGCCAAAAAGCAAACAAACAAGTCCAAACAAAGCCATGGCAAGACACCACCGCGAAATATTTAACCCTTAGAAAATAATCACTTTTGAAAAACCGGTTTTCATAATATATACAGGTAAATGAAAAATAACTTTGTCGTTTTAGGTATACTACTTCTGTCTATATAAAATCTTCCAATAATTAGGAATACCAAGAAAGGTCTGTCATATAAATACCTAATTTAATACTAGATACATAAGGGTGAATATCAACAATAACACTTCCTGTACAGATTTAAGGAGAATAATCTTGATGTTCATACAAATGTAGTATGAAGAAGTGAAAATTATTAGATATTCCAAATAATCAAAGCTGGTATACAGACAAGATCCATATTAATATAAAATAACAAAAAAGTATTACAAATAGTATCAACAGGTCGAATTAACAAGAAAGTACGATTTGAGAGTACTCGCAGTTACTGACAGCTAGTTAAAAGCCAAAAACAATTAATAATAAAAAATCATGCATCAGAGACTAAAATCAACTAAAACACATCCCAGGGATTTAGTATTTTAACGTCATGAACAGTGTTTGCATATAATTTAATAGGTGTTTGCACATAACGTAATTGGTGTTTGCACATTATGTAATAGGTATTTGTACTTAACGTAATAGGTGTTTGCACATAATGTAATACGTGTTTACACATAACGTACCAATAGATTCACATGACATATTGAATGTTCACAGAAAGTATCAGTTGTTTGGCAAAACGCATATAAGCTATACCATGATATATTATATTTTTCACAGAAGTTACATATGTATAGACACAACATAAAGCCGTCAAAATATAATATCACGAGATTTTCATAGAACAAAGATGTGACAAAACAAAATGTTAAGAACATTCAATATAACAATCCCATTTGAGACAGGACGCACTTATTAACTGACTTACTTAAAGGAAGAATAGACACAACATAGATGAAATGTGAAAGAACGTAAAGGTAGTTGATCATAAAGTTTAGAGGTATTCACAAAATATACAGTAGTTACAACATAATGTAATGCATATTGCACACAACAAAGAAGAGCAAGGACATATACAATTGTTCGACAAAACAAATTATTAATTTGACATAACACAGAGATGCAGACGTGTCAGGAAATAAAGGCATTTACACATACCATAAAGAAGATATGACAGGACGAAAAGACAAAGCGACAAAACACATTAAATATTTACACTATAAGCCAGTTACGGCGTTCCATATTCCGCTCCTTTTTTAAGTATATAGTATATCTCATTAAATCTTAGATATTTGCTTGATGAATATAAAAACATCACAATAAAGGGACGGAAAAATATACATCTAGCATCTTGTAACTTTGGTGCAGGAATCTGTATATGTTTGCAAATTTATGCCTACATAAATTATATGACAGTTACACGACCTCAAGTGTTCACATGTGGATAGCAATATGGTCATCCCTGGACTTTGCAAGTTCTTTACTAGCCACAGAAAATATGAAATAAAAACAATTGGCGCTTTCCCCATGCATATTGTGCCACGAGCCTTTACCCTTAAAACATAATACGATATCTAACGAAACTTTCTTAATAGACTAAATGAAGTTCAAAGCCATTTTCACTAAAGATAGTACAAGTGCTGTCATTGGTCAAGAACCAAGGAAACTGAGTAGGCATGAATTTTCTGTGTGGTAAGATGAAACAACGCCGAATACACAAATTCTGTCTTAATCTGTCAAGGGTGAAGAGGTGAGGGCTGGGTCGTAACCATTGGCTACCAAAAATCATCTGGTAGTAACCTTTACCAAAGTAAAGGGTCTGCTTGGCAGTGTTATATATATAAATACAAAGTGACTCTCTAACGAAATGGGGACTGAAAATCCGATGGATCTTTAAGGGTTCTGCTCATTATATTTTTGTAACAACTCTTAAAGGATCTATTAGTTAGCCTGTTTCAATGGAAACTGTTTCCTTTATTAAACGTGCCCTCATTTGCCAGTGGCAGTCAACTGTCTAGCCCTTCGTCCCCGTTGACCTGACGTGCACAACGTAGTTTAATAAAGACAGTAAAGTACACCAACTCTTAATTTTTTATCGTCCTGAATATATATGTATGAAATAGTTGCCACTGACGTAAAGCAAGCAACAATCAATCACTCTATTTAAGTTTTGCATAGATACACCTGATTGGCATATTAACATTTCAAGAATAAAAAAATTCAAAAGTCACGAATGCATGACGGAATAGTTGTAGCCTTATATTCTGTCTGAACTTTTTATTAAGGGATACTTTAGTAATTGAATGTCAAATACCAATGTTCTACGACATCCTGCCAAAACGTTTTACTTATATTTTACCTAACCATGCTATACACAAACATTATAAAAAGGTTCCTATTTCAACACGTCACTATAGATTAAATAAGGAACACAACCAGCTATTGGACCAACAAAATGGCTGCGTATACTTGATATATATGATGTGTTATACTATGAGGGTGGTTTTCAACGACCTTGACTACCCATGAGGGTCTTGCACTATTCAAAATAATATTTTAGTAACCATTCGAAAAACATTTTAACAATCATTATGAGTGATATTATTGAATATATTATGTTTGATGTACTATGAATTTTACAACTAATTACGTATACTTCACTGAGTAACTAGTGGGATGTAACAGGGAACATCAGGAGGAGCTTGGACTCCTGAAGGATATTGTAACAAGCCAGTAATTGGAATAAATATTTAATTATGTTGTTAAAAAAAGAAACACAACCATATCTCTTGTCTGAAAAATTAATAAAACTATTACCTCAATCTGGGATCAAAATCGCTACATTGGGTCCAGTTTGTTGCGGGGTATATTATTGAAGTTCCCTCAATGGTACTGTAGTGTTGCCATAAAATATTTTTGTTATTTTCGTATTTGTTTTTCATAGTCACACCGATTTTGACTGGAGGATATAATGCCTCATTTCCAGCTAAGGAAGATTTTATAACGCATGCTGTATTAAAATCTACCTACGAAAAATGAGAAATATGATATGATATATAATATAACTATAATACTTAATAGATGTGTTAGATAAATGATTATTTTTGACAAACAACAAACGAGAGTCGAGAGACGATAAACATTTTAAAGGGGTCGTCTCAAAAGACGTTTTGATTTTTCTATCGTTAACATAATGTATTATGTAAAGTCAAATGAAGCATGATAACGTAAAGATTTCATTATTTTCAGTCAATTAAATTGTAGTGGAGTGACTTCAACCATAAAATTAAATGTTTAATATACCCACCTAACACACGGGTAAATTATATATCATTCGAAAGCTACACATCTGTACTATCTGTTTTGCCCGGTCGTAAAAAAATCGTACAGTGCAATTTCTGTCAAATCAAGATCAAAGGTCAAGGACGAATAAGTGCATATTTTCCAAGATGTCAGCTTGATTGCATATTATGACTTCTATATAATAAATTCACGTATGCAAACAATTTAAAATTTTAGCAGAGAGATCAACAGTCATTAATCAAACGCATTTTTAAATATTTAAAGCGTGTTTTTGATAGACAGCACATGTTTCCTGAAATTTGAGTAAAAGTTAACAAAATGAGTGAAAACCCATTTTTTTCTTTCTAATGCAACTGCTTATCACTAAAAACTAAGTAAAACCCTGTTATAACTATCAAATAAGTTTTTGACATCACCAATTTCGTATAAATATGCTTACTTCTAATCAAACAGCAAATCATAACAACTCATACAGTTGCCCAAAATGCCACCATCTGCGGAAACACAGCTTTTAAGCACTTCTTCCTTTTTAAAAATTGTATGTGGTCAATATGAGATTTAATAAACAAATTCTTAAGAATCTGCAAAATTTAAAGTAAAAAAATATGTGCGAGCATACTATTACTCGAAATAAAGGGGGCGAAACTGCGAGATTGCAATCTGCATTGTAACTACCAGACTGAAAAAAATATCTTTCGACTTTGTTTGATTTGTAGTTTCATTATAAACATTGATGAAGTGAAAAGACCTTTTATTTATTCAATGTGAACCATAAAAAAGAAATTTAAAATATAGACAAAAATTAAAAAACAATCGATGAAAATTGAAATTTCAAAGAATTCAAAAACCAGTAAACACATTATATATCTTGTCTTCTTGATTGATTAAATTGCGTTGTTCATTGTTTAAATGCATAAATTCATCAAAAAAGAATAATTTTGAAGAAAAATTCCATTAATACGCAACGATTCTAGTTACTAGTACAACTAAATTTCCTGAATAGCTTGAATAACTTGTTCCTTTTTCACACGAGGCTGACTTCATGCCAGAGCTTCTTGTGACGATTGAAAAGAAGCTTCCATTATCTCGAAACTTCACTTTCCACTATATAGATGATGTACTCTCATTTAATAGTGCAAAGTTTGTGACAATGTTGAACGCGTATTTTCCATTGAAATTGAAAATAAAAGACTCAACAGATACATTTAACTCTATCACATATGTTGAAATCGACGATAAGGGACGGTTGAAAACAAATTTAACGACAAAAGAGATGATTTCAGCTCCCCAATTGTAAACTTTTCATTTCTATGTAGCAACATTACAGCAACGCCTGCATATCTATACTACTAAAGGAAGAGACCGATTGCATTGAGCCGCAACACCTCTGAAACCATACAAAGTCGGAAATATCTATGATATGACGTATAAATGTAGTGTTTTGTATTTCCTAGATTTGTCTTAGCATGCTCAGTCGACGTATTGCAAGCGAAATTTAAATAAACTCTTTGTTTCAACACTTGCCCAATTGTAACGCGATTTCGCGGCATATTCTTGTGGCGTATATATCTCCAAGTCATTACAATATTCCAGAGCTTGCATTTACTTTCACGATTTCCTTGATAATGGATTACTGCTCACGATGAAACTATTGAATAAAGGTAACTATAGTATACCGCTATTGAATAGTCATAAATCGATTTAACTGAAAAAATTCCGGATCACAAACCAAAACCGAGGGAAGCACATCAACTATAAGAGAAAAACAACGGAATAACAGAAACACTGAACTGCTACAAAAACAAACGCCAACATACATAGAAATGGATTTTTTGATAACAACTGCCATATGCCTGAACTGGTACAGGAAATTTGAAGAAAAATGTTTGAACATAGTTATAAACCAGAGTTCAATTGCAAAGTTGAAATCATCCCTTCGAAAATTTTATGGACGCCATTTCAAGTATTTGACAGTTATGGAATATCTGATTCGCCAGATGACGACAGATAAATTCCAATCGACGTAACCAAAATACCGCCATCTCTGCCTTGAATGTCACCTACCGAATAGGACTTATCACCGAGTTAAGAATTACATGAACCACAAGGCGTGTGTCACATGTGGAACAGGATCTGGTTTCCTTTGGGGTCCCTGAGTTGACCCCAAATATTTTTGGGGTTTCTGTTACTCAATCTGTAATTTTATATGTTGTGCTTTGTATACTGTTGCTTGTCTTTTCGTTTTGCCCCGGCTTTGTCAGGTCGTTTTCAAGTTATGAGTTTGAATGTCCCTTTGATATATTTCGTCTCTCTTTAAGTAGTAACAGTTTTAAAATTGTGGTTAAATGTATCACGATTACGATTTGGTTATATATATATATATATATCACCGTGAGCAAACTAACTTATTTTCGCGGATATTTGTCTTATGGCGTTTAATCTTCATCACTTTACTGTGAAGCGATTTTTTTGCCGATTTTCATAACTGCAACTTAATGTCTTTAAAATAAAATGATACCAAAGGGACAATCAATCTCAAACCATGAATCAAAGAAACTTAAATAAAACCATCAAAATAATAAAATTAAAGTCCAAGAGACGAACAACAGTCCACAAAACTCAGCACAGCATGAAAACGATCAGTGCCTAAAACAGCGAATGATATTATGAGGTCAGGAAGGGTATTCAACCTATTCATTTATTTAATGATACAACTGCTTATTATGTTTTACAAACTCAATGACCTGCATTTGTATTTTTAAAAGCTTATGTTGAAAACACCAAAAACATCTTTCATTCGAATAATTAAAGAGATTAAACTTCTAAACACATTCAACATGTCTAACACGTTTTTAAACAAAATAAAAAGCAGCAGTATTATATTTAGTTCGTTTACATCCCGCTTAAGACAACCAATTGTTTTTAAACGGTGGTTACTTATTTCAATGCTGCCTACGATTTAGTCGCAAAGTCATGTTTGCATTTAAACATGATTACAAAAGGTAAATAAGTTTGATTCAGGAAACAAATCAAATTTCTACCTCAATTAGCTCGTATATTTCTTTTCGAACTTTAAATACCCTTCTTTTATTATGGAAAATCATTCTCTTCCCTGATATTGACAATTAGCGATGTGCTATCTTAACATAAAATAACAAAATGATCGCTATTTATATCCACTTATATAAACACGTTCTCTATGAAATCAAGTTGAAGTCCGTGTCCTATTTTGGTTGTGCATCATTTTGGTGGCCTAGGAAACCGCAGCGTACAAATCGTATGTGGTTTTAGTAGTAAATCAAAATCTGTTCGGTATCGATCTGATGAGTTAAGCCATTTTCAACTGATTTTTTAGTTTGTTCTTATGTTGTGTTGTTACACCACTGTCCCAGGTTTGGGTAGGTTTGAGCGCTCACAAACATGTATAACCCCGCCTCATTCTTTTTGTGTCTGACCCAAGTCAGGAGCCTGTAGTTCAGTGGTTGTCGTTGGTTCATGAATGTCATATTTGTTTTTCGTTTATTGTTTTGTTATAAATTAGTTTTCTCAATTGAATTGTTTTATATTTTTCATGTCGGGACCTTTTATTGATGACTATGGGTTTTTCTCATTGTTGAAGGCCGTACGGTTGCCTGTATTTGCTTACATTCACTTTATTTGAACTTTGGTAGATATTTGTCTCATTGGCAATCATACCTCATCTCGTTATTTTTATACTGGGTGTGAATATAGTCCATATATATATAAACGAAGATGTGGTATGATTGCCAATGAGACAACTATCCACAAGAGACCAAAGGACAAAGAAATTAACAACTATAGGCCACCGTACGGCCTTCAACAATGAGCAAAGCCCATACCGCATAATCAGCTATAAAAGGTCCCGAAATGACAAATGTAAAACAATTCAAACGAGAAAACTATATATAACGGCTTAATTTATGTACAAAATAATGAAAGAAAAACAAATATGTAGCACAGCAACAAACGACAACCACTGAATTACAGGCTCCTGACTTGGGACAGGCACATATAGAATGGGGCAGGGTTAAACCTGTTAGCGCGCAACCCTCCCCTTACCTGGGACAGTGATGTAACAGTACAACATAAGAACAGACTATAAAAATCAGTTGAAAAAGACTTAACTCATCAGATTGATACAAATAAAAATACATCTAACAAAAACACAGAGTGGACGTGGGAGGGTACTTATACATCCCAACAACAAAAAGACACTAAGTACAGATTTGAGAGTAATCGCAGTTTTTAACAGCTGGTTCAAAGCCAATAACAACTCACAAAAAAAAAGTATGCATCTAAAACTTAATTATCAATCAGTACACATCCAACATCTAATGGATTTATATGTCTGTGTACGGAATAAAACTGTTCCTGTGGCTCCCTTTGCGGGCGATAAATTGCATGAGATGTACCGTCTCCTGCCTCAGTCCTGGCTATCAGCCTTGCAAGGACAACCACTCGTTATGCGACGACCAATCCAATGGAGAAAATGTCTCCCACAACAACGATACTATACCGTCAATTGTATGTGACATAGTGAATAGAGAAACATCAAACGACAAAGACAAAATTGAATAACACGAATAGAATTAAGTTCTTAGCCATAAAATTATCATCAAAAGGCGATTTCTGGGAGACCGGTTGCACATGACCGATTCATAAGGAGGCAAGTTCAGACATTTTTAAAGGTTTTGGTTTTGACTAAGAATCTGATTCTGATTCTTTTTAAAATAAACAGAATATCCTATTATATGAGTCATTTCTTTTTGTTAATATATCGCTATGTCATGTTTACATATTTTAAAAATAATATATACATGTAATTGTGTAAAATCAAAATCAACTTTATCATATTAGGTTTTTATGGGAATTCGAAGTATGTTTAGATTCAAGTTCTTCTTTAAACCTTTTTTTTTTATATAAATGAATTGCAATGAATGGGAATTTGGAGTATTGTAATAAGACAATCAGACAGTAAATGACAGACTTGTAGAGAGGAACATAAGTTTAAAACAATAGACAAGTGTTTATGTTCACGCATGCGTTGGCGTGTGTTCAATAATTTTCGTGACAACATTATGTATTTTGTAATTACATGTATGTTTCACGAGAATTTGTTAGTTTGATTGCTAACTACAATTGCGCGTCATTCAAAAATTAACCTTCATATCAAAATGAAATGTTACATTCGTGATGACACGTGCTTCTACAAAAAAGTGCACAGGTAAATAAAAGAAAAACTTTATAAAACTTTTTTTCATGGTCTTGATAGCATAAAAATGTAATTATAAGAAATTAATGCTTCTTTTTTTGTAATTTTATTGGGGTGTGAAAGTGTTGATCGTGACGAAGTTTTTAGTATGAAGTGCGGAAGAATTGTGCTTTGGTCGACACTTTTACACCCTAATAAAATAACAAAAAGTTTTTAGTATGAAGTGCGGAAGAATTGTGCTTTGGTCGACACTTTTTCACCCCAACAAAATAACAAATTAAGAAGCATTCATTTCTTAATAGACATTTGCGGAAACTATCTCTATACCTAGGATTACACCTAGACTTACGATTACAGTTGACAAAAACAAGGGGTGATCTCAAAATAAAAAAAATATATGGAGATACAGAGTAAAACCAAATAATCTTTTTGTATTGTAAATAAGTCTTTTCGGCGACATACTAATGCAGTGTTACTGTATATGGTCAGAACAGATTCGAATCGGTTTCGCTGGATGTCACAAAAATCCCTATGAATTTGTATTTTTTTTTTTTAATTCTCCGATGGCGTGATCAACCTTTGCTCTATAGTGCGTAATAAATCTGTATATTTTTCTACACTTATTTTCTTGCTTATTTATTGCTTTCACGATTGTACACTTTTGTATCGGCAACTGCTCCCTAACCGACTTTAATAGTGTGCTATTTTTTTTAACAACTTTTCCTCGCCTGATTAACCTTTGTATCTTTTTATCCCTTTTAATCTAAGGGATACTTTTGAGGATAGACTTGTGTTGAAATGAACACCGTTTGATAAGTGCACTCTATGATAGTACAATTTCAAGAAAATTGTACCAGTTTCGCATCATGTTTCTAGCAGACCAAACCCCCATGTTCAGGGAGAGAATTATATACACGGTGAAAAAAACGTCCATATAAAAGCGATTCACAAGATATCTATAAAAAAATGCACAAAAACAAACAACCCAGGATCTTGTAGTACTTTTTCCTGCGTCGCTGAAGGCGAAAGCAGGTTTATTAACCGACTGACTCTTTCCGTCCGTTCATGTCTTAAACAGATTTTGGGTAGGAAAGTTTTCTTGTCTTTCTTTAAGGGATTCATTTTATATTTCGTTATAATTGATAATTACGAGTTGCAGGGTGTAAGTATTTTCTACATCTGCCGTGCAGCCACTTCTTGTTTGGCGATAGTTTGACATTTTACAAGGACTATTTTCGTTTAGGTTTTCTTGACTTGAAAGAAGGGAATGGTCATTTTTGCTTCGGAATCAGAATAATCCAACCTCAATCAATTAAATGAAGCAACGCAAGTTTAGAATTGGTATTTGTCTTGCTTTAAAAGATAGATATTGGAATTCCAACTACTTGAGTACACCTATTTCACATTTCAACCGAAATTTTATATCAAAAACGTAGACAAAAGTGTTTGCCTAATTCAGAAAATTTAAAAGATAATAAAAATATACCGAACGTCAAGTACAATGCCATGACGAATAAATATTTCTTTAACACGTACCCGCTGATCTTCTCATACTCTATGTCTATGCATAAACATTACACGAGGGGCCGTCTTAAACTTGCAGTGAGGTGACAGATTTTTTGCTCCGTGCTGATGGCCTCACTGTGACTTTGAGATGAAGAACAGCAATAAAAGCGCTGTTCATTTGCTTTTGTGTTTTTTGTTGTGCATGTACTGATGGGTGTGTCATGAATAGATACCCCATATCCTTTGTTTTTCAATTACTAGTATAAACATTAATCATTTTAAACGTGCTTCTTAGTTGATCGCCGTTTTTCTGAAACGAATTTCCAAATGTTCCAACCTAGCCAACGACAATTGCGATTTTTTTTATACATCTCGTGTAAAATTTATTCTATAATATTCACGGCCGTGCATTTGCATTATTTCCAACCTTGAAAATACCATGCGTAATAATTAATGTATACACATTACTACATAATTTCCATTTAAAACCCCGTTGTTCAACTATAGAAAAACTGCATAGGAGTTAGACTTTGTTTTGGAACGACGTTTTATATTTACACTTTGAGACGACCCATGATTTAAATGCTACCTGTAAATGTAAATGTAATCCTAATCGTAGGTGTATGACAGTTTCCGCAAATGTCTAATAAAATAGGTATTTGCTATCATTGAGCTGTTATATTTAAATTGAATGCTTATAGTATTTTAAATCATTTACAGTTTGAACTTTGCACTAACTCGGCAATTATGATTTTACAAAATTCAGATGATTTCTTTTCGATGATAGTTAAAGGTCTGTGCCAAAAACAGCTTTGAATGTAGACCAACCTCTCAATTGTTTTGTTTTGTTAACATAGTTGAGTAAATAAAGTTTTTACTTTAGAAATTAAAAAAAAAATCTCGTTAAAACGATTAACCTGTCATTTAACATTGATCTGAATAAAAAAAAAAACAGTGAAGGGGAATCCCCTGTTACTTTAAATCACATTTAAAAATAAGTGTTATAAGATTAATATCCGAATCTCATTTCTTAAGTATATTTACCCAAATCTAATATCAGATTAAAATTAACGACTGAACTTTGTTACATGGTACCTGTATTTCATTTGAAGATACCCGGATCTTCACTTCATATAATTTCACCTTTAATCCAATTTTTATAGTTTTCCACGTAATATATGTTTTAATGAATCCTTTTAATGAATAATATAAAATAACAAGTCGACTGCAATTGCATTGTTGTTGCCAAAATATATCCTTCCTTCTAAATATTTCAGACTTAACAGTGGTGCGAAGCTCCGTGCTGAACAAATATATTTATTATACGATGTTCACAAGAGTTCTTGTCCCTGGCATTGCCCGATAAAAAACGACGCGACAGACGTAAAATGTTCATAGTCAGTACGAGATAATCATGTTTTATTAAAACCAAAATGCATTTTTTATAATTTTCGGTAGGATGTAATGAATACACATACATTGACCTAATTGAATATACACGATCATTAGTAAATTTTAATCTGGAGATATAGATCCCAAGGATGGCTTTGAATAGAACTGTTGGTCTTCTTCCGACTGGCAGTATAACCCTTGCCAAAGTTGAATGGACGAACTTTTGATTATGTGGGATGTCTAAATAAGCAGCTACGTAAACGTCCGATCAGAACTGCATGGGAACGTTAAATCTGGTGCCTCGTGTAGAGAGAGTGCCAGCTCTGTACATTTACTGCAGCAACACTTTCAGGGTTCCGTATTGTTGCAAGGCAAATTTCTGTCCCTATCAAATATACCCTTATTTTCTAACGGCAGCCCAAATTTCCAGCCCATACTACAGGACATACCTATTGTAATTATTATTAATTTGTTCTCTTTCTGGCCATGCATGAAATATTGCCAATAGATGTTAAGCAAACAAAATCAATCAACTATATGGGAATTTATTGGGACTCAAGCTATGTGTGCTGTCCCACAATATAACATTAACCAATATTAACGTGGTAAATGTTTGGGGTACTGTTTTGTGTCTTTTGGTCGTATTTCGTTTTTTTTTGCCATGGCATTGTCAGTTTGTTTTCGATTTGTGAGTTTAAATGTCCCTTTGGTATCATTCACCTCTCTTTACCAGATACGGATCCAGGATTTTTAAATAGGGGGCCGTAAGCTAGCCAACGTTAGGAGTTTGATACGGTAAAGGTCTAAGAATTAACGATATATGTAACTCGGCCTCCTGTTCCCCTATATCCGTCTCTGTTTACTGACCGTGTATACACCATCTTAGGTCATTGATTATCTGCGTAAAGTAAATTGTAAATAAATACCTCCTTTCTGAACTTTGGATCATATTGATAGGTAGCACTGCTCCGACAACATTGAGGCAGAGACGATGTATTGGAGAACTCAGCTTCCTGTTCAAGGACCTTTTCAGCGACAATGTCCAAGCTTTTGTTCAGTTCGCTCAAACTCGAAGATATATTTGATCGTATCTAAATGTAGTAAATCAATTATATACATGGTATATATATTTTGTTTAAACTGAAATGGTTTTCCATTTTACTTGCAGATTATATGAGGGTGTGTGGATGGGGGGTTTACAGAATAGGGAATAATTAGCAAAAACAAATAAAGAATTAATAGAGAAAAATGGGATAAAATAGAGAATAATGAGGTGCTAAAAAAATAAAGAATAACTGCAAAAGTTAAAGAACTGGGTAAAAATATACTGATTACAGAAAAAAAAAAAAAAAAAAAATGTCCGGAATACAGTTATCAAGTAATTACAGAAAAGCCATTATTTTTAAAGATAAAGATTAATAAGCGAAAAGGTTAAAGAATGAAGGACCCTATCTATACCATCTTATATTGTGCATGTGGGTACAAAGGATAGAAAAATAACACAATAGAGAGCTGCAGAAACCGTACTGAAAAAAAACATGAATATTTCCCTGATCAAGGTGAATTGAACAGATACCATAACAATAAATGTGTTTGTACTGCAGCTCGAACACTTCCTGCTGTCTTTATCTTCCAAATATAGTAACAAAGACCTAAAGTCATATTTCGTGCAACGTCGATTTCACCTCGAGTCACTTTTCTTCATAATTCGAGGTTCGTATAGGAATGGAAAATACGTTTATTTTTGTTTTAACATTTTCAAAACTATAATTAAGGCAAATTTTGGCTGCAGTAGAAACACAATTTTAGGTTAATGTAAAAAAATATCAACTGTTTTTAATTCGGCACGAAACAGTTGAAAACCTCGCCCTTCCTCAGTTTCTAAACCTCATACAAAACAATCAATATTTTTCTGACATTGACCTAATATCATATATTTATCTTATCTCCTTTACATTTCTTGGAATATCGTTGGTTAAAAGCAAACACACGGAGACCCTGTATATTTAATATTGGGTTGGTTGGCGTGTTTTATTTAAACATTTATATAAAGAACAGATCATAGATGAATATAGACATCGAACTAAAAGAGTACTAGTAATAATGTTGCTTTAAAAGCGATATATTATAATAATACTTACTTTTTGAAGTAATACATTTCCGTCGTCTGTCTTCGGGTTAAAAGTTATGTTATTGTATACTTCCTACAAGAAATGGCGTAATAAAGTGTTAGAATAAACTTTGAAATAAAATGATTTGAATCAAGATTCGTAGGAGCTACGGTTTTAGGCCGCAAAAGGCAATCCCACTCCCAACCAACTTTTTTTGGAATCAAAAATATCGAAAATATAAAATTAAAATGGAAAATGACTAACTTCAAGACTATTGTACTATTGAAGAGGCTTGTTTTTAATTTTTGCTTGTCACTTTCAAACTTGTGTCCCCCTCTTTTCAATCTACTATTACACCACTGCAAAGTTATGTGCACATGCGCTATGTACATTAACCTACTTATAAATTATAATAGCAGTCTGTATCAGATTTGAGGAATACTAAAGATATCAAATGCATAAAAAAGTAACTAGTACCAGAAATACCCGAATATTTTCTACAGTACAAAAGACCACGAAACACTACCCTAAAAAGTAAAGAAAAAACGAAAAAAAAAAAAACAAACACGAGCAACATTGGTCTAAATAGCCTGACAAGATACTGGCACAAAACGTTATAGAGTAAAACTAGTTCTACGTGACAATATCCCCCCCATTTTTTTTGCCTATTTATACAACATGTAAAACATTATTTTTAAGTTTAATAAAATCTTGACGGTGCAGCTACATAAACCTACAGGATGACCATTAAGTAACTGAAAAAGGAACTAAGTGAATGTACTAAATTGCGACACTGGCCCGTATGCATAAAACATCTTAACTTAAGTGTTCCTTAAACTTAGATTTCAATAAGAATTCCCTTAGTTAAGTGAAATTCTTAAGTCGTACGCATAAAATTACTTAAGTCTCCACTTTACTAAGTAATACTTAAATCGGAACCTAAGTTTCTCTAATTACCGTATGATATATGTTAGCTCATCGCATGTACTCATCCGTGCAAAGTTTGTTTTGATTATTGAAATTGATTTTTCAACAGACAACCATATATTTTTCAATTTCTACGATACATGATCAAGATTATTTTTAAATCTATTTCGATTTAAAATTTAAAAAAAAATATCACTTCCCTTCAACATAAATGATAAAAGGGGTATAGGATCAATTTTCCATGAATTCATATCAAAACAGGGCCACTTTTTAAAAGTCCTCCAATTTTTACTAAAACACACAATATCCGATTCATATGTTTACTGTAAGGTATTATCATCATCTTGGCGTATTTCCGAATACTTCACTTAAAAGTTATCAATACATAAAGATGACTCAAAACTGCATGCATTCTTGCCAGATTTTAGAAAAATTTGAGCAATCATACAAAAAATCACACTATAATTTATTTAAGTTTAATTCTTCCTTCTTTGCAAAATTTTGAATTTGATATGATTATTTTCGTTAACAGCGTTAACATGTGTAAAAACTCTGAGTACAATGTACTTTTAGGAATACACAATAGCGAGATTGAGACATAAGGGTGGAATGAAATTATAATAATACCCTCTATTATGATCTCTTCATTTCGTTTATTATACATGATTTTAAGAAAATAAAAATTTTCGTTGATTATAATATTAAGCAATAAACAAACGAAATATTACTATATAATTATTAAAATAATTTAAATGGTAGCTAATCTATCCATTTTTCTGCAAAAACGCATACTTTCGACTGATAATGATTTCATCTATTTTTTTTTTAAATTTAAGGTAGCTCTATAGGTTTTTATAGTAACTGTACAGGATATAACTTTTTAAGATGCCAATATTAGTAATAGTATGCAGTATATAGATTGTAGTCGGCACAGCAAAATTGACAAAGACTTTAAGGTCGAAATATTTCTTTATTTATTTTCTAATTTTGCTTTGTGTTCTCAAGTTTTTTTCTGTTTTACATTAACTTTTAAACTAACAATTAAAGTTTGCATGCACCTTTCACGATTTGATTACACAAATCGTTTACGAAAAAGAAATTAAAACTTTAAATCTATCTGTGTCTCCTATACTTATAACCAATGAAAGGATCTTATGAAACTGTATTGACACTAGCAAAATTATAATGGAATGAAAGTTGATTTTATATGTCGAAGTTTTTTATTTTTTGTTCAGATTTTCATTTAAGTTCGTAAAGACATGAATAGTATTATAATAATTCCTATTATATTGTGTTTGTACACATGCTCATGCGTGGGTAGATTTTCAGCTGATCGAAATGTGTATTTTTAATTTCATGTATAAGTTCATTCTGACAGCATAATTGATAATACTTTATAATTATTAATAACATTCAAACATGCATATAAAAATAAGGAGATCTGGTATGATTTCCAATGAGAAAACAATCCGCCAGAGTACAAATGTCGACGTGGATATAAGCAATTAATATATGCAATAAAAAAATGGAAAAAAAACACACAAACATGTCGTATAGTTAGCTATTAAAAAGGCCTCGACATGCAAATTGTGATACAATTTATACGACAAAACAAACGGCCTAGTTGATAAAAATACAATTTACGACAAACAAATATGAAAGACAGGAACAACTGAATTACAGGCTAAATAGGTTTTTTTTTCAAACAAAACCCAGAGCAAAGCTTGTTTAGAAACATACATGTTTAGGAAGTACAATTATTCTACCTGCATATGATCTACTCCAACTCCTTTCTTTATCTCTTTTAATCTGTCTGATAACTGTTGTCCATTCAAAATTTCATCTACACTAAAGGCGGCGTGAAGGAAAGTTATCAACACAAAAAACTTCATTTTTACGCCAACGTAGAAACCAATTTGCGTATTGTCTTCATGCTATGTGAATCTGTCATGAAAACAAAATATTGTTAAGTTCAGTATCATCAGAAATATTTCCACCTCGATTCTTCAAAAATAATTCCTTTTCTTTAGAAATTAGAATTTGTAGTTTTACGTATCACAGCAAGGAATACATGTAAAAAAAAACTAAAGTTTTCCTTATATAGAAACATTATATAATTGACCTACACATTATTTTACATAATACGTAAAAAGGTTTGGAATTCAATTTGGTTTAGAAAAAAATTCAGTAGCAGGCGTTTTTACCTATTTTTTCCTTATTCATAGCTGAAGAAAACCTTTAAAAGTAAACAATCGTTCATGCTATAAGATTTTTATCATTATCATTATTTCAAACAAATCTGAAAGCGTATACTTCTTGCATCCTCGTTATTTGTCACATACATCATTCAAACTTTGTGTATAGTTTTTAAACAAATGTTCTGGACATTATTTTGAAAAATTGTATCCAATAATAATTCTTAATTCCATTTTAAACCGGTGTAAATCATGAAAAACGTTGAAAAAATGACAAAATTATGTCTATGAGCTGTATGGCTGTTACTACGAATATCTAAGTGTTTCATTGGTGACCAATTGATTTTCGGGGGAAGAAGGGTTTTCTGGACGAAATATTTATTTGCACCTGTTCTTATCTAAGTAAGACAATCGGATTTTTTACATCTCCACACTTACGTGTCTTTTCTTTTTATACAGATACTTATGAAATTATTACGCAGATTCCAGATTTTTTTGGCAACGCGAAGGAAAAGTTAAGATTCACGAATTGTTAAATGATAAACACCAAAAATAATTTAAAACAAATGAGAACTTGAAAATTACAAGTACAATAGCATTTGAAAGCTCAACCGCATCCCCCTTACGAAAAAATTGACATAAGTCTTAAAAGATGGCTGTGTTCAAAGATTATTTCTTACAGTAGCGTTTAAGAATATGGAAATATAAAATGTCAAATAATGGTTAGGGGAGAAACAGAGGCAGGGGGTCTCCAGACATATCAACTCAATGATAAAAGTTAACAGAAAACTATAGAAGTTGATTACACAAAACTGGTACGGTAACCCACTTCCTAAATTTTGCGACAATGACATAAGTCATTGAAAAAACACCTCAACTTTTTATTGATGCACATTTGCAATATATGTTTGGAATTGGTCTCTCCGAAATTTTAAGGATCTTGGTTCAAAAATGTAGGAATATTTTTATTTGTAATTCTTGATAATGCATACTGTTGTTTGTTTATTTTTTTCTTAGCCATTTTGTTGTTTTTTTTTGGTCTATGACGTCAGAGTTTTATTGTCCGTGTCATATTAGTTGCTTCTTTTAATGATATTAACGCCTTCCATGAACACTATAAAGCGTCCTGGTTTATAAAATTCAATGAATATTATTCATTAACAATCAAATGTTAAAGGGGTATCTGTATCACACTAAAAAATAAAAATTGCAAAAGGTGATGAACATTCATCTTGCGACACATTATGTGTATGAGAGTTTACAATAAAGAATTTGAACTTGAACTTGGGTTACTCTAATTGTATGGCTGATTTATATCTGTCTCTACGTTTTGTTGATGAACAATAGTATTTTGTTACATTGGCGTGTTTTCGGTTTCAGTCATTTGACGTTTTCAATAAAGGAACTGGAAAATGTTTTTTTTTTTTTTTTAAATATTTTATTCTATGATTTCCAAGTATGGCAGGGTAAGATCTTGAAAAATTAAAAATTAATAAACAAAACATAGATTACGATGTCTGCTTTGTTAAAAAGAGACTTAAACTAACACCGTGTATCATCGGTACAGCGGATATATATTTACTAACCAAGCGGGGCGTGATCGATTTTTAACTGAAAAAGCTATATACCGTACATTCACTTAACTATGCACCGTACAGAAGGATTTATGTGGTCAGCTATACACCGTAAACAACGCTTCTTTTCGGAATAAAATATCGAAAAATAACAAATGTATGAAAGATTTCAATGCCAATTATTGAAACAGCTATACTTATTACGCACACACAGTGGCCTTCTATCAGAAAAAGAGTTGCAATGAATATAGAATCATATCGGATGAGACGAGCGCCAACTTCTTTGACAAGTATTTGCATATGTTTTTAGTAAGCGTTCTTGTTTTGGGAAAATAATGAGACTTCTCTAATCATCAACTTACGACCAAATCATTTCTTAAAACAACAATTATGTTTAGATCGAAGTACACATTGATATTATGTAAACAAAACAAAGATTTTCTTATCGTGTCAGGTCAAAATCGATCACGCCCGCTTGGTTAGTACCTATATCCGCTGTACCGATGATACACGGTGACTAATGATGTTGTAATTTTGTTGATTGAATTGAAATTTTTCTGACAAATCTGAAAATTTCGAAAACAGGTCTTTACGGGAATAAAACAAAAATAAACTCAGGCCACACCAATTTAATTCATTGTTCGACGGACCCGCCCGCACATATTTTTTTCTAAACAGAAATTTTTTTTTTTTTTATTATTCCCTCTTCCCGCATCCGGAAAAGTAATCGTGTCTATTTCCGGCGCCGTTTTTTGTTGTAAACATTAAAAAGATAAAAAGCGATCGCAAGAGCGTTTTAGTCAACGTCAAATCGCGACATTTTAACCTGTTTCGAGCATTTACACAGATTTCTTATCAAATTCATGGACGATTCTTAACAAAATCATGCCGATTTTCGGTGTTAGAATAAAGTACACAGAAGGAGAAGTGTTGCCTTCAACTGCAATATCGTTAGCCGGCGGAACAAAACTATCCATTCCCTCTGCATGTTTATGCACCTGTCCTGAGTCAGGAGCCTGTTGTTCAGTAGTTGTCGTTTGTTGGTGTGGTTCATAGGTATTTCGCCGTCTGTATATAGATTACATCGTTCGTTTTCCTGTTTGAATTGTTTTACACTAGTCATTTTGGGGTCCTTTATAGCTTGCTGTTTGGTCTGGGCCAAAGCCCCGCGTGTTGACGGCCGTACTCTGACCTGTAGGCTGTAATTGTTAACTTTAAATACATTATGACTTGGATGGAGAATTGTCTCATTGACACTCATACCACATCTTATTTATATACAAAGTGCCAAAAAGACAAAGAACAAAAATTAGAACACCAAAACGACGCAGACACAGATGAGGGAGCTGCCATTTGATTTTTATGGGGGAGCTAGGATGAAATTTGAAAAAGGGCAGAACAGGAGTTTTGAGTTAAAAAAAGGCAAGATGAGCAACTTGGCAAAAAAAAAAGACAGGATGACAATTTATGTAAAAAAAGTCATTAAACTAATAAAAAGGGCAGGACCGAATAGGGTGAAAAAAAAGGCAGGACAGAGATTACAACTAAAAAAAAAATGTAGGACAAAATGTTTCATCCTCGCCCCTCCCCCCTTTCCCCCTTAAAATCAAATGGTAGCTCCCTAACCAACATATAACTCAAAAAACTTCACAAAAGTACACACATCAACGAACAGCTCGAACCTAAAAAAAAATGGAGGTGAACACAGGTGTTCCGGAAGGTTGCTAGTTATAAGTCATGTCCAGTGAAGGAGGAAAGACATTTATGACAATTCAAAGGAGATCATTTAAAGCAGTTGAAATAATTATTCAATTATTCAGTTCAAGATCTGATGTCCTCAGAAACTAACAGTAATACAAGAAGTCATAAATATGCTGCAATTAAAAAGGGGCATTACATGTCTAGGTGAACAGGGAAAAAAACAATTCAGCAGTTGATAAATTAAAAAAATGTCAAAGCACAAGTGGTAAATCAAGTTTTATACCATCTTTGTTTTGATCAATATTGTCAGAACCTATGATATTATGTTAACAAAAAGAAATTATAATCGCTCGCCTCTACTTTTCAAACCTCGCCTCAAAAATTTGCAAATTAATTTTTTTTTATTAAAATTTTCAAATCGCTCGCTCAGCCCAATTTTTGGAGTGGAAAAATCCGTAGAACAAGAAATTAAATTGGTGTGGCCTCATTTTAAAAGATATGATATATGTTCATTCAAGTGACCTCTTCAGAATCTAAAGGACTATGGGTAATTTTATTGTTCTTACTCGCAATGAAAATAACGTCCCGTCATTTGTTGAATTTCCTTTGTTTAAGACGTTTTACTGTACACGTTTGAATATATTACCCACAATGCATTAGATCCTGAAAATGCAAATTTAAATATGTGTCAGCAGTTTTGTTTCATTTATAAACTTGTTTGACATTACGTATTACATTTCCAAAAATTTGGCGATCTGTAGTAAGCAATCTTGTACTGTTAATATGAGTTGCTTTCTTCGTAGAAATTTCAAATAAAAGAATACATTTCCGAGCTAAGATTAAAGGGAGTTCAAAAACAATGTTCCAGAAATATTTGTTTCCCCAAAATAAGTCGCTTAGTATTTCCACATAAAATTCAGTGTCACTTTTCAGCGTCCAGAATTCCTGCCAATTAAAGATTAAAATATATAATGTATTTAACAACTGTGACATTTCATTTAAAAAACGGGAAAACTTTTTTTGTTCAATCAATCTACGAATTACTTAGCGCATTGACGGACATTATAATGAGGTAAAATAGATAATGAAACTTTAGCATGCCATCAATATAAATACATTAATTTAGGAGATATTTGGAACAAGTATTAGCATTTTTAAAGTGTCTATCTATGATTGTATCTATTATACTTTTCATTCACGATGATAGGCAAAACAATGGTAAATATCATTTATTTACATCTTTAAAGGGCTATAACTCCAATTAAGATTCGAATATAAAATTTCAGCCGAGATGGCTTATTTTTAGATCTTGTATTGTTGATCATTTTGGCTCTTTAAAGTTTCTATCTTACTACTACAATTTTTACGATATTATGCAAAAACGCATAAAATTGATAAAAATCGTCATTACAGGGCAATAACTCTAATAAAAGAGTCGTCTGACAATTTGGGCCAAGTTGACTTATTTTGTTAGTTTTGTGTTGCTGATCACTTTTCCTGATAGATGATTTTTCTATATATCATAGTTTTCAAAATAATCAGCGAAAGTTAACAAAATTATTAACACTGGACACTTTTAATTTGCAAAACACTCATTTGCAAATCCGCCCGCCTCAAATAAGAGCTACAGTGTCATTTATATAACTAAAATGTGGAATTACATGGGATTCAATAATTTCATTTGTTTTCTACTGTTACTATTATATTAATTTTGCTATTTGATTTATAAAACATGGGATTTTCAATATCCCATGGAACAGGAAAATCCCATGGGATTGACCATTATCCTATGGGATTTTGGTTAAATCCCATGGGATTTTTGGTCCCATGGGATAATTGTAGTCCCATGGGATATTTGTTGTCCCATGGGACAAAAATCCCTGGGATAATTGTAGTCCCATGGGATATTTGTTGTCCCATGGGACAAAAAAATCCCATGGGACTATAATTATCCCATGGGATTTTAATATCCCATGGGACACATTAAAATCCTATGGGATTCAAATTATAAATATATAGATATAAATATACAGTAATGTGTATGTTACAATGAATGCTGTTTGGTAGTAAAATTTTTAAATGTATACGAGTTTTTATATTTTTATATATATATATATATATTTATTTTTTCATTTTGTCACAAACATGTTTTTTATTTGTTTATATGACAATAAAGATTATTCTTATTTTGGAATGCATAATAATATTTATGGTCAAAGAGTAAAGTCCTTTCACTGAAACAAAATGATGAAATGTCTAAATAAATGAAAAATATTGTTTTGAAATCTTTGTCTTGTTTATTTTATTATGAAAAGAGAACTGAAAAAACATATTTCATATTCTGACTGAAAAGTTTACTCTTTTCATGAGGTAAGGTTTTCTTTGTTATAGTTTCATTGCAATACATGAATAGGCAAACAATTTGAATTATATACCTTTGTGGTGTACATAATATTATGCTTATATTTGCAAATTTGTAATATAAACACTTTTTCTGTTAAAGTTTTAGTTTTCTTTTTCACTGCTTGCTATGTACAATTATTCAGTCCACTATATAAGAGTCAAGTCAATAAATTATTTCATCCACTAGAATATTCCTGCAATTCTTAGACAACACATTTTTCAATCTGTTCTTCAAAGATCTTCCTCCGTACATCTTTATTGGTTGGAGCGATTCAAATGAGAAGACAAAGCAAGTTTATTTGAACAACAACATACTAATATTTTTTCATTCGTTCCTTCTTTCAATTGATAATTACATTGTTGCATTTACATGATCAAGTTCTTGTGTATCTATGATCATGATGATATGACTCCTTTTGTTTAAAGTCATTATGTTGAAATTTCCTCTTTCTAATAAATGTAGGAAAAAACACGTTCCATTTCAAATTAATAAAAAAGTCGCACTATGGAGAAAATATCAACTTTAAGTTTTCTGTTCAGTATTGATCTGTTGAATGATGACCATGAAAACCGAGATGTCTGACCTTCAAATACACAGAACTCAAAATTATCAGTGAAGAGAAATACAGCAATAAAATGACTATTTTATCATGTTTATGAACATTTTGATAAACTTTCATTTGAATATTCATTGTTAGTACTCTTATTTCAGTGCTTTGTGTCTATGATTTACATATTACCAGTTGTTGTTTGGTTCCTTGTTGCAGTCTTTTGAGTTAAGCCCATTGCAACAAATGTTTACAATTTGTTCAAATGTTGTGCTGTTATTAAAACCACTGTCAGGTATAGGATTTGCTCATTGTCAAAGGCTGTACAGTGAACTATTTTGTTAAATTAAGGGGCTCGCAGGTCTAAATCAAATTTTTTCTTAATATAGGATTTCGCTATATTTTCTATAAATGAACTTTATCTAATACTTAATAGAAAAATTAAATTAAAAAAGGGTCACCGTTCCTTTACGCTCACAATCCGCCTTGAAAGAAGTATACATTTTGTAAAGGTACTTTTTTCTGTTGAACTAATAGGAGAAATAGAGGTAATATCGAAATAAAAAGAACTAAATTACATAAATCGCTTAAATTTTACAATAGTTTAGTTTAAGTACAGCTTATTTGAAAATGATAATAAAAATATAGGTCACCGATGAGTTAAAATAGATATTACAATTCTAATGCCAAAAATTGCATTTTTGCACCAAAGGGAGATAATTTGGAGCTTTTTCAATGATATATACATTTTAAAAGTCATCTGGGGCCAAAACGAATAGATTGTTTTGAATGATTTTTGTACCATATGATAAAGTAACAACTAATAAAGTTATAAATAAAATTAGTTATGAAAAATTTTTTTTAATATTTTTCTGAAATTTTTATACCCTCAAGCCTCCTTAAATGTCATTTGATCTCTATTGGAGAAAAGTCTCATTGGAAATCAGACTGCTTCTTATTTCTATATCAACCCAGCCATATTATGCCTGTCCAATATCAGGAGCTTGTACATAGTTCAGTGGTTGAGGTTGGTTCATATCCGTTATTTTTGTTTTTCATAATTTTTGTTTTATAAATTAGTCTGGTATATTTGAAGTTTGAATTGATGTTTTGTTTCAAATGTTGTTAGTGTTGTCTTTTATAGATTACTATATCATGTATAGGGTATGGGTTTTCTCATTACTTACAGGTCATCATTGGCCTCTAATAAGTAATTACAATGCTTACATCCACTTAATTGAACTCTGATGGATAGTTTTCTCATTTATCATACCACATCTTGAACTTTGGTGGAAAGTTGTCTCTTAAGCAATCATACCACATCTCCTTATTTTTATAAACTTGCTCGAATTTATTACAAACAGAGAAATAGTCAACAACGTTAAAAAAAAAAACAAACAAGAGTGGTAGTCATGGACGAACAATCGAATTTGGGCAACGTACATTGTGCATGGCTAATAATCTAGTCCCTAATAATCGAGTTGAATTCTTGTTCAAGTTCGAATTTAACTTCGAGTTGAAGTTAATTTTCAAATAAACACTCTCCAGATAGTTTAAGTTAGAGTTAATCTACAAGAGAACACCCGAGTTCGAGTTTACAATTTTAGGTTTAACAGTTTTACAGTTGGGGTACAAGCTAGTATTTCAGTTTAACATCAATGTACAACTGACTCCGAAGATTGACTGGGATGACGCAATATGATTACATTGACAACAAAGAAAAGCAAAGAGTCCGTTTGAAATTTCATAAATTTTGAAATTTGTTTTAACTCCCTCAGGCAAAGTTAATCTTAGATGGATTTGGATATTTTTTAGGTTCTTATTGGTCATATAGCTCTTCAAATGTTTCGGTTCTCATACACCTTTGGCTCTCAAATATTCGGCTTTGAGCGTTCCTATTGAAGGTTAATCAGAAAAGCGCTTCGGACGCATGAAGTTTATAAAGTGTTGTTTTCATTTTTTGGCGATGCGGTATGTATATATTAAACTATTAATCACGTCCGGCATAAATATGATTTAACTAAATCTTATGCCTCGTGTAAAGAGAGTGCCACACGTTCTTAAGAGTCTGCTTTTATTTCAGTTTAAGTTGTCAATGCTGGTCAAGCAAGATTACCGTTGAAGCATGATTACTGTTTCCTTAAAGACGAGTAGTTTTAGTTTTGCAGGTTGTTGTAGTCCATACAGTACATGGTCGATATTTTGATTAGCTTTGGCGACATGGCACTCAACCTGTCGTCCAACAAATATTTCGGTCACTTTTTTCACAGGTACTGCTAAGCACATAGACTTCGTAATTTATCACTTTTCAGACAAATGAATGAGTTATTGCAGTTTATTGTTACCTGCATAGTACGTAATAGTAAAAAATATCCCAATTCAATCCATACGTAAAGGGCGTGAATGGGGGTTTACAGAATAGAGAATAATAGGCAAAAAATACTAAGAATAGAGAAAAAAGGACACAAAAAAAAGTATACAGAATAATTAGGTGCTGAAATATAAAGTATAGAGAAAAATGGAGACTACTTGAAATGTTTATGGTGATACAGAGCTTGGGTTCGTGTTTCTCAAACTGTTTGTATGCACTGATGCATTATGTTGATAGTTTTGATTAGTTTGTATGTTTTTCTTCCATAGGAGTTTGAATGTCCAATTACATGAATTAGTAGCTTCTGTCTCGGTGTTACACAGGTGCTCCAAGAACGGAGGAAATGACTCAGAGAAGAAGAAGACAACATAGAACACTGATGATTAAAACATTTCTCAGTAGTGCTAGTTTGTAGTATTTCTTTTTTTTTTTTTTGAAAGGTGCGAGTCAAGTTCTGTCTTTGTGTGATACGGGTGCTCCAAGAACGGAGGAATAACTAAGAGAAGACAATCTAGAACTCTCTGATGATTTAAAACATTTCTTCAGTGGTGCGAGTTTGTAGTATTTTTTTTTTTTTCGAGTGGTACGAGTTCTGTCTCTGTGTGACACGGGTGCTCCGAGAAAGGAGGAATTTACTAAGAGAAGAAGAAAACAATCTAATGATTAAACACATTTCTCCGAGTTTGTTATATTTCTTTTTTTTTTTTTTGAGTGATGCGAGTTTGATAAAGTGATGCAAGTTGTAATAATTAGTGAGAGTGTTTGAGTGGGGCGAGTTGGCCGTGGGCCGAGTTGTCATAAATTCAAGACTAATCAATTGAATACAAAACCATTTCCGCCAGCTTACAAAACGTAGACGGTAAGGAACCAGCTACGGAACTTTATTTGGGGTTTAATTAATTAAGCTACGCTAATTAAAGCAATTACTATATGAAGTTATAAAGTACATTACATACACTAACTATTTATTATTATATAATACTTCAGACGATCGTTGGCTCGGAGACAAACCGGCTAAAACATTTTGGTCTCCAAATTTAATAGTATAGATTTAATAGTATAGAGTTAATACTTCAGACGATCGTCGGCCCGGAGACAAACCGGTTAAAAAATTTTGGTCTCCAAATTTAGTAGTATACATATAGAACTCTGATTTCGTTATACTTCATATGAGTATAACGAAATCGGAGTTCTATATTTTAATTAGATTGGAAGGACCCCAATCCAGAACCTCAAACGTGGCTGCGTAAAAAAACTTAAATGTATTAGTTAATCGTTTCCAGAATAGTTTAAATTACTTTTGGAATCATACATATGGAATAGGTAGATCGTTTTTGTAGTCCGATTCCTGTCTTATTGAGGTATAACTTGTTTGTCTGTATCCAATATCTTTTATGCATAGGAAGATGCTACAAATGTTCTAAGAAAACGTTTACGAATGATTAATCTTGTAAATTCATTATGAAAATCCCTAAAGGTTTCTGAAAATATTTACAGATTGTTTAAGTAATGTGGTATCATAAAATAAATTAATGACGCATACATTCTCCAACCGTACTACGAATTAGAGACACAATAATATAGAATTAATCCATCAAGACATAACATAAAACTTTGTAAACACTACTGAAATGAAACCATTGACACAAAAATGTACTGCATTATAAATTGTTTTACTTATGCATTCGGTTGGTTTCACGTGAAATATTAGTCACTGAATGTTGAGAAAACAACAATCAACGAATCATAATCATGTGTTTTTATTCAGATGTTACGGTCATCTTGATTTGCCAATGTTTTAATAGAATTGTCGTATTAGTCATTTTGACTTATTTGAACTGTTATCTTAGTAGTGTACTTTTGAAAGTTCTGCCCCACTTTCACTTTTTAGCATTTTTTTCTACAAAATTGAAAATGAAAGTAGTTCATTCATCTATTTATAGAATAAGTAAGAATCCGGTTCCAACCAGTTTTTTTAAGTAAAAATAGTTCATTATGGGAAGAGCTAAACATGCGTATATGGAAAGTTGTGATGATAATGAGTTTACCTTTGGAATGCGTAACAGTCCTCCTAGTCCACCTAGACATTTAATCGAGCATTATTTAAAACAACAAAACGTTATAATTGAAAAAAAAAAAATACTATAAAAGAAAGCAATTGTAAAAGTAAGAATACAATGGCTTCTTTTGACAATGACTTTATGAGTATTAATGCTTTGGAAGAGAAGGTACAGGAACAAAACGGAAATGGAAGAACCTTCCTACTGGTGTATGGTATAAAATAATTGAAGTGACAGAAGTAGATGGTAAGTTTGGTAAGAGTAGTATACGTACCTTGAAAACTAGGGAAGGAGGAATATTTAAAGTGTGGGCATGTAGTGGATTAAATAGAGAGATGAAACCTTTGGAAGGTGCTTATATAAAAAATACAGGTTTTAAAATAAAAAAAAAATCTGAACAAGAATACTTTTCATATTACTTAGTTAGGCAAATGATACGTAGTTACCGAGAGAACAGTTCCATCCCCTAAGTGAATGCCAATTCATTTTAATCTAGCTAAACACTAGATTAAAAAAATATTGGTAACACATTTAAAAATTGAGTACTATAGTATTATATTACGATGGGTTTGGTTATGAGTATTAGTGCATTAGAAGAAAAGGTACAAGAACAAAATGAAGAAACCATGAAATGGAAGAACATTCCAACTGGGTTGTGGAATAAAATTAACGAAGTGAACGAAGTAGATTGGTAAGAGTAGTATACCTACCTTGAAAACTAGGGAAGGAGTGTGAGCATGTATGATTAATTTACAAGACGATTTTAAGAACAAGGTTACTAATGTAGTTAAGGCAATTATTAATACACTAGTATCTCTTCAAAACCGATTTAATACAAAAGATGTGAATGACATGGTTAATATGGTTATTGAAATTGAGATTTGTGATTGGGTTTTTAGTGATAACTATAAAGTTTTATACAACATAGTTAAGAAAGTAGTTGACACCCTTAACCAAGATGAGGACAGTAACGATGATGGCGAGTTTGAAGGGTTGGACAGTGACGATGATAGCGAGTTTGAAGGGTTGGACAGTGACAATGAGTTTAATAGTGGCTTTTACAGTGAAAGTGATGATGAAGATGAAGATTAAAAACACTAGATTAAAAAATATTGGTGTGTGTTACGTGTTTTTCTTAGGGAGTCGTAAGTGTTGTTTTTCAGTGTAGTAAGAGTCTAAGCATGTAACAATACCTGTAAACTCTAGGTCACTAATATCATCATCATCCAAAGCTTTACTCACTGCATCTTCGATCTTAGATTTAAAGGTTCTAATGAGTTGTACGGTATCTTTTTTTACATTTATTATGAATACGTTTGGTTAAGACCGTTAACCCCATCATTCCTAACGAATTAACGACCGCTAGTGAACATAAAGGAATGCAAGCAATGGCTCCAATTCCTGTTGTAACAGTGATAAGTGCTCTGGTTGTACAAATAACGTTTAGAACAGAACAGGTTCCTAATGCAACAGTAGGTACCTTGTCTAGTTTATTGTGTGTTTTTAAAATGTTGGTGTATTTAAGCATTTCTACCTTTAACTTTTGTTCATAGCATCGAATTTTGTCTTCCCGATACGTTTGCTTGTTAGAGTCTACGTCATCCATTTATTTATAACAACCAACCTAGAAGAGGAACTAGACTTAAAGGACTATTAGGACCTAAAAGCAAACCACTACCCTGTTTATCATTTGCATTGTAAAATTTACCACCGACTGCCTAAGAGGGGTCCCTTCCAGTCATGCTTCAGTGATTCCTATATAATCTACCAATTTTTTCCAAGATGGGGTGGGGCTGGGAAAAACCTAAATCCGCCTCTGCTAATTGGGAAGTCATTTGGTCTGATACATATATATATATATATATATACCTATTATGTACAAAATTAAGAACAGCTTCAAATATATGCATATAAAATAATGGTACGTCTAAAACCGTTCAGGATCTCCTGGGTGCACGCAGGACATAAAAAGTCACTTAGGACATGTATATATAAGTTTTAGTGAGCGTTGAGGGTATACATTCGATTGATAATTTATTTTATAATTTTGTAATTTTTGTTATGATAAAATCAGAGACATATAATACATGTATTGAGACATATAATACATAAAATCAAACCATCTTTATCTATCTATCGGCATGCGCCGTTATTTGGGATACGTCACGGATGGCCGATGATCATATTCAATACCAATCATCATTTGAATCTGGTTAATTGATCTTTACTGATTAGGACTGATTGGTGATGGCAGAGAATATGTCTCTGGTGATGGTTATAAACACATAGAAGTAAACTTTGCAAAAAAAAGTTTCCTTGGAAAAATTATAAAAATATATGAATATGCTAAATATTTTTTCTTTCGTATGTAATAATTGAAAACGTTTAGAAATATAAAAATATTCACATAGTTGGGAAATTTTCAATTCAAGTTATTTCATTTAAAACGTTTAGAAATATAGATCTTATTCGATGTACAATGTGGCCGCTTGGAGATCAAAACCCCGTTTAATTAGGGTTTGTCTACTTTCGGTCTGTTTATATTGCCGAACATTCTATAATCAAGGATTTGTACAAGCCCTTGCTATCATATAATGAATCTCGTCGCCAATATCACTATAATTACATAAAGTACAGATACAATCTTCTCCTAAATAGTTTGCCATCTAACAATTCAAAAGAAATTTTGAGTCGAAACTGATCGAAGTACCAAATCTATAAAAATAATCACTATTTTTTGTAGCAGTAGACGTCGAAAATTAAACTGTATATATTCTTTTTCAAAACTCCTGAAATAATTTAACATTATCTATAGACAGCTTACATATGCAAATCTTTTAGAAGTATGTGAGCGTATAGTAAAATTTGTTTATTCCCCCACCTTTTTCCTTCTATAAAATTTAACTGTAAACGATTTTGTTTCTTAATTTGTGTTTGCTAATTAACTGGGATTCATGCTGTCAAAAGTCAAAAATGTCTCCTTGTGTATAAGTTATTGATAAAAAAATATTTGAAGCCGCCAGAAGAATAAATCATTTCCCGAACTAAAATACATTTATCTGTAAATAAAGACAATTCGCCTAAAACATTCTCTCATATATTTAAACAATTGAATTGTTTATTAAAATTTCACGCACAATCTTGGCTGATATCAAGGAATTGTATATTTAAATACAATTCCTTGCTGATATGCATAAAACCATTATTTCATGAAACTGCATGAAAAATTGACTTATCGCATAATACCAGAACTAAAAAACCCACCGAAAGTCCACATAAGAGGGTATGGATGTGAAATAACAGAATAGAGAATAACGGGCAAAGAAAAAAGGAATAAAGAATAGTGAAAGAAAGAGAATAATGGAAAAAGTGTAAGTTATTAAAATTATAGCTAAAAAAAGACCCCAGAGACGATCCTTACTTCAACTGTTATTTGACGCTGCCGAGTTATTTTGAGACAAAGACATGTATTAGTAGTCAGCCTGCCCGTAGCACTCTTGCATCAATTTGAGGATTACCCAAGGTTAATTTTACGGCGGCTCATTTTATTTTGGCTTAAAAATAAACATAATTGACAAGTTTCCTTCCCCTGCATTCTCGATCGCACATGTAAATAGCACGTTGGCCTCAAATAAGACATTGATGATCATTGATACATTACAACACTTGTCGTCAGTATTTGAAAATATTGATTAAGAAGGTACAGAAAATTAATGCACGCACACTATTATCCACCACAGGCCTAAATCGTTAGTCCGCAAACAACGAGGGTGATGAAAACCCAGCACTTTGAACACAGCCACCGGCATGTTGTGAATTTGAAAGCTTCCAAATTAGTAACTATCCATTTCTACCCATGGAAAACTTTTGCCTTCTTTTATCAAAATGAAGTATGTTGATATTAATGGTATAAAGGTTAAATCAATTTATTCATATATTTGACCGACTAGAATTATTGGGAATTTAAACCATTCCTATTGTAAGTGATAAAACTAAATTTATATCAGGGTGATTGAAATGAAGAAAAGGGGGAGGGCTGATTAGGAGTTCAGGGCCCCTTTTTGGAAAAGATTGATTATATAGGAATTACTGAAGCATGATAGGAGCAGGCCCCTCTTAGGCAGTCAGTGGGCCCCACTAATGAAAATTTCTGGATCCACCACTGTGGGCTTCAGTTGTATTATCTTGAAAACTTTATACCTGTATTCTAAAGTGTAAATCAAGGGAAAATAATGTAGCTGTGCATTGGGGTCTATTAAGGGGTATTTTGGGGGGAAGAAAGAAGGGAGGGGTTTACTATAGAACCCTATGGGATTTTATTTTCTACAATTTTCAAATGAATATAACTTGTAAACTGTAAGTGATAGACACACGCAGTCTTCAGAAATGATGAAAGGACAATAAAACAAATCACATGAAATATAGGGTGAGTCCCTGGGGTAATCCCACCCCTTCAATTTGAGACTATGCTATTATCTTGTAAACAGTCCAGATCCCCACCCCTAAACCATGCATATTCTTGAATGGGACGATAAAACAAATCAATTAAAATTAAAGGGAAGTCCCTGGGGGTCACCCCACCCCGTTCAATTTGAGAATGTGCTATTATCATGTTAACAGTCCAGATCTCCACCCCTATACCATATATATTCTTGTATGGGACAATAAAACTAATCAAATGAAATTAAAGGAAGTCCCTGGGGTCAACCCACCCGTTCAATTTGAGAATATGCTATTATCTTGTGAACGATCCAGATCCCCACCCTAAACCATATATATTCTTGTAGGGACAATAAAATAAATGAAATGAAATAAAAGGAAGTCCCTAGGGGTCACCCACCGCCTCTTGTTTGAAAACTTGTAAACGGTCAAGATCCCACTCCTAAACCATATATATTCTTGTATGGAACAATAAAACACATCAAATCAGGGTTCTCACTAAGGCGAGTCCATGAGTCCTGGACTCATCAAAATCTGTCTGGACTCACCATTTTCAAAACTGGTGAGTCCACAGATGCATCAAGATTGAAATATTTTGTATAAACTGAACACAGTTAAACACAAATATCATCATTTTATAGCAAAAGTTTAAAAGTGATCTGAATTTAATGTCATTTCATTGCTTTATTTGGAAATGGAGACTAAAATATTACATTATATTGCAATAAAATATTTTCTTCTTGCTGTTGGACTCATCATGGCTAAAAATGTTGAGTCCCTGATCCCCACCCCTAAACCATATATATTCTTGTATGAGACAATAAAACAAATCAAATGAATATGGGACAATAGGAATGGCGAGTTATGTGAGCTTTGTTTGGGAGACTTCGTAACAGCATCCTGTTACAATTACTTCTTGTTTGAACATAATTTTGGTTTAATTATGCATGTCTTTCTTCTACATTTTGGATAGACCCATAATCCGGCAAATTGCAAGTTGAACCTTCTTCAGTAGGCCTATCCCCATCAGAGACCAAATGATGCACAAGTAAGGTATAGGTAACGATATGAATGCAACTATGAGCAAAAGCCATACCAGTGGCGGATCCAGGGGAGGATTCCAGGGTTGGAAGTTCAACTTGAATCCCCTTTTTCAAATGCATTTGAATGGGAACATATAGTTGGAACACCCCTTTGTCTTGGGTTTGGAACCCCTTTTAAAATGGCTGGATCCGCCGCATACCATCTAGCTAGCTATAAAGGCTTTAAAATATGAAATAAATCAAACAAGGAAATTAACGTGTAGGCAACTGTTTTGAATTTGAAAAAACCTTGATTAACAATGTTAAATTTTGTGTGCATTTATTTGCTTATTTTCAATAATGGATGAAATTGCGTGGTTGATTATTGTAATTTAAGAAATCTGCATACATGTTATGAAATGGAATTTGTCAAAGAGACAAACCCAACCAAAGAGGAGACAACGGCCGAAGGTCACCTGGGTCTTCAGTGCAGTGAGAAAATTTCGGCACTGGTCTTCAGCTCATAAATAGTATCAGAAATGAGAATGAGATACAGCTCCAGTTGCATTAATAAAACCTCACAATAAGTTCTGAATATCAGAATATACAATATTGCAAGATTCTCTCAAAATATACACATGGAGCTGAGAAACTGTAAAATTAATCATGCTAATTTAACATTAAAGTCCTCGTAATCAATCTTAATATGCATACTCTTGTACAAAGGAATATAAGTATGCAATAGACATATATGTCTTCAAAAATAAGAGTATCGATGCTATTAATTTATGACAAGATCTTAATCAAGTAATAATTTTGGTTTGTTTAAAAATTTGGAGGTTAGTATGACCTCCTTTTTAGGATGATTTTCGTTTTAAGTTGGGAAAATTGTTTGTACCAACAAAAATAAAAACACAAAGTTAATCTAGAGTTATGTTTTATCATTTTTTATGTTTAGGTTGTCAGCAAGATGAAAAGAACAAATATGCAGTTCAAAAATCAAAATGTGGATAAGCTGAGGTTCAAGGTCCTACCTTTGCAGATTTTTATATTTTGCATGAATAAATTTAAAGTTTATATCATGGACGGCAGAAAGAAAAAAAACTTTTCAATTTTCCTGCATCTGAAGGATAAATGTAAAACATCTTGTTTTCGGTAAGTTTTATGCTCTGTTTTAATAGTGGAGGGACCACATGAGGAACAAACCAGGATAGTGTACGTAATACTATCTTTGCTGGATCTAACCCTGCTGCTCTTAACGCTGCGTTTGCATTAGAGTCTCGCACGAGTGTGAGTTCGTGTTTGAATCCATACACAATCTTATCATAATCCCTGCGAAACCAAAGATGTGTTTTAAAGGGATGGCGAATGAAACATTCCGTTGGTTGTAGGTTTTGCGATGATATAACCACGTCTAGCTGCAAAACCAGTGTTATCAGCCTCAGCGTCAGTCGTAGTATCTTTATATCATAATTGGTTGAGACCTCGTGGTTTACTAAAGTCGTCGGGATACGTCAACAACCCCTAGATAGTAGTCGCTATACCTGGATCATTGAGGTATTGAATCTGCTGACCGGATAGTTTATAACCGATGCTTTTGAAAAGATACATGATACAGTCCTTGGATGGTGTAAACTTCCCACTAACACCATACACCATTACACCATTCACCATACACCATTACACCATACACCCTGTGCCATTACACTATACACGTTACGCCTTTGCACCATACACCTTACACATTACACCATAATGCAATTTAATTTCAAAGAAAGCGTGCGACTACAAAATTATTCATTTATTTTAAAAAACGAATTTTGATCACAATATTGTAAATTAATGTATAAAATAAAGTTCTTATCAATATTTTGCATAGTTTTAAATGTCGTACACCATTCATTCACACCATTCCCGATTGCACATTACACCATTACACAACATTCCCCTTACACCATACACCATAGCACCATACACCTTCTATCATTGCACCATATGCCATACACCATTACACCATACACGTTTTTTTGGGAAGTGTATACCATCCAAGGGCTGAACAATTGTTGACAAGGGAGACTAGATCTGCATCAGCATACGCTGTGTCATTGTTTTTCAGAAGTCGTCCTTCAACCAAAAGATAACTTTCAGCTGGATGAACAAACAAATCTTGGGTTTCAATGTTGATTCTTATTTCAGAACCTGACGTGTTTAAGGATGCTCCAGTTTGAGGTTCGTATTCATGGACTTGATATTCCTGAATACTTTAATCAAAAGACAAACTTTCTGTGATACTAAGTATATCATTCATTTATTTATAGCGTTTGACGAAGTCGTGAATGGTTGCAATACCACTGCCTGAGATGATATTGTTCAACGTTTTGCTTTTAGAGGATGAGATGATGTTGTTCAAACGGGCTTGCTGATGAGAAGTTGGTTTTTTACATATTTTATGAATTACATGATTCACAGCTTTGGTAGCTCCTTTTTCAACACCTTTAAGAGCTGCATTTGTGGCAGCAGTCATGGCTTTACTTCCTAGAGTATTTTCGGTAGAAGAGGTAACACACGTCCAGCTAAATTAGCGATCGTGTCAAACAGACCCTACCACCCACCACATATTTACGTTTGTGTCCTTTCTTAATGATTAACATTTATTTATAGTTTACGATGAATCTCTTTATACTTCTTACTGTTAATGAAACCACTCTTTTACCAGTCAGGGCATTTAGCGACCTCAATAATATTATGGACTTGGCTAATTTCGACTGTATAATGAAAATCCATAATATTATGAGATTTAATAATATTTCTAGTATTATTATGCGAGCACATAATTTTGAAAATTATTGAATTTTATAATTATGCATGAAAAATAAAATTTGATCAGTCCGAAAACAATTTTTGGGCACTGCTAACAAGTTCCGTAATTTATTAATCTTAAAATGCTATTTTATGATCATCTATTGCTTTTTCACGTCTTACTTATAAATGCTTACGACGCGACTGTCCATAATCTGTAACAGAATTTCGTACAAGAAAGATAACTCGTGTCATCTTAAATGTAATATTTTGTTAAAAATTTTATCGTTCCTTAACCAATGAATATATCGTCTTGTAGAAAATAATTGGGTCAGCATCATTGTAGAAAATAAGTGTGTCAGCTGACCTCGTTTACAATACATTAGTTTTATTAGGGAGGGTTATCAAAAAGTAGTACATTTCTTTCAGTGTTCTTTAAAATTGTAAATAACTTATAACATTATGTATAAAATCACATTACTTTCGCATGCTTCTATGTCTTGATTTTAAAATTTAATGGATGAAATTGCGTGGTTGATTATTGAATTAAAAAATCTGCATACATGTTATGAAGGAATTTGTCAACAACCAACCAAAGAGAGACAACGGCCGAAGGTCACCTATGGGTCTTCAGTGCAGTGAGAAAATTTCGACTGGTCTTCAGCTCATAAATATATCAGAAATGAGAATGAGATACAGCTCAGTTGCATTAATAAAACCTCACAATAAGTTCTGAATATCAGAATATACAATATTGCAAGATTCTCTCAAAATATACACATGGAGCTGAGAAACTGTAAAATTAATCATGCTAATTTAACATTAAAGTCCTCGGAATCAATCTTAGCATACTCTTGTACAAAGGAATATAAGTATGCAATAGACATATGTCTTCAAAATAAGAGTATCGATGCTATTAATTTATGACAAGATCTTAATCAAGTAATAATTTTGGTTTGTTTAAAAATTTGAGGTTAGTATGACCTCTTTTTTGTGATGTTTTCGTTTTAAGTTGGGAAATGTTTACCAAAAAATAAAACAAAAGTTAATCTAGAGTTATGTTTTATCATTTTTTGTTTGGTTGTCAGCAAGATGAAAAGAACAAATATGCAGTTCAAAAATCAAAATGTGGATAAGCTGAGGTTCAAGGTCCTACCTTTGCAGATTTTATATTTTGCATGAATAAATTTAAAGTTTATATCATGGACGAGAAAGAAAAAAAAACTTTTCAATTTTCCTGCATCTGAAGGATAAAAAAACATTGTTTTCGGTAAGTTTTATGCTCTGTTTTAATAGTGTTTGTGCATTCATCTGTCCAGTCCTTCCTCTAAATTGTATCCTCTTTAAGTTTTGGTGAGTGTTCATGAATTTCTGAAGTTTTGGATTTATGTATACTCTGTGGCAACTTATGCTATATATAAGTAGAATCCAATTAAATACTAATATTTATTATACAACTCAAACGATCGAACTTCAGTTACAGAATGATTATAATCCTAACAAAACCTTATTAAATCATGTGCAGATAATTAACTGCTGTGTGTCGAAATGATAGATACATAGAAAATTGTCACAGTGTCAATCATCAGTATAACAGTTTAGAATTAATAGCGGATGTATTTGTTTATACTAATTATAACTGTCACTACACACTCCATCCTTAGATTGAACATAACATTTACAGTTCATTTATCACTTAATGAATGAAAACGAAATCAGCTGTTTTACTTTAATTTTATCAATGAAATTCTGCACATGTACTTATTTATAGAATTTGAACTGAATGAACTTTACAATTATAGTATGTTTCCTAATCCTACTAGAATTGAAAATAAGCAATTAAGCTTAATAAATCAATGTTATGCAAAACAAAAAAGGTAGACTGCCTTATTTCTTATAAAATGGTTATTAGGGATTATTCTGCCTCTAACCAAAGTTCGTTCAGATTTAATTATACACAAAATCTCCATATCTATTTGGCGGTTTCCTTGTTGTTGGTCTCGGTCGCAACACTAGGTTTCATAACTGACTTTGAATTATCATTGGTGTCACTAGAATCAGCATTAGAATCACATACGGCTACATCTGTTTGATTGTTGGATACGGATGGAATCGGAACATCTGGAATCTGTCATTGTTTTCAGAAGTCGTCCTTCAACCAAAAGATAACTTTCAGCTGGATGAACAAACAAATCTTGGGTTTCAATGTTGATTCTTATTTCAGAACCTGACGTGTTTAAGGATGCTCCAGTTTGAGGTTCGTATTCATGGACTTGATATTCCTGAATACTTTAATCAAAAGACAAACTTTCTGTGATACTAAGTATATCATTCATTTATTTATAGCGTTTGACGAAGTCGTGAATGGTTGCAATACCACTGCCTGAGATGATATTGTTCAACGTTTTGCTTTTAGAGGATGAGATGATGTTGTTCAAACGGGCTTGCTGATGAGAAGTTGGTTTTTACATATTTTATGAATTACATGATTCACGCTTTGGTAGCTCCTTTTTCAACACCTTTAAGAGCTGCATTTGTGGCAGCAGTCATGGCTTTACTTCCTAGAGTATTTTCGGTAGAAGAGGTAAACACACGTCCAGCTAAATTAGCGATCGTGTCAAACAGACCCCTACCACCCACCACATATTTACGTTTGTGTCCTTTCTTAATGATTAACATTTATTTATAGGAGTTTACGATGAATCTCTTTATACTTCTTACTGTTAATGAAACCACTCTTTTACCAGTCAGGGCATTTAGCGACCTCAATAATATTATGGACTTGGCTAATTTCGACTGTATTATGAAAATCCATAATATTATGAGATTTAATAATATTTCTAGTATTATTATGCGAGCACATAATTTTGAAAATTATTGAATTTTATAATTATGCATGAAAAAATAAAATTTGATCAGTCCGAAAAACAATTTTTGGGCACTGCTAACAAGTTCCGTAATTTATTAATCTTAAAATGCTATTTTATGATCATCTATTGCTTTTTTCACGTCTTACTTATAAATGCTTACGACGCGACTGTCCATAATCTGTAACAGAATTTCGTACAAGAAAGACAACTCGTGTCATCTTATATGTAATATTTTTGTTAAAAATTTTATCGTTCCTTAACCAATGAATATATTGTCTTGTAGAAAATAATTGGGTCAGCATCATTGTAGAAAATAAGTGTGTCAGCTGACCTCGTTTACAATACATTAGTTTTATTAGGGAGAGGGGTTATCAAAAAGTAGTACATTTCTTTCAGTGTTCTTTTAAAATTGTAAATAACTATATACACATTATGTATAAAAACACATTACTTTCGCATGCTTCTATGTCTTGATTTTGAAGAAATTTAATTAATGGTCAAATTCACAACTACGATTAGCCAATTCATAACATGGAATTGTCAGTGTTTCAATCCAGTTTATGTTGCACACAAGCGATCTATTATCTATGTGATAATGCTACTATTTTTGTTTGTGTATATCGGGTAAGGTAGATAATTTGATAGACACATACAACGTATTTTTTCTATCACTATCAAATTTATAATGTTCCTTTCCAAGACCTTTGAACTTAAAATTTTTTTTGCAAATGAAATCCCTTCGTTGTCTTACATGTTTATAAACAATTATGCTTCATTTTTAGATTAAAAAGCGAGACATCAAGACAGAAATTAAAAAAAAATCACTGTTGGTTTAAACATATCCTTAAAACTAAAGCAAGTAGATATAAGATATAAATATTGATGTATTACCAATAAATATTTATTTCGACGTCGGCCAATATTTGATGATAGATAAACCTGAGTAGTTATATTTGATCCTCTACACAACACGTCGGAAAACAAAATTAAGTTATATTGATTTACGAGAACCTCAAACTTAATTTATATACAATTATTCAACAGAAAAAAAAGATGTAAAGATTAAACTATTTCAGTGCGAAGCAAGGTCATGTAATACAATATTATTTAGTTTAGCAGTATGTAGAATTGATAAGAAACAGATGACATAATTTATGTTTGATATGAAAATTTATACACATAACAGAATGAACTAATGATTTTAATTTCTTGTTGAAATAAATGCACAACGTAGCTTAATATCTGAGTGCAACCTGTTAATATAAGTTTGAAATGTGGATGATGACTTAATTCAATTTAAAAGATATATAATCATGAAAATAGATTTTATTATTTTTGTTTATAACCTGTTTACTTTTAACAAAATATTTTATTTCATTTTTATTCATCTAAATGTATGCATTGACTGCCTTTGCATAGCATTACATCAAATAGTTTGTAAGACAAAATATAATACAGAATAAAATGAATAAATACACTAAATATTTACATTATAGAGATCTGAACACCCAAGGAGAACAAAAAAGTGTCAATTACTACATGTTAATCGCAATTCATTAAATAATAAATCAGTAGATACATCCGATATAATGTAGTATAAAAGCTACGAAATATATTGCATAAAGGTCTGACTAAAACTAAAGTGTGGGGAGTACACCAGTATTCCTTATTTTCCGACTTTGGAAGAATTTTTTTTAAAGTTTTTAAAATTAAACCAATTACACATAAAATACATAAAAACCACCAAATCAAGATATACCGTACAGTTTATTGCATCTTTTAGCTCACCTGGCCTAAAAGGGCCAAGTGAGCTTTTCTAATCACTTGGCGTCCGTCGTCCGTCGTCGTCCGTTAACTTTTACAAAAATCTTCTCTGAAACTACTAGGCTAAATAAAACCAAACTTGGCCTAAATCATCCTTAGGGTATCTAGTTTAAAATATGTATCCGATGACCCCGCCAATCAGCCAAAATGGCCGCCATGGCTAAAAATAGAACATGGGGTAAAATACAGTTTTTGGCTTATATCTCTGAAACTAAAGCATTTAGAGCAAATCTGACACAGGGTAAAAATGTTCATCGGGTCAAGATCTGTCTTCCCTGAAATCTTAAGACGCATCAGACAACCCGTTGTTGGGTTGCTGCCCCTGAAATTGGTAATTTTAATGAAATTTTGCAGTTTTTGGTTATTATCTTGAATATTATTATAGATAGAGATAAACTGTAAACAGCAATAATGTTCAGCAAAGTAAGATCTACAAATTAGTGAACATGACCAAAATGGTCAATTGACCCCCTTAAGGAGTTATTGCCCTTTATAGTAAATTTTTAACAATTTTTGTTAATTTTTGTAATCTTTTACAAAAATCTTCTCCTCTTAAACTATTGAGACAAATTTAACCAAACTTGGCCACAATCATCATTTGGGTATCTAGTTTTAAAAATGTGTCTGACCCCGCCTACCAATCAACATGGCCGACATGGCTAAAAATAGAACATAGTGGTAAATTGCAAGTTTTGTCTATTATTTTTGAACCGATATAAATAGAGAAAATCTGAAAGGAGCAAAATGTTCAGATTAATGAGCTCTACCAAAAGTCCTTATACGTCAAAACTGGAGAGTGTCTTTTGTTTGATATGCACATAGACCAAGGTGAGCGACACAGGCTCTTTGGAGCCTCTAGTTTAAATCTCCTTTTATTGTTACGCAAAGAAAAATGAATAAACTTTTAAGTTGAAACTCATGACCCTTATTTAAAGTATTTTCTATTAGCAGAGTACTATATATGCAACTTTATATATGCTATGAGGATACCGCCATGTTGGTGATAGCGCGCTCACCTGGAGTGCGGGAAGTAGATGTTTGATCCGGTCGGATCAAACGTAAGACTTGAAAAGTGTATGTCCTCTTTCTTCTTCTCAACTTAAGATTGACAGTAATGACTGTTTGCTCCGGATTCACAATAATGTGTCCGGGTAGGACGACATGTCTTATTGCAAACTGATACTTTGTGAACTAACACGACTGAAATCCTGGTCAATGTGTCAGGCTAGTACAAAGCCGTGTTCATATGACATTATTGTGTTTTTGTCCTGCTATCAAGGGAAATGTCTATCTCCAGTTAAAGTTTAAACGAGTGAATTTATATATGATATATGCCGTCCTTTTGAATTGATCGACAGCATTCCCCCTTTAAACCAATACAATTATGCACCTTTATAACATCAACTTCCATATATGAATGTTACTACAAAGTATACATAAATGTCGCGCTCACAAAGTACTAAAAAAATGCAACCAGTTCCAGAGTCCGTGAAAGTCACCTATCATCTACAACATACCACAATTCATAACCATACTCTATCGATGAGCTTCTCGATTCTATTACATTAGTTCATTAATTTCAAAGCTGAGCAACGCACCGATTCGTTCAATCAAATTAGGCAGTAAATACAAAAGGGACAAACAAAAAACATCCACGAAAAATTGACAATACCGTCGAAAAGCACTACAAACGAAAAAAAAAAAAAAAAAAACATAACAAAAGTCTACAAAACACTTCTTAGAAACCTACCCTATAAAGACTGAGCAACTCGAGTCCCATTCACAACCGGATATGTTAACATAATTTTAAACTCACCTGAAACTGTATAAAACAAGTTGGATTAAAGAGCTATATAAATGAACGAAAAAGCAGAAGATTTCGGCACCATTCAACCTCTGGTTCATGAATATCTATGAAAAAACTAAAGCTAATAAACGAAGCGTTATAAAGAAGGCTTGTTCTCTTTGGTAAAGTGCAAGACATCGTATTTTCCCCGAAAGCTGCACACCAACCGTATATACAAGACAATCCATGCACTTAAATTGCCCCATAATTAATAGTATGGTATCCCATATTCTAAGATATATTATGAGAATCAATGATATTATAAGATAGTATAATGTGTGAATTAATATTATGCAATCACATAATTTTGGAAATGCATAATAATGCATCAAAATATTAAAAAATAGAACACATCGTGATAACAATTTTATTGGAATATGTTTTTGTTTCGGTAGACATAGCTATCATTGTTGTCTCATAAAATAAACACCGGCAATGTTTTGTAAAACATTTCCATTATCTTCTGTACTGTAACAGAAGTATGATTTAAATTTGTGTAACAATTCTTTGAAAATAAAACATTTAAAGACGTCATTGTCTTTCCTTTAAAAAATGGGTTTCTTCTGCTGTATATTTATCTAATAAAAAAAATCCTTCGGGATTTTTTCATAACTAAATGAGATACAAAGGATATCCAAAGGACACTAAAACCCATAAGCCGAAAATAAACTGTCAACGCCATGGCTAAAAAAGGAAAAAAAAAATCTTAAAACAGTACACATTACAGAACATAGAAAACCAAAGACAATTCTTCGAATATCTATCCAAATAAAAATATATTACAATAAAATCGTAATCACGATATGTTCGATTTTTATATTTCATGCATTTCCAAAATTATTGGAATGCATAATATTAATTCACATATTACGCTATCTGGATTGTCTTGAACATTGGTACAAATAATCTTCATAAATATTAAGTACACATGTCATTGAAAAATCACGGGTACACGTACTTGTAGTAAAATATGGATCAAAATCAAATGAATATTATTACAAGGTCAAGCAGATACATATCAATTCGCAATAACTACTCTACTCTACCGCATATCAACATTCAAGTAATTTTATATTCACTTTAGGGCGTCATTCGATACTTGGTCACACTAAACAGCATCTTATATTAATTGTAACAGTCAATCCGAATGTGTGCTATAGTTCATTAAATCAAAAAACCTAGAATTGCTCATCAACAACGACTTATCAATTTACTATCATCATCATCTAAAAACTGATTACATATGAGATAAGATGTAAGAATAAACGGTTTCAAGACGCCATAAATATTACGTATACATGTAAATAACAACAATTTCTAGTTAATGATCCAATGGCATACATTTAATATCAATATTGATGTGTTTATATAAAATAGCTAGTTATTTAAACAACATGCTTTTTATTATAAAAGAAAATAGCAATTATAGGCGCAAATATATTCTGGTTGATATTCGCATTTGTTATGCTGATTCGGTTTATTTAATGTTGTCGATCGTACTCAAACTTGTGCGGTGTTTCTGTCGTTATCTGGCATAAACCTGAACATTACTACGGTTGTGCTCCATCGGTGGCTATGCAAAGGATTATGTTTTCATTTTTGTGTTGATCATATTCATGCATATTATATTTCAACTTTGCAGATAGTACTGATACAATCTATCTATTCTATGACTTGTCCTAGATATGTGAAAATGTGTTGAACATTTACGATTTTTAATCCATTCAACATATTACAAACTCTTATCAGACACCCTGCTGGTAGAGATTAGAAATTCGGAAAAATGGGCGTGAAACTTTTATCTGTAACCATGGTAATCAGACCACTGACCTTAGAGAAAATAGATATAGATTAAATCGCAAACAATTATTCGTGTGTAATTCAGAATTTGTAGAAGAACACTATCTTGAGGACCTTATAGAGTGAAATCTGTTCAAGGAATACAGACCTATGTGTTTGTAATATATATATATTTGTAAGGAGTTTTTCAGTCTTAGATGCATGATTTTTTTATTAGTTGTTATTGGCTTTGAACTTGTTGTCAGTAACTGCGAGTACTCTGAGATCTGTACGTAGTGTCTTTTTTGTTGTGGGAATGTATTAATACCCAGCCACGTCCGGTTTGTGTTTTTGTTATGTGTGTTTCTGTTTTGTGTCGATCTGATGAGTTTTCAACTGATTTTTATAGTTTGTTCTTGTGTTGTACTGTAACAACACTGTCCCAGGTTTCAGGGAGGGTTTGGTGCCAACAAACTAGTTTAACCTCGCCTCATTCTGTATGTGCCTCTCCCACGTCAGGTGCCTATAATTCGTTTGTTGCTGTGTATTATGCTTTTCGTTTATTGTTTTGTATATAAATCAGGCCGTTAGTTTTTTCGTTTGAATTGTTTTACATTTGTCATTTCGTGACCTTTTATACCTGATTATGCGGTATGGGTTTAGCTCATTGTTGAAGACCGTACGGTGATCTATAGCTGTGAACTTCTGTGTCATTTGGTTTCTGGTGGAGAATTGTCTCATTGGCAATCATACCACATATTCTTATTTTTATATTTTTATTTGAAATAATTAGTTACAGAAATGAATAACTGAAATCATATCAGTTGCGATTTCAGTAATTTGAAAAGGGTGGGGGTGAAGTACCAAGGCACGTTAGGAGTGGGACTTTTTACGAGTCTATGCATTAACCATGTATGTCACTCTATAAGCGGAGCCGCCACCCTAAAACCACATCGGCATATGACCCTGTTTAACTTTTGAATTTAAATTATTGGAAGATATGTTCAAGTTATTTACATCTTTATTTAAAAAATAAATCAAAATTTGATCAGGGTTCTATCTCTTGATTATGAAGAAGCTTCTGTCTAAGTTTTGTAAAATTCCATGAAGGTTTGCCAAAGTTATTTAAAATCTTTCACAACAGACTAAACCTTAATGTTGACTGCCAACAACATATCTATTTGTAATTTACGGAAGAATTTGTGAAAAATTCAAAATGTTACTCTACATATCGGGTATTTATCGTGTATGAAGAATCTTCTATAAAAGTTTCCTGAAATTCCTTGATGGTTTGAGTTTGTTAACTTTAACCCTAAGTTGTATCTACACGGTTTTTTTTAACAAAAATAAGTTTAATCATTAGTAAAATACAGAAAAGTTTAAAGAAGAAAAAAAGAAAAAAACACATTTGGTATTATGTATGTGAAGTTAGCGGCCGGTTCGTTATTCGTTATTCGATATTCAATATCCAACCGGCTGCTAGCAGTCGTTTCGATGTTCAAATTTCTAAGTTGAAAATAATAAAAATGTAAATATTCGATAACATTTAAAACATGATAGTCATAGATAAAAGAATTTAAGTAAAAAGATATGAAGGAAATCGTGTTATGACCCCTCCAAGCTGTCGCAAATTCCCGTTGTCCTCAAATATAAACCCTTATGTAAATCGCACATTTGTCTTTATGAAATATAGATTTTTATCAATAAAATGCAATCAAAGTATTACTTTTATACATTATGTTTCTAGAAACAGAAACAAACGATCACTTTAGTAACATTTAAAAATATAAATAGAAATAATTCTTGAAAGCCAAAAAAAAGTAATTGTCACTTTTCAGCTAAAAGTCGTCAAAAATTCAGGTAAAAAGGGCACAGAGCGATGGGTAGACCCCCTGATCTCTCAATCTTCATAAATTATGCAGATAATTAGTAAATATAAAGATACAAATGACACTAAAAGGAATTTGGGTAAACTTCTTGTCTTCTATGTTTAGGGAGGGCTAAAAGTGCCAGTTTGATATTCCAAATATATAGTGAAAACCTACCGGAGACCGCTTAAATGACGATGAGACCCTCCTTCAATGTCCATAAAATTGAATGATCTTTTAGACAATGTATAATTTTATTGACATTGAAAGACCAGGGGGGTCTCACCGTCATTAAAGCGGTCTCCGGTAGGTTTACACTATATATTTTGAATATCAAACTGGCACTTTAAGCCCTCCGTGAACATAGAAGACAAGAAATTTGTCAGAATTCCTTTTGATGTCATTTGTATCTACATATTAACTAACTATATGCATACTATTATGAAGATTGAGAGATCAGGAAGTGCTAGCCAACGCCCTGGGCCCTTTTAGCTGAATTTCCGACGATTTTTGATTGAAAAGTGACACTTTAAGCCCTTCGTATTTATCGAAGATGACATTTTTCCTGGAAATCTTTTTGATACGATCTATATATATATACATAGTCTAAGAGTCTGTTTAATTTTATTGACATTTACAGACCATGGGGGTCTCAACGTCATCAAAGCGGTCTCCGGTAGGTTTACACTTTATATTTTGAATATCAAACTGGCACTTTGAGCCCTCCGTAAACATAGAAGACACGAAATTTGTCAGAATTCCTTTTGATGTCATTTGTATCTACATATTGACTAACTATATGCATAATATTATGAAGATTGAGAAATAAGGAAGTGCTCGCCAACGTCCTGGACCTTTTTACCAAAATATATTTTGAATATTAAGCCAATCGAAAATTTCTTTTATTCGGCTTTACATAGTTGTTTCTATTTAGATTTTCAAATGTTACAATATTGTCCGTTTGTTTTTGTTTCTTCAAATATCATGTTTTAAAAGGACATCTTTGATTGAATTTTAATGATAAAAATCTATATTTCATAAAGAAAAATATGCGATTTACATTAGGATTTAGGACAACGAGAATTTACGATAACTTGAAGGAGTCACAAAACAATGCCCTTCATCACTTTTTACTCCTTTTAACTATGACTATCATGCTTCTAATGTTACCGAATATTTATATTTTTTATTACTTTCAGCTAGGAAAATTTAAATATCGAACCGACTGCTAGCAACCGGTTGGATATTTGAATATCGAATAACGAATAACAAACCGGCCGCTAACTTCACATACATTTTGGTATTGTTTGGTCAAGAGGAAAATTCTGTCCGTGCTCTTTCTTTTCTAAAAAGTTATTGATGTCTTGAAACTTTAACCCAATATTATATCTAAATATTAATTTCAAAAATGCCATTTAAATCAGTAAAGTAAAAAAATGAAACAGATATTTTTAAATTTTACTTTGATCTTTAAGAAGCTACTTATATCATTCCAGGGGCCTCGGTGGCCAAGTGGTTTAAATAGTCGAACTACTGTATCACTAGCCTGTCAACATTGAGGTTATGAGTTCGAATCCTGCACGACTCTAATAATAATTGACAAGGATTGTCAGTTTTCCTACCGAAGGTCGGTGATTCTCTCCCGGCACTCCAGCTTCCCGCACATATAAAAACTGATCGCCAAGAAATAGCACTTGCTGAAAGTGGCGTTTCACACCAATCAATCAATCAATATATCATTCCATGATGCCTCTACAAAGATATTGATTTCTAAAAAAACTTAATCATCAGACTGTATTTTTAAATAAACACATCATATATAACAGGCTTACAACTGTGAACGCCAGACGCTCGAATCAAATAAGTTAAAAGGCCAAATAAAGTACGAAGTTGAAAAGCACTCTGGGGACCAAAAATTCCAAAAGGTTTTGCCAAATGAAACTAAGGTAATCTGTTCCTGGAATAAAAATCATTATCATTTCGATAAATTCCAAGTTTTATAAACAATGTTAGTGCACACAAAAAAAAAAAACTTAGTCCATATATCTGTAAAATATTGAAAAAAGGAAAAAAAAACTCTGGATGCTGTCATTGTATAGAAGGACCGTTTGTCATTTAAGCAAAATTTCAGGAAGACTTAACAAAGTTATTGATGTTTAAAAAAAAATAACCAAAGAATGAATCTATATGTTGACGACACGAGAGAGATGAATTGCTATGTCTACTTTTGGCGACTTTTGTAGCAGGCTAGACAAATAGTAAATTGTAAAACAGAATATATTAAGAATGTCAATTTTTGTTTTCTTTTGTGTAATGAATTTTAATTACTTTATAAATTTTAAAACTCATGTCGGATTTTAGAGATCATTGTTTAGAGAATAAATTTTCAAAGTATGCACTTGATACGAGAACATTGCATTCGATATCTTCTTATTATAATAAGTTTCATTCCAGTACACAATACAAATATTTTTGAACATATATTAATTCTTAAAATCAGTCATTTCTTATTCCTTTTTATCTTACTAATCTTAGATATATGATTTTATATAAAAAATAAAATACTAAACACAAATACTTGATTTTTTAAATTTCACATTGCCTTGTATTAATTTTAAAAAAGGGGGCATCATGTGCATGTAAATTCAAAAGTCAGTAGACAGTGTGTCACTGATTCTGATAACCATCTATTTATGTGTAACCACGGAAGTATTATATTATATACTTCCATGGTGTAACAATATTTTTACACTCCATGATACACAATTGGTCATTACTTCTTTTTTGATTGGTGCTGCAACAAAAAGTACAAAAAATATTTCAAATAAACCAAATTTTCAGAAAAGGAGAAAAAAGAAAAAGTTGTGTTATGAAGACGAGTGTGAAGTTAAATACAGACATGTAAAACAATTGGCAAGGAATTTAAGTAATAATCCCTGGGACAAAAATTTGAGAGACAAAAAGTAGCTTTTGATAAAAGGGAATTCAACAAATCAACCAGAAAGAAACATAGACTATTTAAAAATAAATTATTGGAAAATATTTTAGAATCTGAGGACAAAAATCCATCAGAATTTTGGAAGTCAGTAAGCCAGTTAAAAGGAAAAGTAAGTAATGACCTCAGTTGTAATATATTCCCAAAATAATTGTTGAATTATCTTAATCAATTAATGAATATAGATCATATAAATAGATATAAAAATGAAGATATCCACATGTCTTCTTATAAAAATCAAAATATTGAAATTTTAAATTCAGAGGTCACGACTGAGGAGGTACAGAAGGCAGCAAAGAAGCTGAAGTTCGGAAAGGCCAGTGGGCCTGATGGTATATTAAATGAAATGTTAAAAATTACTTGTAATATTAATGCAAATGTGTTTGTTTGTTTTTTCAATGCTATATTAAAATGTGAAATTTATCCTGATTTATGGAAAGAAAATTTTATAAAACCAATCTTCAAAGGAGGTTGTTTCAATGACCCCTCTAATTATAGAGGAATTGCAGTATCTAGTTGTTTTGGAAAATTTTTTACTAAAATATTGTCAAACAGGTTGGATGATTTTCTAGAGAAAAATAATGTTGTTTGCAGTGAACAAATTGGATTTAAGAAACACTGTAACTAGTGATCATATTTTAACATTAAAATGTCTTATTGATAAGGCCTTCAAGTTATCTAAATCATTGTATGTTTGTCTTATTGATTTTAAGAAGGTGTTTGATACAGTTAACAGAGAAGCATTATTATATAAATTGTCCTGTTATAACCTATCAGGTTGTTTTTTCAATATTTTGAAAAATATGTATGATGCAGTTAAATACTCAATTAAATTTAAAGAAGGTGAAACAACGTCGTTTCCATCAAAAGTAGGAGTAAAACAAGGATGTATTTTAAGTCCTACACTTTTTTCATTATATGTAAATGATATTGTCAAAATATTTGACAACTCATGTGACCCCACTATAATAAACAATGTAAATTTATCTTGTCTTATGTATGCAGATGATATTGTTTTGATATCGGAATCTGCAAAAGGTTTACAAAATTGTTTAAGTAAGTTATCAAACTATTATGACACATGGAATTTATCAGTAAATATAGACAAATCAAAGGTTATTATATTCGATAAATCTGGAAGAGTAATTAAAAAAGACAATTTTAAGTACAAGGAATATGCACTAGAAATTACACAAGAATATAAATATCTTGGAGTATTATTTAAACCTTTAGGTAGCTTCACCAAAGCAAATGAATATTTATGTAAAAAAGCAAGGAAAGCATCATGTTGCATTTACAAAACACTACATTCAGACAAACTAAATATATTACCAAATCTTAAATTATTTGACTCATGTGTAAAACCTATACTTCTTTAATGTAGTGAAATTTTATGTCTAGATACTTTGTTGAAAAATAATGCTTCCTGTAAAAGTACAAATTAATTTTGCTAAATACATCTTAGGAGTTAACAAAACTGCATCAAATTTGGCAGTTTTGGGAGAATTGGGTATGATCCCATGTTCTGTTGATGCTATCAAACTTTGTGTAGGTTACTGGCATCATGTAGTCAATTCAAATCCAGATAGTTTAATAAATAAGATTTATTCATCAAGTGTTAATAATAACTCAGACTGGTATAGAACAAAAATTAAATTGTTATTTGAAAAAGTTGGATTTAAACATGTCTGGAAAAAATCAATATTCATTTAGTAAGAATCGTTTAAATTTTACTATATATAAAAAACTGAAAAATGATTTCATAAAATTTTGGGACCATTCCATTTCAAAAAGTGTTATTGATAAAAGAGGAAACAAATTAAGAACCTACAAGGATTTGAAATGGAAATTTGATATGGAGAACTTTTTAAAATAAGATATAGACAGAGCTGATATTTCGAACTTTGTAAGAATAAGGATAAGTAATAGTATCCTTATGATTGAAAAAGGCAGACATAAAAAAAGATTGATTTAGAAAACAGATTATGCCCCCTATGTAAATTTGAAGTTGAAGATGAATGACACTTTACCATAAAATGTAACAAACTCAATGATTTGAGGAATATTTTTTTTCAGAATATTTCAGATATTTTACCATCTTTCAATAATCTTTCAGACATTGAAAAATTCTATTTCATATGTCGAAGTAATGATTTTGATGTCAGTAAATGTTGCATAAAAGGTATTAATGAGATGTACAAGTTCAGACGTTCACTAACTTAAGTTATTCTATGTTATATATGATATAAATTGTATTACTTGTATCTAAAACTGTACCTCCTCAGTCAAATAGTTAGAAGGAAAAAAAAAAAATCGAAAAATTACAAGATTTTATATATATCTTTATATATATATATATATATATATTTATGTTATGTATTGATATATAATTGATTGTAATAATTAATGTTTGTTCTTTGTTTGTGTGTTGATGACAATCCAGATTTTGGATTTTATATCAATAAAATCTTTGACTTTGACTTTACTGGGCAGTCATCTACAATATTGTGGTAATCAGACAATTTCCTGTTGTGAAGACAAATAAACAAGTGTTTGAAAAAATGATGTATCAATATGCTGTTAACTGGTTAATGTTCTGCCTATTTAAATGAAGAAACCCAAAATGTGACGTTTGTTCTATAACTTGTTTATTTATAACTTTCATATAGTTCTCTGTTTAAATATAATTATCATCCAGGATTTTCTGATTCGAACAAAAGTGATTTTAAATTTGCACTTAACTTGAGATTATAGTAGAGAGCAAGAAAACATAGTTTGATCTTTAATACATTCTTGAAATATATGTTAGAGGTGTGACCGTGTCTCGTTTGTATTGATTTATTTTTAATACAGGTCGATGTCGTTTTGGAAAAGATTGAATAATAACTTGTTTTTATTTCAAAGACCAAATGAAAGATGTGTGTGTAAGAAAATAAAATATAAATCCTGATGACGACCTCATATACTTTATTGATATTTTTCATATACTACAGAAAAGTTGCCGCGTTTAAATAAGAAAGACATATAACAGAGTAATCATTTGGTATCTATTTTTAAATCACAAAAACAGTTTAATAATGGTGTCAAATGGTTCATAGATCTGTCAAATCCAATGTATCTGTGTTTTGTCTCAAATGCGCACACGCAGAAAGAGTTGTGTGTGTGATTTTTACGATTTACGTTTCATTTGTTCTATAAGACACTGCCCAGTATATGTTTTAAATAAACATTAAATTAAAATTTCAGTACACGTGTCGTTTTCTATCTATGTACCAAAATACTGCAATACTAATGTATTTGAATTATTCTCGTCCTCAATATACATGAAATATTTGCCACTGGAACAATCACCAATTAATCAGTTTCATTTAGTTACCTATGTAGTTTTAAGTCTCAGATGGTAATTTGTCTCGTCGTATTCAACATGTGTAAACCATTCCTGTTTTTTTAAATACTAGTATATGATATTTAAGCAGGTTTAAGAAGATTTGAAAAGTTTGAATATGATTTTATACGGAGGACTCAAGAACTTCTATAATACGGAAAAAAAAATACATTAAGGCAGTGGCGTAGCTAGGCGGAAGCTCGGAAGCTAAGGCTTCAACATCGTTTTGTAAAAAAAAAAAAAATAATAATAAAAAAAAATAAAATAAAAAGAGCTAAAGGGATGAGAGAGAGGGAGGAATGAGAGAGAGTGAAGGGGAAGAGAAATGGGCGCTGTGCGGTTAAATAAAAAAAGTTGTAGAAGTCAACGAGTCGATATAGGGAGACGGATTTATATAAGTTCTTCTTGTTTCCGAATCCCTGTATTTCTATTGTATAATTGTATTTTGTGCACTTTTGAAAATAAAATATTGTTTAAATTAACGAGTCGATATCACTTCTCAGACTCCCGGCGTTCGTTCCCATCACCTGCGCTTTATTTCACCTCTTTTTATAGCAGACGAATATTGTGTCTGCGGGGTGTTTTGCTAGTTACAATGCAACGCAGAATTGACAATGCCTGTGACCAATGTCACAGCTGAACGCAGTTTCAGTGTCATGCGACGGGTTAAAACATATCTGCGTTCTACGATGACAATCGAACGACTTTCGGGGCTATGTATCCTTCACGCATACAAGGAGACGCCCATTGATAAAGTATTTGACTGTTATGCAACCAAAAGGACAGGAGGCTTGCCTTTTGTTTAAAGTCACTGGTGAGAGATTGACTCTGACTCTGAATAATTCATATCCATACATAAGGTTTCGACCGGCTGTATCTACGAAGTGAAATGTTCCTCGAACAATTACCCTACTGAGTTTGTATTTTTAAAATAAAACCAGACGATTTTTTTTTAGTTTATTCACTGACAAACATGGCAGGAAACTTAGAATCATGTATAATGTTGTATCATAAATATTGCTCAGCTTTAATACAACAAAAGTCAAAGATGAGCCATCACCTTTGTTTATTTTTATTTAGTTTTGCCAATGAGACAACTCTTCACAAGAGACCAAATGACACAGAAATTAACAACTATAGATCACCGTACGGCCTTCGACATTGAGTAAAACCCATACCACATAGTCAGCTAAAAAGGGCCCCGAAATGCCAAATGTAAAACAATTCAAACGAGAAAACTAACGGCCTGATTTATGTACAAAATAATGAAAGAAAAACAAATATGATACACAGCAACAAACGACAACCATTACACTGAATTACATGCTCCTGACTTGGGACAGGCACATACCGAATGTGGCGGGGTTAAATTAATTTGAAGGCGCCAACCCTGCCCTAACCTGGGTACTCACTATATTAAACTGAATATATTGTGTACATTCCATCTCCAAACAATTCATAATGGTGTGGTTTTTATTATACTGGTCTTAGTAAACATAACTTTTTACCCCTCTGGAATCTCCTGGTTTTACAGTTTCTTTGAGGAACAATATATATTTTTCACAAAATTATCTGACTTGTATCAAACAAAATGCTTTTGACTACACCTTAACATTCAATATTTTCAGTTAATATTTGTGGGTTTAAACCCTAAAACTAGGAGCTTGGGGCTTCGCCCTGGTTTCTACCAGGGCTTTGCCTTGACCCTCTGGGGCCTTGAGCGGCCCCCAGACCCCCTGCCGATTTGGGCTTCACCTTCAACATTTGTCTAGCTACGCCACTCTAAGTAAAACAAGAATAAAAGAATTATTTTTGAAAATTTGACTCATAACGGCCGACAAGGTTTTTGACATTTACTAAACATTCGGATAATTATTACAAACAACTTAGTGAAACGGTGACTTTGATTCATATGCGATTATATTTTCTGTAATTGTACAAATTCTTAAAAACTATCGAGAAATACTGATGAGTGTACTGCGACAGAAAAGTGAACAAGTTTATTATACTTTGTTTTTTTTTGCATCTATTTTTTTTTAAATTACGAAGACTGCAATTTCATTTACAAATCACTGCGCTACATGTATATAGATAACGCAGGGGTGGTAATAAGGAAAACAAATTCATAAATAAATGATTTAAGTTTATTATTCAATCCATGCTTGAAATCAAGAATAAGATGCCAAATTGCGATTTTTTTTTTAAATTGTACACCCCCCGCCCCTTCATTCACTTAAAAAAAGAAAATAAATATAATACATATTTAAAATTACAGCCATTTTTTGGTCAAACATGGTCCTCTAACTCCTAACATCAGTAGCGCCCCCTAAACATCAAATAAAATTGAAAATGGAAATGGGGAATATGTCAAAGAGACAACAAAGCCTGAATCAGTGCACGAAGTCTGTATTGTATATGCCATATTAGACTGACATAAAGGGGAGGCCATTTAAACTGTTAATTTTTGTCAGATTTTTCAAATTTAAATATAATTGATAGATAACACGTTTTCACGTGCAGAGAAATTTAACTAATGACCAGTGCATGATAGGATTACATCTGTCTTTTTGGTCAATCATCTTGCGGGATCAGCACGAGTTAACGTGTATGTGACATGTGTTCGCTTAATTCCTTTTATCATCAGCTTTTGACTTGTTATCTTGTAATTTTTATCAAACAATTTGTGTGAAATTTAAATCTCCTTTTGATTTTATATTTAGAAGTACATGTATGTATATATGCTTGTTAACAATGGGACATATTTTTCTCCCCGTCTTTGCTATTCGTTTCCAGTTATTCAACTGATATGCTTTTAGTTGATGTACATGTTAGGTATCTGTCTGTCTGTCTTAAAATCAATATACTTACTTTTATATTTTATACCTATATATTAAAGAATTAAGTACTTTTCTTGTATTCCTGTATTTGTTATGTCATTCGTTCTTTTTTGTAAATTTAATTATTCCACTGGTGGAGCTAAACAAAATATTGGGAAGGCTCGGTTTCAGTTGTTTTCAGAAAACAAGTTGAACCCCGCCATTAGTTGAAACCACCATAATCTCAGATCTGTACTTTGTCTTTTGTTGTTAAGGATGTATAAATACCCTGTCACGTCCGGTCTGTGTTTTTGTTAGATGTTTTTTTCTGTTTGTATCGATCTGATGAGTTAAGTTTTATAGTTTAACTGTAACACCACTGTCCACTGAATTTTAATACATGTATTTTGAATGGAAATTTTACAATTACTAGATAAAATATTCACTCAGAACGTGTTTGATTGAAAAGAGGACATTCAAATCCTTCGAGATTGATGGTTAAAATCAATTTATCACAATTAGAGTGACGTCCGGTGCAATTAAAGTTAGTACCGTGTATGACCACCTCTCACTGCTAAGACCGAACTACGCATCTCCTCGGCATGATTGCTATCAATGTTCTAATGTTGTTGCGTGGAATTTCTCGCCATTCCTGTTGCAACATTTGTCGGAGCTGATCAAGGGTCTGAGGCGGAGGTTGACGTACACGTTTATCCAGTTGGTTCCATAGTTGCTCAATATGATTCAAGTTCGAAGGCCAAGGTAGCACATTGATGTTATTCTGCTCAAGGTAGTCCATTGTTAAACGAGTTATTCCTTCACGTTTCTGAAGCATAAAACTGGACTCATCACTGAACCAGATTCTTAGCCAGTTGCGGAATGTCCAGCCCTCAATCTGTTGCACCATCGGACTCTGTTTAACGGCCTCAAAACAGGTCTAAAATACGGCCTCCTGGGTCTAATGTCATATTGTCGCAGTCGATTGCGGACTGTTTGTGAGCTGATTCTTCTCACTCCTGGTATCCCAACTGCAATGGCTGTTGCGGCAACGGTTCGATTTCGTAGATGAACTACATGGATGTAGCGATCTTGTCTAGGAGTCGTTAGGCGAGGTCGTCCACTCCTCGGCCGGCCATTAGTACAGCCAGTCTGCTGGTATCTGTTCCAAAAATCGCAAAATTGTGCTCTGATTAACATTTTCAGTCAAATCGAAAGTCGCTCACCCTACCAGTATAAATTTTTGTATTTGTTTTTTTTTTAAAACCTCCTTACATCACAGTTGATTCATCATCACCAAAAACATCATTCGAACCAAGACGCAGAACAATCTGGTCCGGGTTTTCTGTCTTCATGGCACTCATCAATTTTTTGGAATAGAATATTTTGCGGTCATTCTGAACTTTGGCACCAGGTATGCACAGTGTTCTTACTGGGTATTCAAACATGGGTACAAGCTGCTTCAGGTTGGAATCCCCTGCAATTAAAATTCTTCTCAAAACTTTATTAACTTTAGTGTCAAACATATCTATAATCTAAGTATGAAACAATATCAATCAAATATGTTAAAAAATTGAAAGTTAGATACTAAAAAATTCCTATATTTGCAAACACTAAGACGCAACACTCAAACTGACTATATTCTGTATAAATATAAAACTAAGCTAGCTATTTTATGTCTCTGTTTATGTACAACAATTATTTACAAATATATACAAATCTATTTTCAGAAATAATTTTGGTTTCTGTACCAAAAGATTTAGACAGAAAAATACGCTGTCGTCGTAATTTTCTTGCTATATTGTCTCAAAAATACGATGCCGTATAAAGAGGAAATATATATATATATATATATATATATATATATATATATATATATATATATATATATATATATATATATATATATATATACAGACTCTCAATATCTATTCAGATATAATCAAAATGTCGACAAAATATCGCTTTTTTTATCGCAGTGGTAAGATATGTTGAAGATGGATGCTGTAGGATGCAGCATTGGATGATGGGAGTTTGGAAGCACCATGCATCCTTTTAGCAGCCAATGGAAACCGCCGTCGCAACTCAACCTAATTTAAATATTAATTTGGGCATACGTAGAATATTTCCCATCCGACCTCTGATAGTACTGGACATGATAAAACTTTACCCATGCCAAGTATTTCTTTATTTGAAACAAATTTAAAGATAAACTCTGCACAATTTTTTGAAAAGTGCAAATTTAACAAAGACTAATAGGGGAAAATCAATGGTGGTATTACACCATATTTATAAGATTAACTTAGACTTAATAATATTGATACGCGTATAATTAAGTTTGAAAAATATCATTGTTTTCTTCGTTTTTGCTATTTTCCGATTATTTCATGAATTTACATTTGAATTAGTATTTGGGAAAATATGCCCACTGTGAATATGCCAAATTACGACTTTGCAGAATGACGCAGTCACGTACATGTATATATGCCAAAAAAATATATGTACAACTTTTGTGCAGTTTGGAATTCTTACGTATAAACGTTGACGAAAAGAAATTTACATGAAAAAATTTTGAAATCATATACGTCATGATCAATATTTGAACGCCAGACGCGGCTTTCGTCTATGAAAGAATCATCAGTGACGCTAAAATCAAAAAAGTTGAAAAGGCCAAATAAAGTACAAAGTTGAAGAGTTGTAAGTGTAAAACTAGACCAATGATCGGCCAAAGGGAGATAACTACAACAAATTTAGGAAAAAAACTACCGAATCGTATTTCCTATTTTTGATAATAAAACGAAACGTGGAATACCATATGATTTAAATTTAGCTGTAATTTTCAGTTGAAGAATGGTACAAAAAGGGCACAAAAAGAAGGAAGGAGGAAAAGATCTGGGCAAACTGATACACGAACATGATGCCAAGTTAAAGGTAAACTTAAGGTTCATCAATACACTTTAACAAACATGGCTGTGTTTACACCATGAAATTTTCTCTGAATGCAGACAAAACTGTGTAATTTTAAAAGTTTTAAATCCTGGCAGCACCTAGATATATAGAAGTTGTATTCATTTTGTGTTTTAAAAAGAAAAACTTTTGTGGATTTTGCTAAATATTTTCTTTCCTTGCCGCAGGTGGTGTAAAAATAAACAAAGTCTGGTGAAACCTTTGAGATGGTCCACCTCAGGTAATGATTGTATTGTATCATATTGATTGAAATTGACAATACAGGGACAATAGAAATCTACACAACAAAGGTGATTTAAATACTGTAAATGAGTGGACTGTATCAAAGAAAACTCAGGTGTTTGTTTATTTCACCATCTTCTGCGGCAAGGAAAGAAAATGTTCATCAAAATCCATAAAGGTTTTTAACTTTTTAAAACATAAAATGGATGTAACATTTATTTATCTAGGTGCTGCCAGGCTTTACAACTTTTAAAATTACACAGTTTTGTCTGTACTCAGAGAAAATTTCATGGTGTAAACACAGCCATTTTTGTTACAGTGTATTGATGAACCTTGTTTCTTTGCTATGGTGCTAGAGTCCTCGCCCCGAATGATTCGATTGTTGGATGCTTCAAAGACATTAAAACTTTAATGTGTAGTCTCTTATCTAAGCACCGAGCATTTCGGAGTCAGAGACTGGTAAACTCGGAAGTCGGAACATTATAAATGTCCTGTCTTCCTGGCCTTGAAGTTGTAGCAGCTGGCCTGCATGTGGGCTGACACGTGGTTAGAATCCAGTTCTGCATGCCTAGCATATGTGCACGGATGATACCACTTACAGCGAGTGCGATTAAACGACACTGGCATGTTCAAGGGGAAAATTGTAAACTTCAGGTCAAAAAGTATGTTATAGTATACCAAATGTATGAAAAGCCAAAAAAAAAAAAAAAAAAAAATTTTAAAAATTGATAAAAATAAAAATGTTTAAACAATTACAATGACAGCAATGCAGGGTTCATATTGATCTTAATATATGCTAGTAAACTTGTTCTCGTCATAGATTTGATTGAAAGAATGCAATCTTAAATTAATGATGTCATGCACGATTATATAGAAACATGTTTTGATACTGCATGAGTGTCTATCCTGTTTTTAGAAGCAATTTTTGTCTAGCACCATGACTAAGAAAATGCGGGGATGACATTTCTAGCACGTTTTTCATAAACAAAAATGAAGTTTTCAAGAAAAAAGCCTTGACTATATATTTTCTTTCTGTGTATAATATTGATGGATTTGTTGTCAAATTTCCATTTCTTCGGAAAATGCCTGTATGTACCAAGTCAGGAATATTGCAGTTATTTTTCACTTGTTCCGTTAATTGATAGTGTTTCATTTTGTCAGTTTTTATAGACTTCCCCTTTTTGAATTTGCCTTGGATTTTGGTATTTTTGTTATACCTTTTTCCATTTTGTACCGAAATATACGTCTGTAATAATTTGTTTTTAACGGTTGTAAAACTAATCACCAGCAATGTCATATACCAATTCTTTATATTCCATTATTTTTCTTCTTCTTAAATTTCTAATAAACGCAATATCAAGTATTCCCTGAATTAAAAAAAAGTATAGTGTTTGGTAACTATAGTTAACGTAGGTTTACGAGATATTACCAATTTTAGTTTTATATATCCTGTTATTAACTTTGTATGTTAATTGCTAGATTGTTAAGATACAACAGATGTTGTTATTTTTAGATTAGGTAAAATAATCAAACACTCCATTATGAGTAAAAAAGTATATATTTATATTCTCTCAATTTTGAAGTTGTAGTCTATTCTGTTACTTTGTCCTTAGTAACAGGATAGACACATTTCTATATTGAATGCTGTTGTGTTATAACTATAATAATTCCTTTTTGTGCAGTGATAACTTGATCTTTTATTGATTTAAGTTATCAAAACGTAATTACACTTTTTACAGGGAGAATTTTTTTTTTAAATCTTCATTAATTAATTCATTAAATCCGAAAAGGTAAAAAAAATATTTTGAAATGTTTATAGTACACTGATTTTGTATGCATAATCGGCAAACATCGGCATATTCCGCCCAAAAAGAGCGTTGAATATGCCGAAATTACGATAAACACGAAATCGAATATATTTTGAAATAGCCAAAATAGATGTAAATCATGTATTTTATTGGCGGAAAAACTCATAGATCCTACAAATCTTCATTTGAGCTTCATTTGTTACATTACTGAATCTTCGACATTTGTTACATTACTGAATCTTCGACATTTGTTACATTACTGAATCTTCGACATTTGTAACATTACTGAATCTTCGACATTTGTTATAAGTAAGGGTCTGGATGGGAGGTCCTTCAATTCTGTATTCTTTAATTTTTTAGGTAATTTTTCTCTATTCTTTATATCGTTTGCCCATTATTCCCTGTTTTTTATATTTAAGCACCGCATTATTCTCTATTCTTTATTTCTTTGCCCATTCGGTATTCTCTATTCTGTAAACCCCAACTAGACCCTCATAAATGACCAGTTAAGCAAAATAAGAACAAGTTACCAATCTAATGCATTACACAAACTTGGGGTATACCAGAAGTTTTTAGAAGCAATTGACAGGCAAAAAAGGGAAGAAAAAAAAAGTGAATTCAGAATGCATTAACTGACTTGTGTTACAAAGAAAACCACATAAATGAAAATTGAATTAAGTTTGATGCCAAGGTTTGAATTTTCGTGACACATATTTTGGTAATATACTAAATTGATAGATATTTGTAAAAAAAATGTTTTCTGAAAAAGATTTCGGCCTACAAAAAACGACTAAACTCTTTCATACTGACAGATCTTCCATGTAGCCACATCAACAATGAAATAAACGAACCGGAGTCTCGATAAGCATACATTATTGTTTTTGTAGGACTCAGCGATATGGAATATTTAGAAGCGAGTCTCGATAAACATACATTATCGTTTTTTGTAGGGCTCAGTGATATGGAATATTTTGAGGCGAGTCTCGATAAACGTACAATAGTTTTTTGTAGGGCTCAGTTATATGGAATATTTTGAAGCGAGTCTCGATAAACACACATTATCGTTTTTTTGTAGGGCTCAGTGATATTTAATATTTTGAAGCTAGTCTCGATAAACATACATTATCGTTTTTTTGTAGGGCTCATTGCTATGGAATATTTTGAAGCAGTCTGTTTTTGCAATTATAGTGGGTATATTGGCACTCTGTTTGTTTAACTATATGGATACACAGGTACCAGAAGGAGTTACGGAAGTATGGAGCGCCAGAATACTAGATACATCACTCAGAACAATGGGCAAAGTGGTAAAATAATTTTTATGTTTACATGATACATGATCATCCGACACCGTTCTCTACACTATTACACCTTTATGTTTTAATGAGACCTCGATCATGTCGATGGTGCATGTTCAATTGTGAACACAATGAGTGGCGTAGAAGTAGTGGAGAAAAAAAGGGGGGTGCGCAAACTTCTGAAAGTGACAAGCAAAAAAAAAAAGAACAAAAAAGAATAACCTTCTATAATCTAATAGTTAGTCAGAGTCCTTATCATTTTCATTTTTTATTTGACCGTAACCCACCACTCACCGCCCCACGCGGCTCCTACGCCCCCTGACAATCCAAAACGGACATCTTGGCATTGCACAAGGTCATGTTTTTCTCTGACTGTTTATGACGTCTTTACACTAAATCCATTGGATGTTGGATGTGTACGGATTGATAATTTAGTCTTAGATGCATGATTTTTTTATTAGTTGTTAGTGGCTTTGAACTAGCTGTCAGATAACTGCGAGTACTCTCAGATCTGTTCCTAATGTCTTTTTGTTGTTGGAATGTACAAGTACCCTGCCACGTCCACTTGTATGTTTGTCCATCTGATGAGTTAAGCCTTTTTCAACTGATTTTTATAGTTCGTTCTTATGTTGTACTGTTATATCACTGTCCCAGGTTAGGGGGAGGGTTGGGATCCCGCTAACATGTTTAACCCCGCCACATTATGTATGTATGTGCCTGTCCCAAGTCAGGAGCCTGTAATTCAGTGGTTGTCGTTTGTTTATGTGTTACATATTTGTTTTTCGTTCATTTCTTGTACACAAATAAGGCCGTTAGTTTTCTCGTTTGAATTGTTTTACATTGTCATTTCGGGGCCTTTTATAGCTGACTATGCGGTATGGGCTTTGCTCATTGTTGAAGGCCGTACGGTGACCTATAGTTGTTAATTTCTGTGTCATTTTGGTCTCTTGTGGACAGTTGTCTCATTGGCAATCATACCACATCTTCTTTTTTTTATACACATATACAGTGAGGTTTGTTATCGGGTTTTCTCGTTTGTAACTACCTTTTTACCAAACCTCTTTCTTTTTTATTACCTAATTAAATATATATATATATATCAAGGCAGTATATCAACCATGCACTTATTCACTTCAAACATAGATCACAATTAAGTTGTGTAAAATTAAAATGCATATAGTTTTTGTTGTAAAAATGCATGACAAGAAAATCATGCATAATTTATTCTGCAGTTCCAAACAATTATGTTAAAAACTGTTTTTCTATCAGTGTGTTATCTCCCTAGGAATTACTGTTTACAGTGCATTATATAGACCTGTTTTCATATCGTCCTGAACATGCTTGAAATATTTGCCACTGGACGTTAACCAACCAACAATCAATCATGCATATGAATTTAATAGAACGATATACTTGTAGCCTTTCGACACTTATCAAACCAGCTTCTTAGTTAATACATCGTCAGATTGGTGTGTTCTTCAAAACCAATATGGTTGTCAATGGATTTTTATACGACCGCAAAATTTTTCCGTTCATATTATGTTATGGCGATGTCTGCGTCGTCGTCCGAAGACATTTTGGTTCGCAGACATTAACTTGAGTACATGTATAAGCCTATATCTATGAAATTTTAGCAATAAGTGTATGGATATCTATGTAAATTTAGCACAAGGTTCCATACCACAATAGGAAGGTTGGGATTGATTTTGGGGGTATTTTAGTAGAAGTTTGGTAATTAGGATTCAAAAAGAAACCAAATATAAGCATGTTCATACACAATAACTTGGTTCACAGACAATAACTTGAGTAAACGTGTATGGATCTCTATGAAATTTTAGCACAATGTTCCATACCACAATAGGAGGGTTGAATTGATTTTAGGGTTATTGTTGTAGCTATTTTATAATTAGGGGCCAAAAAGAGGCCAAAAATTAGCTTGTTCATAGACAATAACTTAGTTCACAGACAATAACTTGAGTATAAGTGTATGGATCTCTTTGAAATTTTAGCACAAGGTTCCATACCACAATAGGAAGGTAGGGATTGATTTTGGGGTTATTGTCGAAGCTGATTAGTAATCAGGGGCCAAAAACAGACATTTTTCTTGTTTCAGGACGATAACCAATCAATCCCAACCTTCCTTTTATATTAAAACACCTTGTGGCACAATTAAATAGCAATCCATAGACTTATACCCGGAAACCAGAAAATCCTAGTTTTTTTGAACCCCTTTTCGGCCCCTTATTCCTAAACGGTTTAGGTCATGACCTCCAAAACCAATCCCAACCTTCCCCATGTTCCCTTTGAAGTATTGGGATCTTGTGGTAAAATTTCATAGAGATCCATACTCTTATACATTATACATTTTAGGGGTTATGACCCTAACGGGTTAGGAAAAAGAGACAAAAACAATACTTTTGTAATACTTATAAATTGTATAAATTGCTTATTTTCTGACCAATTTCAATGGGGTTTATTTCAATGTCTTTAATTCTTGGGGTTCTATAATATGCTGAATTTATGTATGGGTATTAAGATTTTTAATTTTGGTACCTGTTTTTAAATTGGTCCACATTAAGGTCCAAAGGGTCCGAAATTAAACTTTGTTTGATTTAAAAAAAAAAAAGAATTCCTGGGGTTTTTTGATATGCTGAATCTAAGCGTGTAATTAGATTTTTGATTTTGGGCATAGTATTCAAGTTGGTCCAAATTGGGGTCCAAAATTAAAATGTGTTTGATTTAATCAAAAATTGAATTAATGGTGTTATTTGGTATTCCCAATACAACAGTGTTTTAGATTTTTTTATTTTGGGCTTAGTTTTTAAAGTTGGTCCAAATTGGGGTCCAAAATTAAACTTTGTTTGATCTCATCAAAAATTGAATTATTGGTGTTCAATGATGTGCCCAATCTGACAGTGTTTTAGATTTTGTTTTTTTACTTTGGGCCCGTTTTTAAAACTGGTCCACAATAAGGTCCAAAGTATCCTAAATTAAACTTAGTTTAAATTTTAACAAAAATTGAATTTCTGGGGTTCATCTTAGCATATAATTATATTTTTTATTTTGTTCACAGTTTTTAAGTTGGTCCAAATTGGGGTCCAAAATTAAACTTTGTTTGTTTTCAACAAAAAATAAATATATGGGGTTCTTTGATATGCTGAATCTAAGCGTGTATTTGGATTTTGGGACCAGTTTTCAAATTGGTCGACATAGTCCAAAATTAAACTTATTTTAATTTTTATCAAAAAATTATTTCAAGGGGTTCTTTGATATACTGAATCTAAACATGTATTTAGATTTTTGATTTTGGTCCAAGTTTTCAAGTTGGTCTAAATTGGGGTCCAAAATTTAACTGTTTGATTTCAACAAAAAATTGAATATATGGGGTTCTTTGATATGCTGAATCTAAGCGTGTATCTAGATTTTGGATATTGGACCGTAATAGCATGAATATGTAAAAGTCCGATTTCAAAATTTTCAGCTCTTTGACCACATTCATTCTTTGTCAGAAACCTAATAGATGCTATGTCAAATATTTGGTGACAATCCAAATCCAGAGCTGTATCAAGCTTGAATATAGTGTCCATACTTGCCCCAACTGTTCATGGTTCGACCTCTGTGGTCGTGTCAGGCTACGCCCAGCGGAGCATTTTATTTAAGCTTGAATTAAGATTTTTGTACTAGGAAAATTGATTTTTAATTTTCATTATACCTGCCTATCCATATCTTTTTTCGTTTTTTCTTGATTTTTCGAATTTTGTAAGAAGCTTTGTCAAAATTAATGAAATGCCATTGTCTCTCTCTTTTGGTGTGGTCTCACGTCGTCTGTTGTACTATCTACAATTTTTCAAATTCATTTTAGCCTTTTTATCTAATGTTCAATATATTTCAATAGAGAGTAAAATTATAGGAATTTGGAATGTAAGTGTATGTTGCCACATGTCGAAATCTAATTAAAATATGGACCTCTATATTTTAATTAGATTGCCACGTGGTGATTCCTGTAACTGTTCTAAAGCTTGCATGATACCTTAGTTTTGACACTACAGATTATATACAGTTTACCCTCATTGTTTAAAAAAAAATCCATGATACTCTCTTCCAGATGCCAATCAATATCCCCATTGGTCGATCCAGGATTTTTGAAAGGGACGTAAATCCGGAACAAATACAAAATGTTTGAACGACTTTTTGCTAAAAACTCATATAAATCGCGAGAAACATGAACTTTATTTTACTTTTGGCGATCAAAAAAGGAGGGGGGGGCGTACACCCTCTAGTACGCTCACTCTACAGAATCAAATCAATGTGCCACGACTTCAAAAAACTAATTCAAAGCCTATTAAACCTGATACATAATTATACGTATACTTATAGATTCTTTTTTTATAATTTTGGCGTACACGGAGGTGTGTGCAGATTTACAAGAAAATGGGTTGATATGATGCTAACAACTCTGGTCACCGGAAGTCCATTTGGTTTGGGTTCGGATCCAGAACTAAAGGTATAGATATGCTATCGGCTGGTTATTGTATGTAAACATGCGTGACTAATTAAAGTGTGTACGTTTTACCGGAAATCAGCATCCGAAGTGGTAAAAAAGTTAGATGTCAGTAAAACTAAATAATTCTGTTAATATTTTATTACATTCAATGTCCACTGTAATTGTTTCTGCTACTTCTTTATTACGGAGTATTCATGGTTTCAGGTACCTAGCACTCGCATAGACTGAAAGAGAATAGAGGGGTTAAATTAATTTTATTGTCATTAAACATTAACAGTATGTTTGTGGAAATACAAATTTAAACAAACAATAAACAACAAAATAAAAACAAAACATAAGTGATAAATTTACAATATTACAATATTACAATAGCCATGTTACAATGAGACCTCTGCCCTCAGTTCTAATGACCTTTTAACAACACACAATAGCTTCATACCATGCACATAAACTAGCAATGTGATCGTTCCGATTATCATTGTAATATATGCTGCTGGACGTTAAGCAATCGCTTGATTTTATTTTCATGTTAGCGTTTGTGATGTCTTCTGGATAAATTATATCACAGTATAAGTAAAAGAACAACCAACATTAGTGTTGACTAAATGGTAGTACTATAAATTCAGAAATACGAGCGTGCATTTACTATAATTGCGATTGATGACAAATTACAACAAAATGCGTAAAAATTGTATCTTTGTGTTTGGTTATGTGTGTGTGGAAAGTTCTCCAATATTAGATACATTTAAATAATAACGTTAGATTTTTTTTTCTTTATTTGAATTTGAATAAAATGAAATATTAAAAAGTAAAAGTACAAATAAATTAACCGATTGAGGGTCTGAAGACGGGCAACCCTTACTTAAAGTATTTGTTACTTACCATTGTCTCGTTGGGTTCCCCTGACTACAACACAAGTCATGCTCGTACTACATTAAAAAGATTCTAAATTGTCGACGAAGGGCTTTGGAAGCAACTGACCATTTTGCTCACGTGCCAAATTCGTATTAACATAATAACACAAAGAGCATGTGAATTCTCTTGCAGATTTCCCAAAGAGTATTTATGCCAATACTTTGATTTTTGCAATTGGCGGAGACAAAAGTGCTTTCTGAATTATGGCACAGAATTACATGTTGAAAAGTAAAAGTGCACATTATAATAAGAATGCTTCAACTATATATTTTACATGCATTTCAATTAGCTTATATGCTCTTTTCTTTTTCCCTCGCTGATTTAAATTAATTTAACTTGTAATACTATTTAACATGTTTAATTTTATGATATCTTCAAGTTCAAAATGCTTGCAAGTAGTATTGCATATTAAAATAAGTATTGTTCTTATTTCTGAACCTATAGTTGTTTTAAATATGATATTATAACGAATTAATTATTTTATAAATAAAATATTGTTTTTCTCTGTACGGATATTCTCTTGACAGATACATATAAGAGATCAAACCTATCCCATATTTTATAAAGGTTAAAAACATCCATTAGCTATAGATTACACAAATTATAAAGTATCAAAAACAGTAGTTGTTGCCTGCATTGCATATTTTAGTAGATGCGTTAATATCTAACATGCCTTAAGTTTTCTATTTACTATTCTAGCCAGTTTACTTTTGAAGAGTTATCTTACTTAAATGTTTTATGACCCCTAAACCAAAAAAAAAAAAAAAAAAAACAATAACCAAAAACGATTTATGACATCATTTTCCGTAAAACGTTTTTATTGCTATCATTCATATTTCATAATCCATTTTTTTTTATTTTGTTTTTTTTTGGGAGGGGGACGCACCCTCCTACCAATTTAATCCGCCCCTGTGTCAAACCATTTTGTCGAATATTTGAATGTATGTGCTTTCGTATTTTCTTCAATTGTACTCAGTAGTAATTTATCAGTTTTATGAACTCCACAAATGATTTGTTTCCACGGATAGAAAATGAACTAATCAATGAAAGAATGAATATATAGATAAATCTTAAATAAGCAAAATATATCAGTAAGAAAATAACATAAATCAAATAAAACTTTTATTACTGCAAATCTACTGTAGATATATGATACAGAGTTTGATGGAGTTGGTGTTAGAGTTTATGAACCTGTTAATCTTAAATCAAACAAAAGACCAGCATTAGTGTATTATCATGGCGGTGGTTGGTCCTGGTTATCTGTAGGTAGGTGCACGTATAGACCAACATTAGTGTATTATCATGGCGGTGGTTGGTCCTGGTTATCTGTAGGGAGGTACACGTATAGACCAAGATTAGTGTATTATCATGGCGGTGGTTGGTCCTGGTTATCTGTAGGTTTGTACATGGATTGACCAACATAAGTGTATTATCATGGCGGTGGTTGGTCCTGGTTATCTGTAGGTAGGTACACGTATAGACCAACATTAGTGTATTATCATGGCGGTGGTTGGTCCTGGTTATTTGTAGGTATGTACATGTATAGACCAACATTAGTGTATTATCATGGCGGTGGTTGGTCCTGGTTATCTGTAGGTAGGTACACGTATATACCAACATTAGTGTATTATCATGGCGATGGTTGGTTTTGGTTGTCTGTAGGTAGGTACCCACATAGACCTTCATTAGCGAATTATTATCATGGCGGTGATTGGTCCTGGTTATCTGTAAGTAGGTACCCACATAGACCTTCATTAGCGTATTATTATCATGGCGGTGGTTGGTCCTGGTTATCTGTAGGTAGGTGCACGTATAGATCAACATTAGTGTATTATCATGGCGGTGGTTGGTCCTGGTTATCTGTAGGTAGGTGCACGTATAGACCAACATTAGTGTATTATCATGGCGGTGGTTTGTCCAGGTTATCTGTAGGTAGGTACACGTATAGACCAACATCAGTGTGTCATCATGGCGGTGGTTGGTCCTGGTTATATGTAGGTAGCCTAGGTACACGTATAGACCAACACAAATGTATTATCATGGCGGTGGTTGGTCCTGGTTATCTGTAGGTAAGTACATATATAAATCAGCATTTTAGTATTTTATTATTGCGGTGGTTGGTCATGGTTTTCTGTAGGTATGTACATATAGACCAGCATTGATGTATTATTATGGCGGTTGTTTGTGTTTTAATATGTATAGGTAGGGAGACGTTTATACCAGCATTAGTTTATTATCATGGCGGCGGTTGGTCCTGGTTATTTGTAGGTAGTTACAAGTCTAGACTAACTTTAATGTATTATCATGGCGGTGGTTAGTCCTGGTTATTTGTAGGTAAGTACATATATAAATCAACATTTAAATATTTTATTATTGCGGTGGTTGGTCATGGTTATCTGTAGGTAGGTACACGTATATACCAACATTAGTGTATTATCATGGCGATGGTTGGTTTTGGTTGTCTGTAGGTAGGTACCCACATAGACCTTCATTAGCGAATTATTATCATGGCGGTGATTGGTCCTGGTTATCTGTAAGTAGGTACCCACATAGACCTTCATTAGCGTATTATTATCATGGCGGTGGTTGGTCCTGGTTATCTATAGGTAGGTGCACGTATAGATCAACATTAGTGTATTATCATGGCGGTGGTTGGTCCTGGTTATCTGTAGGTAGGTGCACGTATAGACCAACATTAGTGTATTATCATGGCGGTGGTTTGTCCAGGTTATCTGTAGGTAGGTACACGTATAGACCAACATCAGTGTGTCATCATGGCGGTGGTTGGTCCTGGTTATATGTAGGTAGCCTAGGTACACGTATAGACCAACACAAATGTATTATCATGGCGGTGGTTGGTCCTGGTTATCTGTAGGTAAGTACATATATAAATCAGCATTTTAGTATTTTATTATTGCGGTGGTTGGTCATGGTTTTCTGTAGGTATGTACATATATAGACCAGCATTGATGTATTATTATGGCGGTTGTTTGTGTTTTAATATGTATAGGTAGGGAGACGTTTATACCAGCATTAGTTTATTATCATGGCGGCGGTTGGTCCTGGTTATTTGTAGGTAGTTACAAGTCTAGACTAACTTTAATGTATTATCATGGCGGTGGTTAGTCCTGGTTATTTGTAGGTAAGTACATATATAAATCAACATTTAAATATTTTATTATTGCGGTGGTTGGTCATGGTTTTCTGTAGGTAGGTACATGTATAGACCAGCATCAATGTATTATTATGGCGGTTGTTGGTGGTTCTGTATAGGTAGGGAGACGTTTATACCAGTATTTGTGTAATATCATGTCTGTGTTTTGTCCTGGTTATTTGTAGGTAGGTGCACATATAAACCTACATTAGTGTTTTATATGGAGGTAGTTGATCCTGGTTATTTGTAGGAAGTTACACGTATAGACCAATATTAGTGTATTATAATGGCGGTGTTTGGTCCTTGTTATTTGTAGGTAGTTACACGTATAGACCAATATTAGTATGTTAACATGGCGTTGGTTGGTGATGGTTATCTGTACGTATATATAGGTACAATTGTTAATACAATGTATACCATTAGCAGTATCAATAACTATCATGTTTTACGAAACAAACAATCAAATATATTGAAATTATCAATCTTTATCAAAGTTAAGAAGAAAAAAACTGCGTTTGACTCTAATGGAGCTATTTACAAAGAGCTGCATTTTATTTTAGAAACGTAACTGTTTTGTGCATAATCCCTACGTCATGTACGTTTTGACTTTTCAAGCACACAGTGTTATATTAAAGTAAATAGGTAATTTTTTTCAGGTACATGTGCCTGTGTTTTCAAGGTTATTTTTAATAGCGAAAAAAGAGATCTGAATTGGTCCATTGCTACTAATATTATTTACAGGATATGTTTAGAGCTATAATGTCGGAAAACGAAAGATATGATTTGTATATACTGTAAATATACTGTAAAAGTCAAAATTTTTGGCGGGTTGTTATTTTTGCGATTTTAATATACAAAACTTTCACTCTGGGGTCAAATTTGCGAATCGAACGGAAATTGTCCCTTCACATATATAATGTTGATTTGTATACAAACGAATCGCGAAAGGGGCATTTACGCGCATTTAATGTGATTGCGAAATAGTTGAAAATTTCCCCATCTACAGTATATAAACATTTGTTTCATTTAAGAGTACCCTGCATTTGTCATTACTATTTTTATTGTTGTATGAATGGTTATAAATATCAATGCTTAACATATTTTTTTTTAAGATGTGTATGACGGAGCAACAAGGGCACTAGCTAAACGAGTTGGTATGGTTGTAGTTTCTGTGATGTGAGTGTACACAATTATGCATCATTTAATTTTCAATTGAATAGACTGCTATGGTTATCCAAGATGTTTGCTAATATTTGATTTACACATGTACAATGAGAAATTATCGCTATTTCACGAAATTTTCCTTTGATCTTACGGACTGATAATTTTTTTTTCAGCACAGTAGAATGATATGAAAAATTATCGCTAGAAAATAAGGGTGCACGTGTCGTTGTCAATGAAATTAACAACGTCGTCATAGGTAAAATAGCGATAAACAAATTATCATTGATCATCTCAACTCGATTGCTTTTCTCACTTTCGCCGTACCGGCTCAAGCGAGAAAATCAATCTCGTTGAGATGACCAACTTTTTTTTTTATAATATGCAAGTGTGATAAACTCACCGCCTGGGTCATTTACACTGTTACATACTAAGCGAAATAACAAAGACACCTGAAATAGCATTTTCTGTTTGAGGCCTTCAATCAAATTAAGTATAAATCACTAGTTTCAACATTTTGTTGGCTAAAACTTTTGTGCCATCAAATGGAGCCTAAGCTGTTATTTCTTTTTATACCCCGTCTAAGAAAGGTTAAGGTAAAGTTATAGTTTACTATGAAGTTGTGGTTACTTCAACTTGAAACTTAGCACATATGTTTATTATGACATGAACCTCATTGGACATTGAAAGATGATAGTGAGAGTGGACCTGGTGTCTTTTGGAAACATATTTGTGTTTAGTGTTGGTTTGGAATTGTTATTACAAACACATATCTTCTTTTCATAAGATTTAAACAATTGCAAAAAAGAAAAAAATAATGTGGAAAAATAATTTTATATGTTTGTTTTACAGTTACAGACAGTCACCAGAGCATCCTCATCCAATACCCTTCGAAGACTGTTTAACAGCAACTAAGTACGTCGTCAATAATGCAAAATCCTTACATGTAGATCCGTCACGTGTAGCCATTTCCGGTGACAGTGCAGGAGGTCATTTATCAGCAGCCGTTGCTATGGCAATGAAGAAAGAAATCAAAATTTCCGTCCCAATTTACCCTTGTTTACAATTATTTGATCTACAAACACCGTCATATATTGAAAATAAAGATTACATTCCAGGAATGCTTACCGATGTGTCCATGTTGACCTATTGGCTAAATTATGGAAATATCAGTTACAACTATATTGATGATATCTTAGCTAACAGACACACATCTCAAAAACTTAAAGAATCATTGTATGCTAAATATGTTAGTCCAGATTGGTACATGACGGAACATATAAGAACACCTAGTTTACGAAATATGAAGAAAAAAACAAATTTTGGAAAAACTGAATTATCAGATAAAATACAAGAGACAATTTTAAATCCTGATTTTTCACCTCTGATGGTGCCGGACGCAAAATATAAAGACTTGCCGCTTACGTATGTGTTAACAGCCGGATATGACGTTTTACGTGATGACGGACTAATCTATTATCAGCGCCTAAAAAAGGCTGGTGCTAAAGTGCATTTGGCACATTATGCAGATGGTTTTCATGGTATGATTTTCTTTTTTGACGGTCCCATGCCATTTCAAGTAGGAATTCGTGCAATGAATGACCTTGTTGAATTTTTGAAGAAAAATTTATGATAATGTGCCTTATATTTTAAAGATCTGTTATTGTCTAGATTATAGATTTATATGCAAGGGAATTGTAGCGAAGAAATAAAAATATCTTAAATATGCAATGGTTTTATATTATCTGCATGAAATGAAGTTCATTTTTTGTTTTACTGATTAGTGAATTATTAATTGTTTCGGAAGAAGGTAAATACATTCATAGTTGATCGATCTTGTATAATATATGTTTTGATTAGTTGATTGTTTGTGTTTAACGCCACTTTCAGTACTCTTGGCTATATATCGTAGTGGCCATTTGTTGTTGGTGGAGGAAGCCAGATTTTCTGGAGAGAACCTCCGACATGCGGCAGGAAAACCGACAATCCCAAAACAATAAGGAGACCTGGTATGATTGCCAATGAGACAAGTATCCACCAAAGTTCAATTGAAATGGATGTAAGAAGTTATAGACAACCGTACGGCCTTCGACAATGAGAAAAACCCATACCATATAATCGGCTATCAAGGCCCCGACATGAAACATATAAAACAATTCAATTGTGAAAACTAACGGCCTGATTGATAACAAAACAATTTACGAAAAATAAATATGACAGAGATGAACCAACGACAACCACTGAATTACAGGCTCCTGACTTGGGACAGGCACATATATAATGTGGCGGGGTTAAACATGTTTTCGGGCGCTAAACCCTCCCCTTACCTGGGAAAGTGGTGTAAAAGCACAATATATGAACAAAATATCAAATTAAGTTGAAAAGAACTGAACTCATCAGATCGATACAAAGCACAGACCGGACGTGGCAAACCACAACAAAAAAGACACTAAGTACATATCTGAGAGTACTCGCATTCAATGACAGCTAGTTCAAAGCCAATAACAACTGATTAGAAAAAAGCATGTATCTTAGACTAAAATATCAATCAGGACACATCCAACATTCAATGGATTTAGTTTACAGACGTCATTAACAGTCAGAGAAAAACATGACCTTGTGCAATACCAAATTACAGGTATCGACAGATTGTAGAACCGTGAATATGGGCAATAATTTGGTATTTGAATCGTTTCCAATAACGATAGAAAAGTGATAAATTTGTGTATTTTGGTGAGAGAAGTTGTTACTCCACCTTAAAATGCCATTATTTTTATTGAAAGATCGATGTCTTCTACTTTCCTCGAGAGAGAATTTGAAATAAACAAATTATAAAGATTATGCGGCCACTTTTGTGTGTCGTTTCTTAGCGTTATTTTCGCTTCTGAAGTGCGTAACGCTGCCCGATTTAAAGATAATCGTCGCCTGCAAAATCGTAACTTTTGCTTTCAAATAATACATACCCAAGAATGAAGGACACTAATGGCCGATTACCCTTATCAGCGACACCCGGGGTGCAATGTTTTTAATGATGTTCGATTAACATAAAAAGTAATGGGAAAATAAATGGTTACCCTTCATTAATTCTTCATATTATTTTTATTAATCATCTGAATTCTTATTAACACATACGACCGAATTCTACATAGATTTACTTTTCTGATGGTATTAAAAAATCCAGTTTGTCATATCTCATTGTTAGGTCTCCGATTTTTTGAAATTTCATTATCTAAATTCCCTTACTCACATCAGTAAATATCGATGAATTACCTCAAAAGAAACGAGACAGCAGTAACTAAAAAAATTGAAAGCACACGGAGGAAATACTATTAACACATACTGTTGAATACTCCTGTCAATAAGCTAAATTTTGATGTCAGAAAAGTCAGTTTAAATTAAGAAATTCTTAGGTCTCCGGCGTTTTGAAAAGTTGTCTTTGAAAAAAATAACCAAGACAAATGTAATATACGAAAACAACGTACATTAGCGAGATCATACTGTTATACATGTAAAATAAATTTCGGTTATTCTTAAATAAATGCAATAATACATAATAAGTTCAAATTGAAGTGTTCACTGTGGCTATTTTTATTGTTCAAATAGAAACGATAAATATTGAATACAAAATAAAATTATATTTAATTATATCAAATTGTATTCGTCGGGATAACTCATCTGTTCAAAGGACATAATGGAGTTTTACTATAAGGGTTCTTGTTCATGATAGTTCATAGTTCGTATAATTTCATATAATAGAGACTATAAAGATATTTTTTTATTCATATTTGGTGAAACGTATTTAATGATAAATGATAAAGTATACATTTACATTTAAACACGGATTAATAATAAACGATTCGCTGTTCAAATTTTTTTTTTTTTTCACCCGTAAAACATTTTTCCATCATTTGTATTTCGATAATATTTAAAGAAAATGAAAAGGTGGTATATTAAAAAAGTTCGAAATTGATATATTGTCAAATGAATTTTATTATCAGCAGGCGCCCTGTCGCTTGATTGTCTTTCCTATCTCCAATTACGATGTCTTATATATGCTCAACAGGATGCCACTGTTTGTTTTATTCAATTGAATCTGATACAATACAACTTGTGCTAATTGGTGACATATGTAGATGTAATGAATGTATGCACGGTTTGTTGTGGAAGTATCATCCTGTAATGACATTACATCAATGTGGTGGAACTATTAAAACAAATTTGAGAACTTGAAAACTTGAAAACTAATGCAAAAAATCTTTCAAATCACTCTTTTTTAGGGAATCGTGTTTCTCGCTCTTTAGTTTGACCATGGAAGTAAATTGATTAGTGTTATCTATGTATAGATAGTTTAATTTGCTGCTTTTATTATTTTTTTTTTCCTCTTTCAATTTGTCATTTTCTATATATATGTTTTTTTTAATTACTTAATGGTGCAATACAAAAGACATGTAAGTTGTCTCTCGGTCATTTTAGAAATACACTGTTCAAAATGTTCTTGTGTGAAAAAATGTAACGCTTACAACACATTGAATGTTGGTTTCTGTTATAATGATGAATGTGTTGTCATTGTGAATGAATATTAAAAAGCCGATTGCTGAAGACCTGGTGACTAAGTTTTAATCTTATGCACAGCAAAAGAGGCCCTTCTTCGTTGATATGTTGGGCTTTCCTTGTATTTCAAAACACCTTTTGTCTGGTGCATATGCCACGACTCATAAAAACTAACTTATAGTTATTAATTTAGTTTTGTCCGACGAATTTGTGTCCCTGATTTTTTTTTTAATTTAAATTTTCGATCTTTCTTGCTGTGTGGAAAAAAATCTCAAACAAGAAAAATGTTTCCCAAGTTTTTATAATCAATTGTTCATGAATAATGTAAATTGCTTTTTTTAAAGGCGATTCATTTATCAAAGACAAACTATGAATCGCATAAATGAGCTTTGATTTAGGGACGACATCAAAAGATCAATGTAGGATAAAAAACTTAATTCAAATAGTTTGGGGGTGGGGTAAAAATTGCTGTAAGTTTTGTTTATTTGACATCGATTTTACATATATCTGTATTGGTCAATCAATTTTTCCCAAATTAAGTTAAGAGGGGGTGGGGGTCAGTGAAAAAACTATGTGAATTAAGTTTGTTTATCCTATATTGAACTTTTGATGACGTCCCTTATTGTCCTGTGAATTTTACCCGTGACTTAATTCAGGCAAATTTTCTACCTTTCTTGCACTGTTGAAAATAAGGACAGAGGGACATCAAATATAAATACTGTTAGTATTAAATCGCACTGATAGCAGTTAGAAAATTTTAGATCAGTGAAAATAAGTTGAAATATGAAAGAAAACTTTCAAATAAGAATTACTCTTAAACACACATAAAAAGGGAGACCCACTATAAAAGCGCTTGCGACCTAACTCGCTTCATGATGATGTCTTTAGATATTACAATTGAAAAATCTTCACTTATCAATCAGAGATAGAGCTCTACTTATCAATATCAATAAAAATATATTTTAACTATTGAATGACTTATTTTTCGATTATTTAGTCTTAAAATTTATATCTTTAATTTTCACCAATTGTCTAAATTTGATTTATTGAACCTTTTTGTCTGCTTACGCCTTGCCTAACTAAAGATGGTTGAGATATGTTTAGCCGTTTTTACATAAAACATTTAAAAAATGAAAAACATCTAGCTTGTAATTATTCTTCCCTTAGTTTATTTATTTTGTATTTACATTGTATCATAGATCACATTTATTTGTTCAGTGTATATTCACTGGTGTTAATATGTCTTTTGATTGAGTTAAACCAGTTCAATTGATATTTTATAGTGTGTCTTTTTATGTTGAGATGTTACACTATTGTTTCAGATAAGGGTGAATGTTTGGTACCATTAAAACGTTAAAACCCGCTGCAATTGTTTGCACCTGTCCTAAGTCAGGAATCTGAAGTTCAGTAGTTGTCGTTTGTTGATGTAGTTCATAAATGTTTCTCGTTTCTCGTTTTTTATATAGATTAGACCGTTGGTTTTCCCGTTTGAATGGTTTTACACTAGTAATTTTTGGGGCCCTTTATAGCTTGCTGTTCGGTGTGAGCCAAGGCTCCGTGTTGAAGACCGTACTTTGACCTATGATGGTTTACTTTTATAAATTTTGACTTGGAAGGAGAGTTGTCTCATTGGCACTCATACCACATCTTCTTATATCTATGTAAATTATTTCTTCAAAGACATATATAGCATCATTTTCAAGCAAACTTATTTGTCCAAGGCATAAATGAATGATTGTACTGAAATGAATGAATATATATAGCCTATTGTTAGAAAGTTGGACAAACTTGTGTTTGCTGGTGTTAATATGTTTATAAAAAACACAGCTGGTATTATGCCATATAATTTCATTACTAATGGTGATTAAACTGCAATAAGCTACGGTTCGGTACCAATTTCGTCGTCAGCTCTGTTGCATAAGGACAAATGAAAATATTAAATTTCTTGGTAACAAGGATGTCATATAACCTCCTAGATGGTATTTTTTAAGATACATGAACATCAACACTCATGAGATATGTTTTATGACTGTTTGTTAAAAAATGTCATTCAAGATCAATTAACAAAAATTATGGATTTTTTCCCTAATTTTTCAAAATAATTTTCCATTCGTACATTGATTTATAATCTCGACGCGGTTTTGATCTCAATATCATAGTCCTTTTAAGGACCACTAACTCAAGTATCGTAATTTATAACTCCCGTGAAGACGCTAATTAATTTTTATCAGAGACATGTCTCTGTTGTATTTAACAAGATTAGTAAATGCAACGACATCTACTGGAAGGAGTTAAGAGTTATCGACTGTCCAATATAAACAGATTGGGTTATCTCGCTTGGAAATGTGACATATTCTTGCACATGAAAGAACATCGACCAATAAGAATAGTCAGAAGAAATTGCCGAGAACTGTAAGTATTTCTGTAGCAGGTGTAAGAAAAGTAGCGTTACTTTGATTTCCGATTTCGTAATGCCATTTTTAGATGGTATAATCTGCTTTGTTGTAATACTCTAGTTTCGGAAAGAACTGCGCATGTCTAACCTAATTAGTCAAGTTATGAAATCACACGATAGTTCCCGAGAATTCATCAACTGGGGCATCACCCAATAGCGGTTGATAAGCATGCAGTGGCAAAAATATAATCACTAAATCACGTATTAGCGTTAACATTTACACGAGGAGCATTTGACTGGAAATAATTATTAATGAAACAATGTTGATTACACTGACAGATTAAAATAATTAAAACAGACTACTTTGACTGTTATGTTGTTAATTGATCCTAATTGCAAAATAAACGGTTTGATATGTCACCTGACTTTGCGTGTCACCTTCACGCAAAAATGGACAGATTCACGCTGTGAAGAACACTTAGCAGATATATTGAATAAGTTACACATATATGCGGATGCAATTTATGATTACATTACCATATCATCAGTCATAAAATTAAAAGTCAATCAACACCTAGGCCATATGGAATCATAAAGTTTTACCTTGAACTATTAATCCCACCAGGCGACAGTTGAACAAAATGTAGCCTTATAATTATGTTCTGACAGTTACCGTTAAAACAGATGTTGGAAATGATAGCCCTGTTTGGATGTACGTGTATCTAATTTACATTAAGGTATTGTGTTTAATGCAAATGCATCTGATATTCACAATTTTGAAAGGAGGGGGGAGGGGGTCTGGGTCGTTCAGCAATCTATCTTGTCTTATGGTGAAGCATACATAATATAAACAAAATAAAAGATACTTTATATATTTCTTATTTCTTCAGAAAGTAAATTTTCACATACATATATATAGTTTGGCATTTGATTACATACTTTTAATGAACAGTTCTGTTATTATATTTTGTTTTGGTGTCAAAACATTCACGTTAATAGGAAGAAAAATGATAATTATTGTGAAAATAATATTGTAATATTACAATTTATTTAGAAAAAAGTACCCCCATCCCCCCAAACAAAAATATATTGGTAATAATGATTGTCGTCTTGTCGAAAGCAAGAAGATCTTCAGGATTTATGAGTGAAATAACTGTCTGTTTGGTTCTTTTGACATACATCCTTCTTTTCTTACCGTAAAAGAGTAATTAACAATTTAACGGTCAATACTCAGTTTAAGTGAACATTTCTGTCTTTAAAAGGTGTAATCTTATATGTCAGACTTACGTTAACTGGCCATTGTAGCCGTAAAACATTACTGAAAATTGCTTCACCAGTAACTGACTTTGAGTTGTTTATAATGGAAGTCAAGTTACACAATAATATATCCAGGTCAAGATCATGATAATGAGATATGAATGTTGAAACTGTTTTGTTCTAGACTGAGCTGGACTTTTCACTTGTTGGCTCAAAATGCAACAGTCCGTAAAGACATTCTATAGCTTAAGAGGGGATGTGGCTTTTTTGCTAAGCGTTTAATTCCATACGAAGACCTGTAGCTGTTTGTTTTTTATTGGAATGTTTCTATTATGGGTTAAACGATCTGACTATTTATACAACATTGAAAACATTACATTTATGAAGCCATAGTTATATTTTATTGAAAATTTCGCATAATGCATTTCATGATATTGAATCGATATTGACTTTGTGTTATGACCAGCGACAACTTTTTAAAAAGCTCCGTTTTGCATGACAATCACACGAGCTGTGTTACGTTTTCAACTGTTTATCTATATCCGCCCGGAACAAGCCAAAGAGAAGTAATGTGTAGTATCGCCGTTGAATGATATACTATTTTGGCCATTGATACAATTACGTCAGCATGTATCAGGAAATTATTCTCAATCTCCAAAGATGATATTTCTGCACATATCCTTCCTCAAAGTACTTGAAAGCTTTAAGGGACTTGTAGGAGCTCATTCCTTCTTTATCAAACATTTTGTCGCGGTTGTCTGTAAGGTAAGTTTCAAGTTTCCTTCAAATTTCTTTCACAATATTCTCCCTTAATTTTCAACAGTTACACTAGGTCTCGAAATTCTACACAATGTGTTTTTCCATTATTAAACATAAACATAAACAAAAAACAGCTGACACTCAACGGCTTCACAGGTTAACAGGAAAGCGGCGTCCTTAACATCGAATATTGATTTGAACCATATGCCCCCAGTTCTTTTAAATCTCGCATATCCTCGCATGATTTTCAATTAAACGCTTGACCCATTTAGAATTCTATGTCGCGAACAAGCTTTCCCAAAACTAGAGTATTGTATTCTTCATAACCATATGCAAATATGAACTAACGCGAGATGTTCAAACAGGTAAATCAGTGATTATTTACATTCTACTTTTGTTCTTCGTAATAATTAAGTTAGAAGAGCCGTTATCGTTATGCGTTACATTTCACACGAAACAGAAGTCCAGTTATTTACTTTTTTTTTTATTAAAATTGTTTTTGTTGTTAAGTCCAAATTATTTCCGGTCATACGTGAAACATGTGGCTAACATGTGATTAAGCGCTTACGGCCGGGTATATGAAATATTAGGTCTAAACATCGTTTTTGTTTCCAACGGGATAGTAGCAAGCATATTCTGTAGACTTTTTTCATATTGTTTAAAAAAGGAAAAATACAATTTTCAAAGAGATCGCGCCGGGGGTCTATTATCTTTCCTACGTGCACAATTTTACATACGATCTTGAGTGAAAATAAATGCCCAATGACTTGACAAAATTGATTTCAGATTTGAGGGACGTTATAACACACTTTGCTTCCGGATAACGATGAAAAGGGTCCTTGGAAAATTCAATCGACATTACTTCTCTTATCATTCTGCCGATGCTCGTTGAATTGATTTTGCTTCAGCAGTAAATTATACATGATATTTCAGGTAAATAAAGATAATTTAAAAAAAAATTACATATTGATATACCGTTACACTCAGATCTACGTATAATGACCATAATTATTCCTAAGGCTAAAGCAGGTAGGAATTTTACAGTAGAGGATATCAGAAAATATGAATTTCTTGAATTTTGTCACGATAGTATGAGTAGAACCGAACTTCTGCATTGGGAATCAACTGTGTGTGAGTGTATGTGTTTGTGTGGCCGGGGTGAAAGTTAAAGAATCAAAAGATGGATGGTCGATGTCTAGCCCAAAGGATAGTATTATTATATATAGTAGTCTCAGTGTTTACGTGCCTATTCTTTTAATGAAGGATCGTCTATATGTACTATCAATTAACGTATATATCAACTATCGTCAACCAGAAAGGAATAGATATGAAAATACTAAATAGGATGTACTACTTAATTAAAGGGCTACGCTGATCTACGCTGGGCAATGCATATTGTAAATAAACATATATTTTATTTTAGATTTCCGATCGTACTGCGCTAATTCACCAGATGTTATTGTAAAATTATTTATAATTCTTCGAATTTTCTTCATGTATATTATCATTATCTCTGCCCTGGACCTGCTTGGGGCCTTTAGCGGCCCCCAGACCCCCTGCCGCAATTTGTGCCTACAGTTGATCGGATACCTAGCTACGCCGCTGACAAGTTATATCTCTTTGATCCTATATAAGTTACCTAAAGATTTCTGATTTTTTTTTTATCGTACCAGGCTATCAATAAATGGTTTATTTTTTGTCGCGATTTTTTTTTTATATAAGCTTAAAATTAAAATGAATGACAAATGCTTTCAATCTGACTAGTTCTTTTTCTTTCTCCTGGATCAAATTTTTTTTCAGAAAAAAAATAAAAACCCCTTTAATGGTCGGTCCCTATGAACAAATTACATGAGAAGCTATATGAGCAAATGGGACCTTTTTCATATTTGAATGATTAAATTTGTTAAAGATATTATAAATACACGTACATGTATACCTTAAGATTAATAAAGTTGAATAACGACAACTAGAAACCTATAGTACAAATGTATATTAACCAGTAAAATTCAATATACTGTATAATAAAAAAATATAATTCAAGTGTTTCTTACCGATTAAAAATGCCGTTAAAAACAATTTAATTTTAGGGGTACGTCTAAACACTGCTCAGGACCTCCTGAGTGCACTTAGGACTTAAACGTGCACCCAGGACTCTTTATAGTTATCGTATGTGCACATATGACGGATATATGTATTCGTTGCAATCTGTTTATTTTAGTGGTAAATTTTGGTAGATTTTGAAAACAAACTTCGAGAGATATTTATTATTTTTTAAGATAATGGCACGTGTCATTGATTACACAACTACTCAGCCTTGATTATCCAATCAAGAAAATTGATTGGATTATCCTAATTGCTTATGAATATCATGTTATTAGTACAGTGTTTTGAATAAAATTGAATTAAACATGTAACTTGTTTCGGAATTGTTTCATGTTACATGTATTAAATTTACTTTATGCGTAGTGCATTCTTACGATTATGAAGAGAATAAAAACTCCCTTTCAATGCATTTTAATACAGTTTCTCTTATGACCGTGACCTGTTATATATTTCTTGCATGAAGACATATTTTTCGTATCACACTGCTCGGAGTGTGATACAAAAACTCAATTTTGATTATTAGAAAATACCTAAATATGATAAATGAGAGAGAAAACGGAGATAGATTAATATTTCAGAATTTATTTAAATTCATCCAAGGCTTGCAATACTGGACAAGTACAATTTTAATAAGAAATAAAATCTTACTATATGATTGATTGATTGTTGGTTGCTTAACGTCCAGTGGCAAATATTTCATGCATATTCAGGACGAGAACAAATTAACAATAAATACAATATGTAGGTTCTGTATAGGGGCGTCCGGGATTAAGGTTGGAGAAATTTAGACTGCCACGGGAAATGAGGGTATATTGGAGAGGGACAGAAATTTAGCCTTGCAACAGGTCACCTACGGACCCCTCAAAGAGTTGTTGCAAGGGTTCTTAACGTGCAAAGAGCGTGGTACTCTCTTTACACGAGGCATCGGATTTAACGTCCCCATTCTGACCGGACGTGGCTGCAAATTTGTACATCCCGCACAGCCAAACGGACGCCCCACTTTAGCAAGGATTTTACTGCCGGTCGGAGAAAGACCAATGGTGACCATACTTCTATTCCCCAGTCACCCTTGGGGGCTCTTACTATATGAGATTTGATCATATGAAAATCGTATTTTGATAAGTACAGCAAGTTCAAGAAATGTATTACTGGACAAGAATGATTTTTTTTTTTTTTTTTTTGCATAAACAGTCTAACTAAGATTTAGATCTTTGAACACAAAAATTTCTATTGAAATTGGTAGATGGCAAAATAATCAGAGAGAAAATTTTATTTGTACTTTATGTAATTCCGGTGGTATTGGCGTCAAGTTTCAATATGTTTTAGAATGTTCGGCAATAGACAAAAGTAGACAAAAGCTGTTAAAACGGGGTTTTGATCCCCAAGGACGCCACATTTGGCAATAAACTTTATCGATATTTTTTGAACGTTTTCAAATGAAATAAATTGAATGGAAAATTTCCCGACTTTGTGAAGATTTCTCAATTGGCTTCAATAATTACAAACAAAACGAAAAGTTTATTTAACATTTTGCAATTCAGTATGTTTATCATTTTCAAAAGAAAACTTTTTGTTTGCCAAGTTTACTTGTATGTGTTTATTACCATCACTAATCACAGTGACACTCCTAATTATTAAAGATCAAACGACCTAATCAACATGATAATTGGTATTGAATGTGACCATCGGTCATGCATATCCCAAAATACGGCGCGTGCCGATAAAAACTTAAATAAATTCTCAAATATTGAATTGATTTTATGAAAACAAAAATTATAAGATCAAAAATTAAATTATCTATCGAATGCATAACCTTAACGCACACTAAAACATCTATTACATGTCCTGAGTGCACTTTTTATGTTCTGAGTGCACTCAGGAGGTCCTGAGCGGTTTTTAGACGTACCGTAATGTTAGTGACCAAATGAGGCTAATTCCATGACCAGGTGTTTAGTGTTCGGTAACTCGTATCGGCTCACACTATACATGTTTCAGACAAATTAACAAAAAAGCTAATTGCCAACCCAATCAAGGATGTCCACCTCGGCTTTAAATCACATGTTACAGTCGGTTGAAAATTACCTGTGTATATTTAGTTCTAACTTTTAATCTAAAAAATAATGCATGCACAAGCTGTACATGTTTGCACATTTTATTTCTACAAATTACCAAAATATTTCAACTCTCTTCTCGAATGTACTTTTAAGGATTATGATACAATGTAAAAAAGGGGGTTAAAATAGTCAGTTTTAAAACATGTTAAAACGTGTTACCATTAAAAATACAAACTACAAGAACTGCACATAAGTTTCAGACATAGACTTTCCCTGAAGATTATATAAAATTAGATCATGATAAATTGTATGTATACCTATGGAAGATTTGCATGTACTTTCACGGCTCTGTTTCACGGCAATGGCTGCATGACTGCGTTATCTATAGACGACACGTTGATGATCATAGTTTTTTGCCAAATTGAAACTATCCTACACCAAATTTACTCTTTTTAAACACTTATTTCCTAAATGAATTTATATTATACATGTACACAGACCTTGCTGAGTGAACATGTTTTTAGCTTGAGTTAGAGATTCTAAATAATTCATATATTTTTAACATCTTCACTAAAAAAAAAAAAATCACAGTATATCAGCTTCACGTGTTACGGTGTATATATAAATATATACTTACTTTGAGCTTCAAAACATGTCATTTCATGAAATGATCGATTGACAATTGCTTAACGTCCAGTGGCAAATATTACATACATGTTCAGATTTTTTTTTATATAAAAATAAAATGGGTGTTGATGACAGATATTTCATTGTTTCCGTTAGATTAATTCTCAACTGTTATACACTATATGGGTAAACCTGTCTACTGTCTATTGACTGTATGTTGGTCTTGTGATGTCTTCTGCATATTGTTTTCGTGGGGTTGCTGTCTTTTCACTTATACCCAATATATTCTTACAAATGTACATTGAATTTCATACTTGTTGGGTTGTTAAAATAATTGAATGTCGTGGTAACGAGCAGTATTTTAGATTTTAAAGTATAATCGTGGAATAAAAACTTTACATACTTGGACATTGCTCATTTTCTTGATCAATATAACTGACAAATAAAACCCTTAAAAATTCGATTCATTTTTACTGTTAATTTTCAATGAAAAGAACACTCTTAACACAACATGTGAGAAAATAAACGGAAGCTTCAAACAAAAGTGTACATTATATAATAATAAAATATTTCAGACTGTCTGGTGGAAGAGTAAAATTAATGTTGATATTTGGTTTAACGTAAACAGAAACATTAGTTCATCAATATTATCATTTATTATACATAACCGCTGGCAGTGACATTTTATTTAAAATATAAATAAGGAGATGTTGTATGATGCCAATAAGACAAATTTCAATCAGAGTTTCAATGACAAATATATCAGCAATTATATGCCTTCAACCAATATAGACATGTACAGACCGAATAATCTGTCTCTTGTGTGTTTATACTTGTCATTTCATATTTAATATTTGTCCACCAACCAGAGGAGGGACGACATTCTGCACACGGCACGCATATTGGACTTATATTATCGATCGGTCGCAGTCACCTGGACAATGGAAATTTGTTGGATGATATTATACACATAAGCAATGATATACAGTTGTGATGATTATATAATATACATACATGTATACATGTACATAATAATTGAATTTGGTATTTGTCATTATTTGCCGGGCATATACGAATTTATCCCTTTATCAAACTGCTATTTTCCGGGTGCTTTTTTGTACGGCATGGACATTATAATTGAATACTCGTTTATTAAAGTAATTTAACAAATTTTGGGTTTTTATTGTGGTCAAAATCTTATTTTATACAAAATTATAAATATTAGACTCTTTTTTTTCTTTTGTCATTAAAAAAAGAAGAAAACACGAGAAAACAAGTAAAGAACGAAGCCAACCAATATCCAAATTAAACATGTAATTTAAAAACCAAAAAGCTATCTTACATGTTTTGTTTTGTTTTTTCGGAAGGGGGGTGATCATTTTTATTTCAATTATCTTGAATATCTAAAATACACAATACATGGTGTTTGTTGCTAAGGTTTACGTATTTACGTATTTACTCACGGATTTGACAACTATTTTTTGACAATTTATTTGAAAATCGTCGTTTTTTAGCGACTCATTATGGAGCAACGAATGGAGACTTAAGGAGCCTTTTATGTTTTATGCTGTATAAACAATATTCTTTAACTGTTATAAATTTCGATTTTTTTACTTGCTAACTAACGAAGTATTAATAAAAGCTTGTGTCTAGTATTTTACAGACATCGAATAAAAATTCTTGTCATTACGGAACATAATCTTTATGGATACAATTTACCAAAATGAAGTAAAAATACATTACAGTTTTATGTAAAAGTTATTTTCGATCATCAATATTTCTTTCCATTTGAAAACTTGCTATATTTTTATGATTGCAATAGAGTATATTTGATATTAAAACATGAACAAATATACATTGCAAATTGAATAATATTCAATTAATTTTAATCTCATAAAACTACATGTCATAGTGAAATTTATTGATTTTTACAATAACAAAGTCTAATTGTCAAGTCCGATTTAATCAATTGAGTATACATTTTTTAAAGGTTAAAAGTTGTAGAATTTTACCGAAAGGCGTTGAAGCTAGGTAAATTTGTACGCAATTCCGAAAACATATTTCATATTAGTTGTAATTTATGCTCATTTAACCCTCACATATATTTTATTTTGGACAATTGAACAAAGCAAACAAATTTTCACGGAAGGACATGAATATAATTGAGAGATCAGGGTATTACAAACAAGCTCGAATAAAGGGAGACAAACCTTATGAATCTGCACAAACAATTTTATGTCAAAATTGATAGATTTACCTGGTACTGGATGCTACTGAAAATTCCCAATCAACTATTTTATCGATGAACTGACGTGTACTAAAATGTACTTAACAGTACTGGATTTAACGCTACGGGTTTTTTCTTAATTACCTAAACCAGTACTGACTGGTACTTAATCGATCGCGATAGTTAGTGTACTGAACATGTACTGAACAACTGAAAAAGTTCTTGACATTTTTTCTTGCGGTAAATTCAGGCATTTAAGAGTTGTTCAGTTTAAAATGACCGTTTCAGTAGTAAAACCCGTTACTAGTGAATGTACAAAGTTGGTATCTTTGTCACAATTTTTTTTTTTAAATTTTAATCATGTTCTGCAAACACTTTTCCGAAATGCAATAATATTGTCAAAGGAGAAGTAAACTTTTACAATGCATGACTTGAAAGGAAGTACTTTATCGATTTCAGCCCACTAAAGTAGGTTAAAATGTGGAAACCATGTAGATGGTGTACAGGTCACAAATATCACATGATGCCTATTTTAAGATTTTAATTCCAAGTTAAAAGTTTTTTACTTTACTGGATTAATAGGAATTTGACATTGGAATTAATTGTATAAAACTGGAATTTCAAAACACAAAAATACATTTTTTTGGCTAAAACATCAAGATACAACGATTATGGTATCCTTTTTCAATAAAGAAAACGTGGAAATTTCTGAATAAATTGCACTAAATTTTTTAAAACGAACACATATTTAGGAGTTTTATAGTAATACTGTTACATTTAAGACTGATTTTAACCAGAGATGCAAATCTAAATGCATAAGTATGCCAGTAGTAAATCAATACACGGAAACCGCCAATGTTGTATCCAGTTCAGTTGTATGCGTTACAATTTCATAGCTTTTCCTTCTTTGGTGCATATTGATTTCAAAAAGTGTTATTTCCCTTCTGGTAAGTAGTGCTGGTTCACTGCCTGCATGGGCAATATATCAAAACACTTTTCTTTTCAACTTAAAAGTAAAATTTTGCTTTGAACATATGTTCACCTATATCAAATTTGCCATAAAACATTGCATGAAATAACATGTCACTTTAATGTTGACATGTAAAATAAACTTTTTACAGTTGCCCTTGCTGAAAGGAACTTGGGTAACGTTTAATCAAAGGACTTGTGACTTAAGATCGGTCATAATTTGTATTGAATGACAAGAAGTTACGATCAAACTAAATACTTGTGACCTTTAGAGAAACGAGCCCAATAACAACTTACCAGAATTTTTTTTTTAATCAGATTTATATATTTGTGGTCACAAATTTGGGAAAGAAATTGAGTTAAATAAACCAGGCTCTTCATTTTGGTATATGGGGTGTTCGGTTATGTTTCTGTAATCCATCATGTCCATGGTACCTGTAATTTTCCAGCAGTTGAAATGAATGGGTGTTAACAATTATAGGATATCATTGAATTTCACCCGCAAAATAATGTGTTTTGTATATGGAATCTTGTCTATATAAAAAAGAAGACTAGTGTGGTATGATTGCCAATGCGACAACTCTTCACAAGAGACCAAATGACACAGAAATTAACAGCTATAGGTCACTGTGCAACCTTCAACAATGAGCAAAACCCATACCGCATAGTCAGTTATAAAAGGCCCCGAAATCACAAATGTAAAACAATTCAAACTTTAAGTACACTATATTCGACACCTCAAACAGGGATAAAGGTAAACAATTCTAAATTATGTATGTCTCTCTAATTTTGATTTTCTTTTTATGACCACCTATACGATTTGCAATTTGGTATGCAGCTATAGCATGTTTGGTTGTTGCAGTTGGGTCACTTTCTGTTCTATAATTAGGTGGGGGCTATACTATGAACACATATCTTCTACCTCATTTGTCAATATGAAATTTATTGTATCTAGCATATTATTAAGACACAAACTGTTGTAAGAAGGTATTTAAAGTTTTTCTCTCTTGTCCATACTAAGATTTGAACCTACATCTATCAAGCTGTAGAGTACACCACCTTAATACTACAGTCCTTTTAAAATGTGAAAAATAGTTATATTAAAGTTTTCATTTCTAATTATTTGTTGTTTACTACTTTTGTCATCTTTGATACATGTACCTTGTACATACGCCTAACCATGATAACACATCCAAATTTATTAAATGGTTGATGTTTATAATCAAGTTTTGTAGTCAATAAGTATTTAAGTGTTATTGTATTTGTATCTTTGTATTTTGTTTCATCTTCAGATCATAGTTCAGTTTTGTTGTATATCATAGATAATAAGCTATGCCACCAGCCATTATCATTATTGCTGAATTCTCATTGCAGGTCACAAAAGTTAAAGATCCATGGCTGTGGTTTCAATTCTACAAAAAGCAAGGGACAGGATGGACGTTATAAGATACCACTTATACTTTGGATGAAATGGACATCACTCACATATTGGATGTTCCAAACATTAACATGTTTGTTGGATCACGCTTTTTGTTTTGTGTTCAATAAAATTTAGAAATTTAAAATGTCTTGCATCTTTCCAATTGAATCAAAAGTGAGAGCTGAGAAAGTGCCTCCCAACACCCCCATACATTCATTTCTGGCCCAGCCCTTTACAGAAAAGTACATTATTTAAGATAAGTAGCACTAGCTAGATCTCCCAGTGTTTATAGTGCTTGTATTTTCTGGTAAGTGACGCATAAGCATAAAGTGTAAACCATGCAATTGTGTTACAGAGCTAGCTAGCACATTGCATTGGGTTTCTAAGGGTTAGTAGGTACATGTGCTACATATAAAAGTGTATAAGAATAATAACAAAAAGCAAGAGAAAATACATTGGTAGTCAAAATCAGTAGCAAGTGCAAGTCGGTGCCCAAAAATAATTATTATAGTGACATCATCAAGTGCCTTTGTTTTTATATTCTCATAGTTTTCATTGTCTACTGGAAAAAAATTATCAAAAACAGTCCTAAATTTAAAAAACACAGTTATAAGTAACATAATCAAGAAAAAGTTTACTGTTCAGATTATTTTAAGCAGATTTTGCAATAAAATAAAACTAAAAAAATGCTTTCGGTTTCTTATGGTTTCCTGTCGCGTTTAAAAAAAACTTTAATTTAACATTGAAAATAGATTTTAAATATTAACAAGAAACATGTAACACCAGTAATGGTGTTCATTTTTGTCTTTTGAAATAAATTGTGCAAAATAAAGTTTGATTTCTTGTTTGGTTTCCTGTCACAAAAACGGTTAATCAAAATGGATTAATTTTTTCTTGAAAAACCCACTTGTTCCATTAATACTATTCTCACACCAACACAACCAACAGAATAAAAGTTAAAGTTTTAGAACTTAAAAAAAGGATACAAAAAGAAACCAAAGTTCGAATCAAAAACCGGAGTGATCTAAAGTGCTCCAGAAGGGTAAGCAAATCCTGCTCCAAATGTGTCACCCGTCGTGTTGCTCATGTAAGTACAAACTCGGTACTAAGTATAATTCAGTAGGTCAAATGATAGTATTTAGATAATTAAGGAATGACTGTAATATTTTTTCTGTCTATGGAGAAACAACATCAAAAATTTTTGAGGATATTTCGAATAGACAGAAAAAATATTATAGGCATTTCTTGTAATTTAATTCTAAATTCCATTTTTAAGGAGTAAATCATGAAAAAAACGTTGATGACGTCACAGTCACATGACAAAATTATGTCTGAGCTGATAAACAAAAAAACTTTCAGCCAATCAGAAGACGTGTTACATCCAATATTAAATTATATATGTATAACATCTATCTCACCCATGAATAGCATCTAGCAGTTGTTTCTGAAAAAATAAGAATAAGTGATATCACATATAAGGCAATGGGTAACACATACTAAGTTACAAGTTTCTGACACTGGGAGTACGTATACGCTGTAAACATTATTGAATCAATAAATGCTTGGGGTACACGCAATGAAATGATCGAAACTTGACATATTGTTTGTATAAGTGTCTACTTTTGAAGACTGTATGTTGCACAAACCGTCGATATACTTTCAACAAGTTACAGACTTTTACCGACACAGAAATACATGCTCTCTAGCAAAGTGAGTTTCAGTATTAAAAACAACATATGTGAAATATTGTGTTTTGCTCACTTGTGAGCTTATTTGAGCCTCTTATAGTTATAATAGTTAATTGTCTACTTGAAGGAACAAAGTGGATACGAGTTTCGTATCATGTTTATATTTTATGGGACAGTTTTCCTAAAATGACAGTTTAATAAAAGCGATATACATAGCAAGTTCGTTGTCTGACTCAGGTAGGCAAGACCATTTCCTATTGTAAGTCGAACCTGATATATTACAATATAAATATATGTAAAATCCCGCTTATTTTTTTTCAGATTCCCGTATCCCGCTTATCATTGTAACAATAACTCTTGTAATTCCACGTGACCTGCCCGACTTCGTTTACGCACAACAATCTGACTTTCACGTGTCACGCTTTCAAAAAATAGGGCCAATCCCGCGTCACGCTTAGACCCCAATGAGACCTACTTCTTATAAGAAACGTTTTTTTCCAGAATTATCCCATTTCTGTATTTATATAATTTGTTGAATAGGCCACTTCTTTCTATTTCTAGCTCTAATGAAATTATCTTTGAAACTCATGAGATAAGACAAACAAGAGAACCATCCATTACCAATTTTTCAAAGCTTGGGGTTCGACTTTGTCTTAAACCTAACCAGTGACTCGAAGCGATTCTGTAAGGAAGATGTAGATTTATTTAGATACTAAGCCCTCCTATCAAAAGTACATTAAATGCTTTCATTTTTTACTTCAGCCAGAATTGTGCAATAAGATTCATTCGATACTTTGCTTAGGCATGGTTGAAATCATACCTTGTACTGCTATTCCAAACAAGAAAATGCAGACGAAGAGACAGGTCATAGCCTTCATGGCTAGCTAAAACAAAGATTTAAATTATTCATATGCTGATTGGTAAAATGGGTTAAATTTATAAAATAATGATCTCTGTGCATACGAAAATATTTTTCTTATTTTGTAATGACAAACAATCACTAGTTGCCGCAGTATTTTAGTGGGGTTCGTATTGCTCAGTTTCTCATTTGTTAGTGTTCTGTGTAGTGTAGACTGTTGTTTTTCTTTTTTGCCTTTTTTGTTATGGTCTGTTTTTTGTTAGAAACGCATATTAAAAATGTAATTTTTAGCGACGTCACACTGTGACATATCGGGAAAAGATGCATTTTTCGACTGATTTTAATCATTTGCATGAAAACGAGTACATGCATGGACCTTAAATGACATTTAGTTATGTATGAAGATTATTTGTACCAAATTTTATGAACAAATCACCGATGTAATTCTTTTAAAATAGATAAATATACAGCAAAAATTGCCTTTTTTTTTCGAAAATTGTGAAAATTAAATTAAAATGAATTAATTACAAATAACTGTTACATAAATTTAAAGCACACTAGTGTAAAAAAGATATTCCAGATGATTTTACAAAAATCCGCTAGTGTTTATCTTTTGAAACAAAAAATAGGTATGTCTGTCCAAAGGATAGAAATTTTTAAGAAAATGAAATTTTGACCAAATGTCTAAACTTTCGACCCCATTTATCTCTAAAAGTAGCACATGAAGGTATATTTCTTATTACATATTGAAATTGACCAGGTAAAAAATAGCGTATATGCAAATTCTCCTAAAAAATCGCCGTGGGATCAAAACTGTATCGTAAATTTGAAAGCCGTGTTTAAATAATTGAATAGTTACGTGATTCAAAGTTAATGATTCCATCGGGAAGCAGACGTCAACCAGTAGCTCTAAGCCGAATTAGAGCTTGACCTCGAAATGGAATTCAATTAAAGTTTACTTGGTGCTCGACTTTAAACTAGAGTTAAACTTCGATTTAAAATTTAAAGTTGAATTTCGAGTTGAAATTCCAAGTTAAAATTCAAGTTTACGTTAAAATACAATATAAAAATAAGATATGGTATGATTGCCAATGAGACTATTCCCCACCAGAGACCAAATGACAGAGAAGTTATCAACTATAGGTTTCCGTGCGTCTTTCAACAATGAGCAAAATTGATACTGCATAGTCAGCTATAAAAGGCGCGATATTACAAATGTAAAACAATTCAAACGAGAAAACAAATGGCATGATTTCACAAACGGTGAAAACATATAGCGATATTTGGTGTTTCGGAAGATTCGAAGTCAGTAGTTTCAGGTAAGATTTTGTCGAAACAATACGTTTCTTGAGATATCAATAAATTGACCTATGTTAATATTAAGTCAGTATATGTTGTCGATGGAAATATGATATACAAGACACTCATTAATCGACACTATTATCCAAATTATAAAGTAACATTTTTTGAGGTAGTTAATCAGTGTTTTATGCGTAGTCTAGTAGTTTGAACTAAATCATCTTCTCATACAAACTGTTTCATAATAAATTTCCAAGAAAGATAAAAGGTATTTTCAAGAAATTATTTAAGAATTGAATGCTTCTTTTTGTAAATTTATTGGGGTGTTAAAGCGTTGACCGAAGTACATTTTGTATGAAGCGCGGAAGTGCTTCATTCTAAAAATGTGAGCACGGTCAACGCTTTTGCAACCCTATAAAATTACTAAAAGAAGCATTCAATACTTATAATTACATTTTTTTGCTAGGATCTTATTTTTTCTTTCAATAACAAAGTTTTGCTACCCCGCTTATAAAAGCTAGTGCAAACCCTTTGTAGTTTTCATCTTTATCGTTGTATCTGTTTTTAAAAACTATTATGTTTTACCTTTGATGCAACCTTGATACGGGAATTTAAATATCAAATCTTGCACTCGTATTTATAATACTGCAGCGTGTTTTGAAACGTGAATCATAATTGTTTTTAATTTCATACTTTTTAATTTTATTTGTGTTTGTCTTGTTCAACAATCAAAGTATATTAAACATACAATGCTATAAAGTAGAGAAAAATGAAATGCTTTGTTGTTAACTCATTTTTACTATTATTCAAAACATATGTAAAATACAAAAATTCTACGTCCTGTCAGTAATAAACAACAAAATTACAAATGTTTAAAAGAAAAATCGACTTATAAACCATAGAGTGATCTATCAATAAATAAAAGCCATATTTTCCTGAATGTCAAACTGCTCATCATTTTAATGACAAAACCACATTCACAAGTTGCAGTTACATGTATATTGGTGAGCAACGCTTCAAAACTCGTTGCAATACTATAAATACGACTTTAATATTCAATATTTACATTATCAAGGTTGCCAAACTGGTAAGACAAATTAGGTTTAAAAATATATAAAAATATATCGTTGTAAACCAGCGATTTTTAGCAAAAGCTTTTACAAGAGGGTCAATAAAAAGAGGCATAAATTTTCTGCACGAAGGAAAAGGTAAGAAAAGCATGGCTTTTTAATTATTACAAATTTAAAGCTCTACATAATACTAAGATTAATTAAGGCAACAGTTATTCAACGATATTCCGAAATATCCTTTTAATTTTTCCTTGGAATTGATTGTAAAAAGTTGTATGAGAAGTAACAGTTATTAATAAAATCAAATAAAGTACGTCGGAAAATATTCTAAAGGTGTAAACTGCTAGGACAAACATAAAACACTGATTAACTCTCTTGATAAAGTTCTCCTTGTAATTTTGTCGATTGATGTGACAATTATATATATCATATTCGCAATTGACAAGTAACATATGCATTTTTCTAGATCTACTCTTCAGGTATTTTTTCTTTGGTTCAATGGTTCAAATCATGATTAATCAATTTTATGTAACAATTTTACCATCGGTTTTTGTATATTAACCAAACATTAAGTCACTTTGTTGATACTGTAAGAAACTGAAACTCAGAAATGGAAAAATACTAAATACCAAACTCGTTCAAAGGGTACCTACACGTCTCAATCTTCAAAATCGCTTATCTAAAAATACTACAATCGCTAACATTTTTAATAATAAAAATCGTGGTTACCCTTCTATCGATAAGTGTCATGCCAAACAATGACTTACATGTCCCCGTCTTTCCACCAACAATACGGTAAGGTCCACTTTTAATGGTCGCACCCTAAATTTTGAAACTGATATATATTAAAAAACTAACAGTATTTTCTATTTACTCACATGAAACAAACCGGGATGCGGTATTCAGTTCGTAGGTGAAAGTGGACGCTATTTATCTAAACGCACGCAAGAACACCTTTATCGTTTTAAAAGACCCCGTAAATTCAAAAGTATCATTTATCAACACCTTAATAAGCACAATCAACCTATTAAATATTTAACAGTTCAACCTATAGAAGTAGTAAATAAGCAGCCTGGGGAATCTCATTCAAAGTTTGTATGATCACGGAAAATAAATGAATTAAATTGGAGTGAAAAATTACAAACAATCCATCCTCTCGGTCTTAATGATAATATCATGGGAATTGGTAATATATCAAGAACCGATTATGTTAACATTTTGGAAAACTGTTCGTAAAAACCGTTCTCATGGGCGTAGAATAAATCGCAATCAGAGAAAATATCGTACCAATAATACAAATATTTCGGACCGAATTATTATTTCAAAAAACAACGGTAGACATTATCTGTTACTCAAACTCTGTTCTTTACCTGTTAATGAATTACATCAAAATTTAGAGGATTGCAACACAATTCCATATTGCAGTCCAAATTATAATTGCATATTGTTATTCTAAACTGTTTCCCAAAATTGATCGCCCTGAAGATCATAAAAAACATTTTATTAAAATCAAATATGTCAATAAAGGTTTCAATTTTGTAAATATTGCCGGTATTTTTAATGATCATTCTGTTAAAGAACAAATTCCTGGCTATTTTGATAATACTGAACTAACTCCCTCTTATTTGTTTATGTTTACAAACAATCTACTCAGAAATATGTGTTTAGGAATCTGATGTTCAGTAGTTGTCGTTTGTTGATGTGGTTCATAAGTGTTTCTAGTTTCTAGTTTTTTTATATAGATTAGACCGTTGGTTTTCCCGTTTGACTGGTTTTACACTAGTAATCTTTTGGGTCCTTTATAGCTTGCTGTTCGGTGTGAGCCAAGGCTCTGTGTTGAAGACCGTACTTTGACCTATAATGGTTTACTTTTATAAATTTTGACTTGGATGGAGAGTTGTCTCATTGGCACTCATTCCACATCTTCTTATATCTATTAATTATAGCGAAGTGTGTAAAGATGTTAATATCAGTGACAATACACCTACGTCATGAAATAGCAGTAATTCCGAATACATTTATGGCCCCAGTTCCCATGTTATAACAGGAGACCTTAACATCATTCATGACCGAGAGTTGAAATCATTCCTCAGTAAAGAACCTAAATATCGTCCCCATCAATTATTAATTAGAATGAGTGTCGTAACATCATCCACGACTCACTCCGTACTTACTGCTCGAAATGGATAAAACGAGAAAAGGCAGACAAAAAAATCCTTAGATTCTTTCTTTAATTCAGTAATAAACATAGTTGATATACGTATTAAACATTTTAAAGAATATTTTACTCCTAACAACAACCATAATAGCCATATTTCTCGTATCAAACATAAGCTAAAAGAACTCGCCAAGGAATTTGTTTTTGTCCCGACTGTAAAGGCTGCTAATAATATCATTATTCTTTGACGTAAATTTTAGATTGAGGTTCTGCAAAAGGAAATCACGAATTCACCAACATTCCAACTGACTCCATTTTTGGAAAATGACATCTGTAACAAACATAATCTTTTAGCTACTTCTTTATAAGCAGAACCAAGTACAATGAAAGTTCCAACTATGTACTGGCTTCCGTAGCTGCACAAAACACCTTACAAATATAGATTTATTTCGTCTTCAAGTCATTGTTCCACTACTAAACTGTCTATTCTACTTACTAGTACACTCGGTACATTCAAAAACCTGGTAATACATTGTTCAAATAAGGCCTTTGAAAATAGTGGAGTTAATTACTTTTGGAGTGTCAAAAATTCGTTGGAAGTACTTGATAAATTGCATGCTGATATTGGTGATTTCGAATCTGTTCAAAGTTTTGATTTTTCTACCCTATATACCACTTTGCCTCATAATCTTATTAAGAAAAAGTTCACACACCTAATTAAATGGGCATTTAAAAAGTCAGAATGTGAATATATATGTTCAAACTCTGTAAGGTCATTTTTTAGTAATAACAAACAAAAGAACTATATCAATTGGACCTGCTTTGATACGATAACTGCCCTTGAATTTTTACTAGATAACATTTTTGTTTGCTATGGAGATTCCGTATATCGACAAGTAATCGGAATTCCAATGGGGACTAACTGTGCACCACTTATTGCGGACCAGTTTCTGTATTGTTATGAGTTACAATTTATGACTAAAATCAGCAAAGACCCATCGAAACAACATCTGATACAAAAATTCAATAACACTTTTAGATATTTGGATGATATAATGGCTCTCAATAATGACGACTTCAGTATGTACAGTAAAGAGATTTATCCTGCTGAACTGACTTTAAATAAAGCTAATACTAGCAATCAATGAACACTGCCCTTTCCTGGATCTTGATATCTATATCTTTAACGGGAAGCTTGGTACCAAAATTTATGATAAAAGAGATGATTTTTCATTTCCTATTGTTAATTATCCATTTTTAGATGGTGACGTTCCCTTGTCACCATCTTATGGTGTTTATATATCTCAACCTGTTCGATTAGCTCGTGTATGTAACAACGTATTTGATTTTAACGAAAGAAATTTCTGTATTACTGAAAAATTATTACACCAGGGTTTTCGATATCACAAACTAGACAAAACATTTACTAAATTTTATCATCGGTACAAGGACATCATTCGTAAATATAAATCAACATGCAGACATCTTATACGTTCAGGTATTTCACATCCAATCTTTTATGGTAATATTCTATACAAAGCACAAAAATATGGGCACTCACCTCAAAAGCTAACCAAACCTTTGAACAGACTAATTCAGAAGGGATATAGTTACGATACTGTTGTCAGGTCATTACAGATGGCATATTTTGGTATTAATATTGATTTACTCATAGGGTCTTTGCATCGGAAATAAACACATTTATTCTAAAACCAGTTGTTGGCATGATACGGCTTATGTTCTTCTCATATATTTTATGATGGTATGATACTAAACCCCTAACGGGAGGAATTGTGCTTGATTTTCATATGATGAAGACATAATCTTTCAATCAGTTTAATTGAGGTCTGGAGCTGACATGTCAGTAACTGCTAGTAGTCCTTTGTAAATTTATGTATCATTGTCATTTTGCTTAGTTTCTTATGTTACCCATTCTGACATCGGACTCGGACTTTTTTTAAACTGAGTTTTACTGTGCGTATTGCTTTGTGCTTGTTTATTCTACATTGGCTACAGGTATAGGGGAGGGTTGAGATCTCACAAAACATGTTTATCCCCGCCGCTTTTTTGCCCCTGTACCAAGTCAGGAGCCTCTGGCCTTTGTTAGTCTTGTATGTTTTTTAATTTTAGTTCATTTATATGTTTTGGAGATTTGTGTGACGTCCATTTTCACTGAACTGGTACACATTTTTGTTTAAGGACCAACTGAAGTCCGCCTCTGGGTGCGGAAATTTCTCGCTGAGTTGAAGACCCTGTAGTGGCCTTCGGCTGTGTTCTGCTCTTTGGTCGGGTTGTTGTCTCTTTGACACATTCCCCATTTCCATTCTCAATTTTATTATTGTACCATTTTTTTGTAACAGCAACCTTGTGTAGACTTTTTAAACTATATTTAAGGGCTACCAGGATTTCAGTATAAAATATTGTATATATAATTTTTCTTTTGATAATAAAATTTATAGAATGTAATGTGTAACGTAATGCATTACTTTCCAAAATACATGTAATTTTAATATAATGCTAGTTTTGTCAAAGTAATTGTAATGTAATTTAGGATACTACTGATACTAGAAGGACTGCTTCATACCTTGATCTTTTCCTCAATATTGACACAGATGGAAGACTTCACACGAAAATCTATGATAAACAGGACGATTTCAACTTCCCAATTATCAATTTCCCATTTCTCAGCAGTAAAATACCCTCTGCTTCTTCGAATGGTGTTTACATATCTCAATTGATACGTTATTCTCGTGCTTGTTCACACTATACGGACTTCATATACAGAAGTGTGCTCCTTACGCAGAAACTGCTCCAACAAAGTTATGAGGAGGACAGATTAAAAATGACACTCCGTAAATTTTACGGACACCATTACGAATTGGTTGATCCGTACGATGGTCTTTGTCCAAACTAACTAAGGACATTTTTACCACGTGTTAGATTGTGGTTTGTCATTACGTCGTCTGATCTTTTAAATACCGAACGTGACTTATTCCCGATTGTGACTGTTTTGCTGAGTGTGAAACCGCATTGCTATAAGACGTGTCACGGTACTTTTCTATCCCAAATTCATGTATTTAATTTTGTGTTATATTTGTTATTCTCATCAGATTTTGTCAAATGTCTTAACGTCTTTTCTGTTATATTCGTGTGTTATGGTAAAGATAATTAATCACCCCCTTCATTTATTAGATTTTAGTTTGGTTCAACGAAATTTATACGATATATTTGGTCTACAGTTTGATTCAGAAGAAACACCGACATAGCTAGATAATACAATTAATTATCTAATTACTACCACAATTTGATATTAGTAAGTATTGTAATTTTCATTGTTATTAATAAATGTAATGTCAGTATTACAAATCTAATCTTGAATCAATTCTAATCCTATCTTATTTTTGGGAAATATTTTTACAAATTCAAATGTGACGTCACTTTGTGTGTTTTTTTAGAATTTCAAATGTGACCTCACTTTGTGAGTTGAGGCTTTGGCTAACTCGGCTGTGTATTTGTATGTGTTGGATTAAGTTGTTTTATGTAATGTATCCGTTTTTATTCTGTAGTTAGTCCACACATCGGTTTTATCATGTATATCTACTATATAGTCATTTTATAAAATTTACTGTTTTCAAAATTATAAATTATTCTAAATAATAAAGATGTTCTTGTCCCAGGCAGAAAACCCTGGCCGTGTTAGGCGCAACTTTTTGGAAGTTTTAGTCCTCGGTACTCTTCAGCTTTGTACTTGTTTTGGCTTTCAAACTTTTTTCATCTGAGCGTCACTGGTTAGTCTTGTGTGGACGAGACGCACGTCTGGCGTATTCAATTTTAAACCTAGTACCTTTTGTTAGCTGTTATTCGTGTGTTTCTTTGTCCTATATGTTCTCCCATTTATTTGTATTGTAGTCCTGTCATGTAATGTTGTCATTTTGCTGTTGTGTTTCACGTTGCCATAAAAGCGGGAGGTTTGGCATGCCACAAAACCAGGTTCAACCCACCATTTTTTTCTTAAAATGTCCTATACCAAGTCAGGAAAATGGCCATTGTTATATTATAGTTCGTTTCTGTGTGTGTTACATTTTAATGTTGTGTTTTTGTTGTGTCGTTGTTCTCCTCTTATATTTGATGCGTTTCCCTCAGTTTTAGTTTGTAACCCGGATTTGTTTTTATCTCTATTGATTTATGAGTTTCAAACAGCGGTATACTACTGTTGCCTTTATTTAATACATTACAATGCAATGTAATTCGAACCATGCCTGATTGTTTGTATATAAGTTTACCTCGAGCTGCTGCCTTCACATCTTCCAATATACAAAATTTGACACTAGTTTATGTTTATATTACGAAGTTTAACTTTTAATAACAACTCTAAGTTCAACTTGAAATTTTAATTCAAAGTTGAATGATTATTCTAACTAGATAACCAAGGTTTCTAAAATTCAACTAAATTTCGAAGTCAAAGTGTAATTTGATTTTTATCCCTCCCAGGGCACTCTAATAATAATGTGAATTGAATATTTAAAACAACATTTTTGCTTTTGACGTAGGGTTTACTGTATTTCTATTGAACACCTTCAGTCATGTTCAGTATAGCTACGTAAGATATGTTAGGCGATCATAAGACGGAATCGGTATTTCTGGTTACTTTACACTTGATGCAGAAGATACAAAAGAGACAATTAGAAATCATAATTTGAAAAAAAAACCAGACAATATCATTAAGAAAAAAACAAACAGTCTACAAAACACGACACACGAAACAAAAGAAAGCACAAACTTCACCAAAACAACTGTGATTATCTCTGATGCTTTGAAAAGGTAGGCAGATCTTACGTCATTAGTGACATTCATATGACAACTGATTACAGAAGTGATATTGGAAGACAGTTATCAGATATCTCCATGGAACTAGCATAGCATAGTATAACGCTAAATGAGATTGTTATCTTTGATATACCTTTATGACAACTACTTACTATTTGTAATCACATCCACACTTTCATCATTGCTTCACGTTCATTTCATTAGATTTGGTATCTCACATGACCATGTAACATATTCCTATTTTCCTATTCACTTGTCAAATAAAATTAAGGGAAATAGTTTCAAATGCATATCGGTCATATTTAAAAAAAAACCATATTACTAATTTGTACATGTATATAAATAATTTGTATCTTTCGTTTTAGCTAATCATGAAATCCATCACTTGTCTTCTCTTCGCCATTTTCCTGTTTGGAATAGCAATACAAGGTATGATTTCAACCATGTCTAAGAAAATGTTAAGATGTCCTAAAATTTTATCGTAAAAATCTGACTAATGGAAAAATGAAGATGATAGATAGCATTTTCATTTATTCCTGACAGGAGAGGCTTATCACCCGAATTAATTCCACATCTTCTTTTTGAAATCGGCTTAAGTAGAAAAAGTCTTAAACTTTAAATTGATATTGTTTGTTTCTCTTGGTTGTCTGACTTTAAAGAATACTCATAGTAAAGGTACAATACGATATTGTTGGTATGTTCAACAAATTATAAAAAAATGAAAAGGATAGGTTTACAGGGAACATTGACTATAGGTACATTGAAATTACTGCTGTTCTTCATATTAGCACTCATTACCTCACAGGTATGTAAAAGCACAAATGTTATATTTATATTCCGTGAGGTCTAACACGCTTTTCTGAATTTACCTTCATCAGGAACACTCAAACCAACGTATTGAAAGGCTAAGGATGTATAAATACTTGTATACATGTACATGAGGACCAATATGACCATAAGGAGACATAAAAGGAATAGCTCAATTATATAAAGGTCTTAGTTTCTGAATTCATTTTTGTAATTTCTAAATTCATCAATGGAGAATCTAAGATATGTATATGTTATGAATCATGTCAGAACCGAAACATTGACTTTCGAGGACTAGCACTCCACTAGATGCAGTATCGGCCATATGCTAGAAACTGAGAGAGAGAGAGAGAAAAAAACCACACGATATAACTTTGGTACGTCAGAAGCTCTTTTCAGGATTCCCCTTACTCAGGATGCTGAAGCCCAAAAGTTTGAATGCCAATGAGTATATATACTTGAATACCTATAGGAGCTATATGACCAAGAGGCATGTACATGTCATTTGGTTTATATATATATATATATATATATATATATATATATATATATATATATATATATATATATATATATATATGTGACGTTTTGTTGCTGTCTCATTGACGTTTACCACACTTTTTTTTTATTGTTGCGATAATGTTTACATCGACAGTGCCTGAAACTTGTTATTTGTTATCCATTGTCTTATATGTGACATTGCTGCTATTTATTTAATTACTTATTATTTTAGAAACAACTGCTAGATGCTATTCATGGGTAAGACAGAACTTTTACAATTCTAAATAAGTACTTTAATGTTTGGGGTTTAATTTCAAATTTTGTGTTTTCATATTTTTATGTTTTATTCTTTTAGTATTATTATTTTCGTTGCTTTGTTAAATTTATGGACTTTTTAAGGTATGATAAAACAAAACAAATACTTCTTAATGTAAGAATTTCATAAAAAAATAATTTCGTAATTATTGAATGTAATTATGTTAATAAAAGACAATAGCTATATCCTAAACTTGTTCATATCATCTAATACAATAAAGCAATCCACGATTTGAAAATCTGTTGTCACTAATAACCTTTCCGAAATACAACACTAGTAGTATCTCTTGAAAAGTTTATTGGGATGTATTTGAAAAGTTACTAAATTTAAACACTTTCTGATTTCATTTAGATAATTAAGAATTTCATTCATCGGATCTGTCTTATTTCCTTATTTAGCCTAGAGTATGTCCACCATGAAAGCGATGTATACCAACTCATTGGTACCCATATTACTATTGTGTTCAAAGGTGGGGAATTGCAGGAGGTCCTTGGAGAGGCGGAATCTATGGTATCTGGGGTAGATAAAACAGCGGAGGATGGGGTAACCGAGAGAGGATTCGGAAGGAAGAAAGGTTGTTGTAAGTATATAATATGATTAGACAATTTATAATTTTTTGAATTTAGAATTGATTAGATATATCATAAATTTCTCAATCAAGCATCTCTTACGTTTTAAAAACAGCTTTCGTCAGATATTATTGTGCTGACGGAATTACATTATTTAAGAGTGTTTTTACCGGATCAAACAATAAGTATTTCTTTCTTTCTTTCTTTCTTTCTTTCTTTCTTTCTTTCTTTCTGTTTTTCTTTCCTACTTTCTTTCTTTCCTTCCTGCTTTCTTTTTTTTTTCTTTAAGAGAATTAACAGTTGTGTCATATAAAGTCCTTTTTTCAGCATGTTCAATGGCCATTTCGTGAAATAACACATAAACACTCATGCGTTGTATGGATTTGATTTCAACTGCATGCTTTATTTTTGCAGATTAATCACAAAAGATGAATACTACCAAGACTAACCTGATAATAGAGAGATTTTATGGAATAAATTTGTATTGAACAGTTCATGTATTTTCTAATTAAGTCCACTGTATTTATTTATTTTTTTTTTTTTTTTTTTTTTTGGCGCAAGGGAACATTTGAACTTTAGTCATGAATGTGCTAAATCGTAATTTGGTCAAAATAGATACATTTTATAGTGAAATCGAAGATCCCAAGATATAGCTGTTGAACTATAACTATTCAAATGTTCAAATATAACTGTGTTTAGTTTGCTACTGATGTGTTTTAATTTTGTTACCTATTCGTCATACCGGATGAAAATGTGACTTGACGCAACACAAATTAAAAAAAGACACGGCCTCAAATCAGTTGCTGAAGTACCAAAACAGCATGGCCTCCTTTTCTAATTTCATCTGTTTTCTATTTTTCAAAAGAAACTTCCCAAAAGGGTTTAACAATAGTTTCACACTGATTCCAAGTCCTTAAGCTTTCATTCGATACCAAAATTATCCAAATATTTTACTTATTGAGAAAGTAACAGCCATGTGTAGGAACTATTTTGTTTATAATGTACTACTGGTACTTTCTTGTATGTTCTGTGGACTGTTAGTTCCCGAGGTTACAACCAGCTCAGTAGCCAGTGCTTCGGTACTGGCATGGAAAAACGATATTGTGTAATTAAATTTGCTGTTACAACGTTTGGAAATCATTTTAAATTAAGGAATACATCTCCCTTATACAAAGCTCTAATTCCTTACCCGGCTTTGGCTATACTTTTTATCCTTTTTGGTTGTTTAATAAGCTTTGGATTTCAAGAAATTTCGGCCTCGAGTATCACTAAAGAGACATTTATTGTCAAATGCGTATCTGATGCAGAAACATTAGTACCGTTAATGTTATTCTTTTTGATCGGGCCTTATTTAGAGGTTCTATACCTACAAATTAAAACAATCTCTTTTGCTAAAAAACGTTTATTATGTAACTTAAACCTAACATTGTAGAACTGTATGATGTTATGAAGGTCTACTCTTTCAGTAATGTGATTATGGTCAAATAACAAATACATGTATGTCGGCCAGATTCAATCTTTCATTCTGACTGTCGAATTTCAAAGTGAAACAGTGAATGAACAAAGTTGTTAACAAATGGTTACACTATATTGAAATATTATTAGTGAATTTATGAATTTATTATCTCATCTCTAACATGTAGTACCGATATTAAAGAAAAGGAAAGCAGGCTTGCAAATTCATCTAGTGTCGGAGATAACTCTTCTTTCCATGGCCGTCTATATTTTTGTACAGACGAGAAATTCTTAGGCACAAAATAATTTGCTTACTTAAGTTTTTTGACAATCTGTTACTACAGTACGTTAAATGCTTCTTCAATGGTTCAAAAGGCCCTTCCACTATAAGTTTGGCAAAATAAAACAATTATCGCCCTTTAAAAGCGATGCATATTAGTCAGTGGTTTCAAAGTTCCCTAAGGACGAGTTATCTTTTCCTTGGGCCGTAATTGTATGATATACCCAGCTAGCTACTAAGAATGAGATGATCTAACAGGGCACATGGATCGACAGACAGACAGACATGCAGAAAAACGAACGGACAGGGAGATTTTTATATTCAATAAGATCTTTTGTTTAAGAGGTGTATACAAATAATTGTTTCTGGCTGTTGAATGTATAAAAATATATTTTAATACGAAAATGAGAATTTGAGACTCCAAGAAATAGATGAAATCAAAAATAAATTCGCAGTAGAGTGACCCACATTGCAGTGTCGAACAACTGTTTTATTTTTTGCTAAGGTGTTTTTGCTTCATTTGAAAACAACTTTGCTGCGTATGACGTCAACAATTAAGAAACGTTAAACACTATAAAAACTTATCAAAAATTTCAGGCTTGTAATTTGGTACACCAGACGCGCGTTTCATCTACATAAGTCTCATCGCTGGCGCTCGAAACAGTTGGAAGGACAAACAAAATAAAAGGATGTTCTCTGGTGAAAAGAGGTCGTCAATTTTTTGTCATATTATCGGTGAAAATGTTTATGATATGTATATCCCCTAGACTGGGCAATACTAGTCTGCTCTTCCCTCGCATCCACCTAAAAAAACATAGTAATAATAAAAGAGAGCATTAACTTTATATAAACCTATATAATCGAAGAAAAATCATTGTCATTTGAATGCGATACTTACCGGAGATTAATTATCATTTATCATATGTATTCTTTGAAATTTTGTTTAACAAAAATACCGAGCTAAAAGGTAAAGTCAATACGGAGAAGTTAATTAAATAAACATGACTTACAAAACTACTAGTATATCTAACAAATGAACGACTGCAAAACAACTGTCATAGTGCTGACTTGGGACAGGCATTTTATGGAGAAAATAGTGGGTTAAACCAATAGTGGTTGTTCAGGTAGCTAAAGCTCCAATTTGTATGACAGTTGACAATCATTCCGTTATTTTGACTAAATAAGTTTGGGCAACACATATGAATATAATTGGTTAAAGCGACAAGAATTGGAAACAAGGAGCCAAAAAGTTGTGTCAACAAACAATAGATCTATAACACAACTAAATAAGATAAAAAAACAAACAAACAGACAGACAGACAGACAGACAAAATAATCGTTTTTTCGGTAAGGATATAAGCCGATAACAGTCCATTCTGTCAAATGTTTTACAGAATGGAACTGTTAGAGGCTTATATCTTACTTAAAACATTGTTTAACATGTCAAAAAAGGTAAAAAGAACAAACTTTTGTTAAGATTTATTTGCATCAAGTGTGTACATTTTGTGGATAAACTTTTATTGATATTATCCTACATGTTGGCCCCTGTAACCAGTAGCTCAACTTACGCAATAGACAAAAATAAAGTACAGTTGAAGTTAAACATCTGTACATGTATAGGTACATGTACATGAAGACACAGTATAGTACATGTGCATCATGCTTTTTGCGTGCGCTAGGACTACATTATAGATTTTCCGTGAATACCTTCACATGCGTGTGTTGCCTCCAAATGGATAAATACGATGAAAGAATATTCTTAATGCAAAAAAAAAAAAAAAAAAAAAAAAAAGAAAGTGATGTCGTATATAAGGATTGTGTTGTTTCAAACTTTGGATTAAAATCAAATGTGCATTCAGATATATCCGATTTCAGTGCGGACAACGAGGAAAATATAGTTATATAGCAGCTAATAATGGCAAGTTTTATATATATCTCAAAATGTAGTCCACTCCTATTACTTCATTATTCCTTCTGTGTTTTTACTTCTTATAAGGTACATGAGGGGAAAAAAAGAAGAAAAACACATGAAGCTTGAAGACAGGTTCACGTTGTAGAAAAGGATTCAACCATATCAAGTGTTCCGAAGTCGATTTTATTTCAAATATAACCCCAATCTATGGAAAGTGCGAATCGAGAGATTCGTTTCTTATGTGGAGTAGTGATATTTTCTTTTGTAAATGAGATGGGGAAATCTCAGACGACTGTTGACATTTGTAGGAATAAAAGAAAATTCATCGGAAAGTACTTGTTTATTCTTTTTAAAACATGGACGTTTTTAACAGGACAAACGTATATACAACTTGCCATGTATTTTGAACATTTTATCCCAAGTATGTTGTATTTGTACGAGTAAACATGCATTTGCAGTAAATATAACCTATTTGCACGATCTATAGTTTTGAGTTGTCCAAATACTTTGATAATGATGTACCAAAGACAGTGGAATGGCCATTGAACTTATTCGATTGCATTCTACGCCATAATCACTTGTAATAGGATAAAAATGCTATTTTTTCTTATACTAGTGCAACGTTTTCCTAATAGAATAGCGATATGCTTTTATTATGAAAAACTTTTCCAATGTGAAATTTTCTTATAGAAATGCGATACATTTTTCATGTGACAAAATACGATAATATGACACAATACACCAAAACAAAGTAGAAACATCGACAATTATTCATCACAGGTTCGATGGCACAGGCAAAGTATCACTGAAATTTCGTATAGATGATGTACGTACATAATAAACCAATTATACCTGATAAAGAGGTAGACACGATGTTCAATATCCCCTGCCGTCGATCAATTTTGGTTTTCAAATCAATATTGCACAGTATTAACCACCTTCCAACTTCCGCTGAAATAAATATGTCTGGATAGTGTCACTCTAGAATAATAAAGTTTTGACACAGATATATGTATCATCTGTCATGTCTATATGTAACTACCTCCCAAACTCCACTGAAAAAAATGTCTTGGCAGTGTCACTCTAGAATAATAAAGTGTTGACACAGATATATGTATCATCTGTCATGTCTATATGTAACCACCTTCAAAACTCGGGGGAGGGGACGAGGCCGTATAATTTCCATAACAATATGCCAATGCTAATACAAATGCATACCAAATATCCATTGACTTATCTTTAGTAGTCCCCCTTTTAAAAACTTACATTATCAGAAATAAAAAAAAAATATTGACGCCGCCAACGCCACCGGAAACATCACGACTCCATTACTTCGTAGAGGCGAGACAAAAATATCTATACTAACCTTTGTTCGCCCTCTTATATCTGGAAAATCTATATTTGTTGTACATGTTGTAATGTTATTGCAATTTTATCGAATTATGCATTTCTAAGTAAACACACTAAATGTACACATGTCTTGAATATAAATGTATTATAGAAATAAAAGATTTTAGGTCTTTAAACACTAATTTCTAATCTAAACATGATCCTAAACACAATCATAAACACTTTCGTCAGTTTACGATAGTAAGGATGTCGGAAATGCATTTTCTGGACGTATTCATATAGAAATTTGATAGATGTTATGTCGATGCCACCAATTTGAACAAAATTTGGGGTGGTCTATACAACATGACTTTAATACTAATTTCTAAGCTAAACATGATCATAAACACAATCCTAAACACTTTCTTCAATCTAAACATGTTACGAATTTCAACATGTTAAAAAAAGTGCGCAAACAATGTACAATGTATTTAGAATTGTGTTTAGGATTTAAACACCATTTATACAGTTTACATGTAGAAAGTATATTGGAAATGCAATTTTGGACGTGTTCATATAGAAATTTAATAGATGTTATGTCGATGCCACTAATTTGAACGAAAACTCGTGTCGGTCTATACAACATGACTTGATTTAATTCTTCAAAAGTATAACAAAAAAAACGAACTCCAAGGCAAATTCAAAAAGGGGAAGTCCATAAAAACTAACAAAATCAAACGCTGTCAATCAACAGAACAAGTGGAAAACATCTGCCATGTAACTTTAATCTAATACAAATATGTTTGAAGAACAATTGAGAATTTCGAAAGATGTCTCAAAAATTGACTTTTGACAGCAAGCTTTGGGGTAAAACTGATACCTCATATAACATGAAACGTATAGTTTCAATAAAAACATACTGCAACTACATTAAAAAAATATCGCATCTATAATAAAATAAATAGCATTTAATTATTTATTTACAAAAGAAAACGTAGCAGTACAATTTTTACAAGGACATTAACTATTGCTATTACTTTCATATTGATCATATTTCAAGACTTAATTTTCGTTTATATTTAGATGATAGGTTAACAGCTTATATGTCCATAAAGAAATTGTATTTTGTTGCACGTTTAACTGGTCAATTTTTTCCATTTCTTCCTTTAGACCGACCTTGAAAAACTGATAATAACCAATTTCACACTCTATCGATTAATGGTAATACATAAAACTCTTTTGTTTGTCGCGTGAATTAATTTCAGAGTGAACGTATTTATATAATTTAATACTTAAATTTTTTATAATTGCAAAAAACATCTTTTTCCTCATGGAGTATCTGCATATTTACAATTTCATATTAGAAAATATCGCGACTCCACATAAGAAACGGTTTTCTCGATTTGCACTTTCCATAGACTGAACCCTATAAAATATAATGAATAAGTTCACATCAAAAGATAACAAGCGTGCAATCAATTTAAATTCTTTTATTGTTCATCGGATTTTCCCTAACTTATATCATTTCAATGAATTTTGATCCAAATTTTTTGTCTTTTATTTGTAAAAATAAATTAATATAGTTATAATATCTAAATTCATAGCCATAAAATGTCCGGAGGTCAAGAAATCGATCAGACCTATTCACCTACTATACACGAAAAAAAAGAATTATTCACAATTTTCCCGTATGACGTAGACCCCATCTTTCCTTCCTCGCTCCCTGAAATTGACCTTAACTCGGCGGTTCTCTTGCAAGAGACGGTTACTGTTAACATAACCTGAATATTTTGTGTTTTTGTTTTTTCTGCAATTTTCGTGTTGCTCTTTTTTTTAAGTTTATTTGCGTATTGCTGTCCCTAGGTTTTTTTATTTGTTACCGAAGTATAATTTTATCCCTCGATTTCCCTTGGCAATAACGCTTTCTTTTTTTTCTATCAAAACAAAGCTTTGTAAGTGTACATATCTTTGTTTCTGTGCTTAATGTATAATTATTGCATTCAATCAATTTTACCATTGAGACCTAATCTAAAGTGAAGTATTTGAAACTGTTCATAAATACATTGGAAAGAAGCAAATGTAATTCGTACTTTGATGTTATATATATTAAAATGCTTTTATTAATACCCCCCCTCCCCCACTTTTTATTCAATCAATCCACAGTTTTTCAGTTCATTTTCAGACTTATCCGCTGAGGTAAATTCAGTACTGTTCCGACAATTCGCGTGCAGTCAATTAAGATCTATTCAAACTGTAAAGTAGTTATTATTTACCTGTACTGAATTGTCTGAAAACCTATTGAACAGCACTGAATTGACTGGAAGCAAATTGTGTAAACAGTACTGAATTTACCGCAGTCGACATATCGGAAAATTTACTCAAAGACTAAACATGATTTAACTATTTATTGTTCAGATTTTTCAGATGATGTTAAGATGAAATTGACCATTTCAAACTATAATTCGTTTACTAGTGCATTTTCTGTGGATGTATGAATTATCCAATGTTGTGTTCGTTTCTTTTCGCTTTAAGTGTTATTACTTTTAACAAATAAAAAAGGTAAGACTAATAGTTAAAACCATCTATTGGTTCTTTCTACTTAAACTTCTTTTGTATTTGTTAACCCCTCACCATCTCGCGCCGTGGGGATGTAGAAATAGTCTTCGTTTGTCCGTCAAAAATAACAACAATACCTTAGACACTTTTTGACAGACGGCTTGCAGAAAAGGTAGGATGATTTGTCATCATCTTCTCTTGATCGTAATTTACCGTCAGTTTTATTTTTAGGGAGTTCTATGATTGATTAATTGGTTTTTAGTGATTAACGCCACTTTCAGCACTAATTGGCTATTTGTTGCGGCCTGTTTTTATTGGTGAACGAAACCAGACTGCCCGGAGAGAACCATCAACCTTCGGCAGGAAAACTGAAAATCCTTTTCAATAACGATTGGAGTCAAACGCACCTTCCTTTTGAGGGGGTTCGAACTCACAACTCCAGTTTTGACAAGCTAGTGATACAATACACGAACTTCTAAGACCTAAGGGCCATCAAGGCTCCCTCGGGAGTTATATGAATGATATTTCATACTCTAAAGGAGTAATACCACCATTGTTTTCCCCTATTAGTCTTTGTTGAATTAGAACTTTTCAAAAATTGTGCAGAATTTATTTTTGTTTTAAATAAAGAAATACTTGGTATGAGTAAAGTTTTATCCTGACCAGTACTACAGACAAAATTTCAAATATCATTTCAATGCATATAAAATAATAACCATCACAGGAAGATAACCAATCTATTTCTCTACTTTTTTCGCGTTTACAAGCTTTAGTAACCATGTAACCTCAAGTTTCCAAAATATTTTATATATACACCAAATAAAAAAAGAATGGTGCTTTGAAACACCGTAGATATATGTTTATGACTCAGAATTTTTTTTTCTGCAATGAAATGCAGGGTTAACTTCCTACAACTGTCAAATTGAAAGGAATATTTTTTTCGACCCTTTTTCGTATGAAACCGAATGTGACGTACTATGATTTGGTGGCATAACACATAAAGAAGACATTTTTGTTGAATAAACTGCATGTGATTTTATTTCTGTAAAATACTGGTTATTTCAAGCCTTACTGTCAAGTTTTGTTATGATCAGTTCAATAGTTTGAGAGAAATTTAGTATAATGTAAGGCGACATCTCCAGCGATTTGAGCAAATCGTCTTCGAAAATCTAAATCACGCCGCATCATGTGGACCAATATATTCACCAATTAATGATCAAATATAATTATATCATCTGCCTAAAAACATTTGAATATGATACAAAAGATGACTCTAAGATGATAAACACCACTAATGTACCTATTTGTCTTCATTAAAAGATCCCTTTTGGTCCATTTAAACCTCTCTTCCCTCAAAATTTTAACTTTTTAGGCTAATAAATCAAAGTGTTGGGGTAACTATCACACACTAATGTGCGAAATCTGATAACAAATGAGTAATTGAAGTGTTCCAGGTGAATGCACTATCCATATTATTAGTTACATAGTGTGCTGGTGACCTAATACGATAAATATGGGGTCAGTAAATTCCATATGGGGTGAGATCGAATCCCCACATGGAATTTACTGACCCCATATATATCGTATTAGGTGACTAGCACACTGTGTAAAAAATTTATCTTACTGAATATCTGAACATGTGGTATTTAGACTAGTGGCCTATCAAAGTGATCAAGTCTTCAATATTAAGAACTTACTTCAACATGTTCAATTGGTCTATACAAAAACAAATGACAACAATAACAACTTGTTAGCTTTTAATGTGTTTGATGAATTTATTTCAATCGTTCATCATCAATTACTTCGTCTGTTGAAACTTTTCAGATTTTCCTCAATACCGTGTTGTTTTTACAAAGGGACGTAACACCACTACTAACCGTGTATTGAAATAAGCCACGCCTACTAACCAATCATATTCCTAGAAATGTATAGGAGGTAAGATAAAAAATTTTATTGACTCCATGGAGTTTTCAATAAGTCCTTACGTAAGATTTAAGTTTACGCCGCGTTCCAGAGAGGGACATATAATGGTTCCCTTTTAGTAAATAATTTGTTGTTACTGCTTCAAAAAAAAAAAAAAAAAAAAAAAACAGTTCATTTACTTATTACTGTATATTTCTTAAAGAATTATTTAGGAACAAGTTTTCTTTCATAGCCCAATATAGGAAATAAGGAGAAAAAGCTCCCCAAAAGACTGAGCATGACTGGCTCTACCTACTTATATCCATGGTAGAGCCCTATTTTAAGGCAATTTTCCCTCAAATAATGTTTTGGAGACTCAACCCACTCAGAATATTTCAGTGAAATAGCATTAAATTAAAACAAAGGGTACATACAAGGTCAAAGGTACATGTGCAGCTTCCCTAAATAGAAGTAATACCACTATTGTTTTTCCCCTATTAATCTTTGTAAAATTGGAACTTTTAAAAAAAAGTGAAGAATTTATCTTTGTTTTAAATAAAGAAATACTTGGCATGAGTAAAGATTTATCCATTTGCGGGGTTCGAACTCACAAACTCCAGTGTTGACAGGCTAGTGATACAGTACATGAACTTCTAAGACCCCTTGGCCATCGAGGCCCCCTAGGGAGTAATATGAAAAGCATTTTATACTCTAAAGGATTAATAACACCATTGTTTTCCCTTATTATAAAAATAAGAAGATGTGGTATGATTGCCAATGAGACAACTCTCCACAAGAGACCAAATGACACAGAAATGAACTATAGGTCACCGTACGGCCTTCAACAATGATTTTTCTGAAATGAAATGCAGGGTTAACTTCCTACAACTGTCAAATTCAAGGAAATATTTTGTCGACCCTCTTGCGTATGAAACCTGATGTGACGTAATTTGATTTGATGGTATTACTCTTAAAGTAGTGCCTGCAATCATGTGTTGTTGACCATACTTTCCTTCCTTTGAACAAAACCATTTGTATAGGAAATACGAGGATACCCTTTTTTAGCTATCCTGCCACAATGATACCTGATGAACATAACTTACCAGAGACCGTTAAAATAGAAAGCTGTGATACTTAGTCTTTGTTAAATTGGAACTTTTCAAAAAATTGTGCAGAATTTATCTTTGTTTGAAATAAAGAAATATTTGGTTTGAGTAAAGTGTTATCCTGTCCAGTACTACAGACAAACTTTCACATAACATTCCTTTGCATATAAGATAATAACCATCACTGGAAATTAACCAATCAATTGTCACCCCTTTTGTTCTGTTTACAAGCTTAGTAACCATGTAACCTCAAGTTTAAAAATATTTTATAGAAACACCAAACAAAAAAACATAACAAAAGAATGGTGCTTTGAACCACCAAAGATATATGTTTATGGCTAGGATTTTTTTTTTCTGCAATGAAATGCAGGGTTAACTACCTACAACTGTCAAATTCAAAGGAATATTTTTGTCGACCCTTTTGCGTATGAAACATCATGTGACGTACTTTGATTTGATGGTATTACACCTAAAGGAGTGTCTGCCATCATGTGTTATTGACCATATTTTCCGTCATTTTGACAAAACCATTTGTATAGGAATTACGGGCTACCCTTTTTTAGCTTTCCTGCCACAATGACACCTGGTGAACTTACCAGAGACCGTTAAATACAAAGCTGTTATACTTGATTGTTTGCCGTCATGTTCAGTTGACCATGTATTATACCGTCATTTCGATGCAACCAGTTTAACGGGGCAATTTTGTTGTTCTGTTGTACCACAATGACATCATGTTTGCATCACATTTACCTTGAAATGACAAGAATAACAACATCAGAAACAATAGCTCGAAGTACACAGTTTAATTATGAAAGTTTGATGGGTACAAAAAAATGCAGATAAAAATCAGCTTTCTGGACGGACCAACTTTTTTATCCTTCGTTTGATTTAAGTTAACATCAAGAAATTTCCGAAACCAAGCTTGAACAATGTTAAAACTGGTAAGAATCTATTTGTCATTCAAAAAGATATCTTTAGAAGCATTTGGCACCCCTTTCAATGACATTTCATTTTTGTTTTCAGTAATATAAAAGAAAATCCAGTTCATCATTTTTAAGTGTCGACTCTTTAAATACATGTACTTCATATTTTGACTAAATTGGGCCTTACTTCTCGATAAATATGAAATATAATTTTAAATATATTAGATCCCTATACCCACGATTCGATCAATTTTACAATGTTGTTTTCCAGACGATAAACATATTTTCGATAAAGTCATTGAGGCGTAGCTGCTATTTCTGTCAACTATATCAGCATCAGCAATATGGATTAATGTAACAATTGTTTCAATATGAGGGTCTGGATGGGGTTTATATAATAATGGACCAACACTACATAAAAAGGATCAAACTTAATAAAGACTAAAGAAGATAAGACGAAAATAAAGAATAGAGAATATCAGGGTGCTTAAATATAAATAATAGATATTTCTGGGCACAAGTTATAAAAAGTAGAGAGAAAAGGCTAAAAAATAAAAAAATACAGAAATGAACGACTTTCTATCCATACCCTCCTATATTCCAGTTAAAAAGCCTACGTTGAAATATCACGTGTTAAACATATGTTAAAGAGGTATTAAAGCGTTTTTAAACGTATTTAGGCAGATTTTGTATGATGTGTTTTAATACTGAATGGTTATTTTCGGTTCTTCATCGTGCTACATTCACAAATTAAAGCAGAAATGTATTATCTTACCCTCCAACTGCTGTTGAAAACCAAACTTTTATTTCATCTTCGTTGTGAAAAATTATTCCCTTTTTATCCCCTTAAGCAAAATCTTCCTTGTTGTTTAACGTTATCTCTTCAATACACTTAACAAGCAAGATGTGGTATAGATATTTCATTCTACATACGGATTCTATTTGTTAGAATATCAAACAACTGAATTCATCAAAATTTGTTAATTTCACGTAACTTAAGTTGAAGGACGAGCATAGGCAACAATTTAAGTTCTTTGTGAAAATCAATGGGTAAAAGCCATAGATTTGGAATTGTTTAACGATTCAAGACGGCCTTAGCAATAATTATGGTTTAAATCATATGAAATTAAAGTATATATGATGAATAAACAGGGTTTAAAAACTGAAGAGAACACTTTATAAATGTCATGCGTCCGAACCGCTTTTCTGAACATACCTTCACCAACGCTCAAAAGCTGAATATTTGAACGCCAAGGAGATATTTGACATTTGAAGAGCTATTTGACCCATAAAAGGACATTTAAATCTATTTAAGGTCAACTTGTCTCAGGGAGATGAAACCGTAGTTTCTGAATGATTTCAAAGGAAGAAAAAACTTAAGGTTAACATATGATTTGCTGTAAATCAATTACTATAATTATATTACACATGCATATAATAGACAAATTTATGTTTCATATACACGTGATCATTCTCTTATTGAAGTATACTGGTTTAGAATAGTGATAGCAGAACTCCATGTGACATTTAACTGCTGCTATTGCTGGAATGAATTTTATGTCGTCTGGCTGATCGAATATTTAGCATGAACTATTGTCATCAACTCAACGTACTATTTTCTTTTGTAAAACTAACCAATGATTGCAAATAGTATGTCCAGATAACTTGGCATATTCTCAAAGACGCGCTCTCCATCCATATATAAACCTCAAAAGTCAAACAATGTCTTTCAGAATGTCCTTGCATATTACTAGCAAGTTGTTGATGTCAGAGAAAAATCAAGAGAATTACTATTGTAACTGAAACAATTATATTTTGCGTAAAGATGTGACAGTTATAAAAGAATTATTTTATCCGTCTTGTGCAACACCGGTCAGCATAAAATCAATGCAAATTTTAACATATACCGTTTTGGTTATTTCCATAAAAAAAATACAAAAACGGAATCGTCTATAAAGTTTATCACATTTCTGTTATATCATAATTTCTAACAACTTCATCTTTGTACCTTAAATGATCAACCTTCAACAGGAATCCATAGTTTAGTCATAAAGGTTGTAGCAGAAGATATTGGACTAACTATAAAACTATACTAAATGCAAGAAATATTGTACACATCGAATGTAAACTTTGCATCAGAAAGCTAAAAGTTTAGGTATTTCATTAAAAAAAGAAAGTGTGAAAAAATATTATGAATAATCAGCACTATTTCAAAATAAAACATGCTCGGAGCATCATACTATAAAATTCGTGAAAATGCATGTAAGGTGGACATTCCATGCCATATTTCATAAATTGCACTACAAATGACACACTTGTCATGCTGTTTTCTAACAACTTTTTCCATACGTTATTTATAAATAACAAACATTGCATATTGAAATTAATCAGTGTTTGTTAGTATTATTTTGTTTTAATTTTTAATGAGTCCGGGTAAGGGGACATCTCTTAATTCGGATTTTTACCTTGTGAATAAGCACAACGTGTCCGTCTGGTAAAAAAGCAGTCTGAGTTAAAATTCATATTACATTAATATGAGCTCGTGCTGAATATGCAACTAATTTGCCGCTGGCTGTTAAACAGCCATTGATCATCATCGGTTGAGGCATTATGCGCTGTACTTTTCTAGAATGTAAATAACAAGTCTTCCTGGTACAATGAGACATATGCGTGATGAAATCAATATATTAAGTCTAGACGGCATTTTCCCCACACTGTTACTTTATCAAAAAACTGCCGACGTTGCAGGTTGTTTATATACATATTGCGAAGTTAATGACTAATTTGTACAGAGCGACTGACAACAACTAGTTATAAGAATACTAACCAATACATTCTCTATCATCCCGCGATGAAATTCGTTGCTACGTTGTTATATGTTGGTGCTGCATTGGTCACTTGTCAGGTTGAAGGTAAGTGTGTATAAACCTTATAAGAAATAAAAATAGTGAATCACTTCTTACGGTGATAACTGTCTTAACCGTTGACGACTATGCGATGAGCTTCAATTGTTTTTTTTTGTTTGTTTCAAGACTACGCACGGATAGTGGAAGATATTAGCAAGCAAAATCGAGAGAATTGTGCAAATGATGATACAAGCATGAAAATTAGCACGAAGCATCATTATTATATACTTTTTAAGAAAAAACTGCTGGCCATGAAAAAAAAATCATTTTTTTCAAGATGGCCACGGCCTTTTTCAAAAATGGCTGTTTTTTTCCAGTTCGAAAATACTTATTTTTCTGGAAAGCTTTTCCTTTGACCTTCTTTAAGTGAAAAAATATTATCAGGTTTGGTGGCTACATTCCTTGCATGTGACTATTTAATAGAAATAAATATTTAACTTTTCAGGGTTTGCGCATGCGCGAAAATTTGACAAAATTCACACATAAACATTTGAACTATTAACTATTTACTTGGTGCTTTTGGATTTTTAATGATATTATGAATTGGTTTGATAACATTTTTAAGGTTTTAAAACAAATGCGTTTATCAATTTTGCGCATGCGCAAACTATTTATAGACATACAAAGTGATTTGCACCCACTACCAGGGCACAATGATGTAAATCGTAGTTCATCTAACAGACGAGGATTTGAATTTCGTAAACATATCTTTGTCGTCATTTAATTCCTCTAAAAATCTATGCTCTTCTATGCAAGTAAGTGTAACTTCTATGATGCCACTGTTTGAAAACACGCCCATTCAGTTGAATTGATCAAGCATTCGATGGATAAGGTGAAAAAAGTGGTTAACTTTCAAAATCCCGGCCAAATACACTTATAGCTGCAGATCACCCACTTTTTGTATTGGCTAAGCAAATTCAGTGGGAATGGCCAGATTTGTACGGAGAAGATAAGTTTATCGTTATGTTTGGTGAATAGTACATTGAAATGGCTTGTTTTAAAAAAATGAAAGTGGATGGACTTGTGTCCTCACTGAAGCCGATATTGCAACACCTAGAACGTCATATTACTTTCATGTATATTCAAATGTACCAAGGACTAGACAGGCGCATCAGATAACTGCGTGTGTTTTGCTTGAATCATTAATGTCTAAACGCAGAAAATATAGCTCATGACTCTGTGTCGTTCGATTATTTCATAGACTGGTGTAAGGAAAGAGAGTCATCTCGACCACAGTTGAATTTTTGGCGTTCAATTATGAATCTATAAGAACTTCTTGAGCTTTCGGTCGTACGCTCATTTTATGAGTCAGATATCGTACCTCACAATCAGTGCATATCAAGCATGATACTGTATCTTTTTTTGGTCCAGATCGTATTAATTATGCTCGATGGTTACTGATCCATCTCCGAGATATGGCTTCCCTTCACGAACATCACCCACAAGGTGGCAATGAAATTTGCAAATGGTAATTTCGTGGTACGTAAGACCAGCAAGTTGTTTTCTTATATCACAATTGATCAGGCACAACAAACAGAATAATGCAATTGTGAAGGGCGATGTTGGTACCACCGCAGATCCCTTTAAGACGATGGATGGATGGAAGTCAGTAGACTGGTAGATGAATTTGAAAGATCTAGTGGTTTGAGTCATTCTAAAACAGATGAACGACATCATGAAGACTCTACGAAACACAAAAGGATTTCTTTGAAATGTATCAAAGGCTTTCTAAAGTGATGAACGAGTTTGGAAATCCATTTTTTCTTTTTCTAGAACAGTCGTCAGATTTGTACAAAATTGACTCTTTTAAGGAAATTGTTGACTCGGAGGCCGGGGAGATATGTATATAAATTCCAAAATATTGGGTCCGAACAATACGATGATCTTTTGAAGCAAAAGCAAAACGACGGAGAATCTGCTTTTTATAACCAGAAAAAAAGAACTATTTCCTATTAAAGCCGTCAAATGAAACTGGAAATGTCTTTGTCAAAAAACAAAGCTGAAGAACATGAAAAGTGATTGCGATCTCTTTTCTAGACTTTTAATTTCTAATCAAAGTAGACAGTTTGACTTGGAAGATTTCTTTATCCATAAAAACCAAATTACTCCTCTGTCTTTGTCTAAGGATGTCACTTTAAACAGTGTTATTAGATCGCAGCCAATTGGTATGCTTGAAACATTGTGCGATTTGCCATCAACTGATCCAAATTCTGGAGCATTTATCGTTGGGTGGCCAGCTGTGGGTAATTCCAGGCCACCACGTGCAAAAATATTTGATGATTATGCAAATGATGTCATACTGCATTACATAAAATCTTGCACCGATAAGTATTTAAGAGTAGACATTGTATTTGATGTTTACTAAATTAATAATAAAAAGGCTGGACCGAGAAAAGGCAAGGTGCTGGTGCTAGACGGAAAGCTGTTGGTTCTGGTAGAACGCCAAGGGTTTAGCGTAGTCTCTATGAAGATGACAACAAAACGGAATGGTTCAAGTTTATAGCCGACATGATTGCTTCTTTAGAGACTAACAAAAATGCTTATCTTACTGAAGGTGAGATATTCTTTGCAATTTCAATACGGATACTTCCCAGCTATCCCTTTATAACCACGAACAAGCAGATACACGTATGTTTGTCAATGATAAGCTTGCTGCTGAAAATGGTTGATAAAAGTAAATTTAAGTAGTACTGACACAGATTTAGTAGTATTAGGATTGTAGCTACTTTTAATATTGCCAAAGTTACGTCAATTGTATATTTTTCTATGCATACTTTGTTTAACAATATCATAAATGATGCAACATAACTTTACGTATGACAGGTATGCGATATTTGTAGAAAGCTTTTTGCAGGTAACGAGATATTTAAAATACTGTTGGTTGGTTTAATTTACTAGAAATATAAAAAAAAAAAAAAAAACCCGATATGATTGACATTTTGTTTAGAAAAACGTCAAGTGAGTCTTACAGATTTACAGTATTTATAATTCACTCGTAAATTATTGTATTATTCAAAATTATCAGTCAAACTATTTTCTACAAGGACCACTAGTCCTATACCTTTCATTTGATACCTAAATTACCAAAATATATTTTACAGAGTTGAATATTTACACCTATGCGTAGGAACTATTTTGTTTTAAATATGTACTACTTTCCAGTATGTTCTTTTGACCGGGCCCGATTTGGTCGTGTTAAATCTTACAAAGTCTATCCAAATTGTTTTGCAAAGAATTTCGCTTAAACCAGTACTAGGGCCGTCTTAAACTTGCAGTGAGGTGAGAGTTTTTTTTTTTTGTTTTTGTCTGTGTTGAAGCCTCACTGTGACTTTGAGATGAAAACAGCAATAAAAGCGCTGTTACTTTGCTCTTTGTGTGTTTGTTGCTGTGCATGTTCTGATTTTGTGTCATGGATGGATACCCCATATCTTTGTTTCTACTGTTATGAAGGGTTTATAAAAGAAGTTGAATCATTTCAGTACTTATTAAAAGGTATGATTGATGCTCAAGTTATTGTTTATATGCACCTACAATTAAGAATAATCCGTAAATGTTCTTAATAGAAATTTCCTTCATTGTCAACAATTTAAGATTCGTTTTAAGGATTTTAAATCAATATAATTACTGTCATAATTAATTATAACGAATCATGAAAATCAATCTAACAACTTAAACGACTTTTAATAACTGTTATATGGACTTTTGTGCAGTGCAATTCCTACAAATCTAAATGGATTAATGCACAGAGAACATCAATAAACTATTGTTGTCCTTTATGATGTTGTATGACTCAAATTTATCCAGCTTTCAGTAAAATTAATGCATTAACTACTCAATATATATATTATAACCACATCCTTGGTTTTAATTTAGTGGTTCTTTGAATAGTAAAGGAAGGTTTGACATTTCATCCATACTTTCGTGTTATATTTTGAAAACATGGCCTTTGTGCAATATACATATGCATATTGATTGAATGTGATTCCTGACATCACTGAAGAGACATTAATTGTCGAAATCCGGATATGGTGTACTACTTTTTGCACCTTTTATTTGCGGTATACCATCTTTTCCGCATGTTTATTGTTTTCTGTTTGGTATTAAATTAATAATTAAGATCCATTTTGTTACATCTAGTGATCCGTTTATTTGGCAATCGTTATGGCAGTCAGCAGTGTTTAAGAACATCCGTTGTTTGACCTGCTAATCAAAACGTTTGTTAAAATATACTTTTTCACTTTTTTGGTCTTTTGGAAAATGTTGTTTGTGCTGTATTTAGACCCCTCTACCAAGAAATTTGTTTTGCATGCACACGTATACAAATTGCGGTTTTATCCAACGCAATCATAGGTTTGAACGCTGTTTTCAATTTAGACTTGTATATATATATCTATTTATACATACACAAGTCTAAATTGAAAACAACGTTTACCTCTTGGTAGCGGGGTCTAAATACAGCACAAACAACATTTTCCAAAAGACAAAAAAGTGAAAAAGTATATTTTAACAAAACGCACGGATGTTCTTAAACACTGCTGACTGCCATTGGCATGACTCGACGGAATATATACTGATCAATTCAGAACAATCAAAAAAAAAAAAACATTGCTTAAGGATGTTTGCTACTCTGTTTCAAAATAACAAGCTTTTAAAAGACTGTTATGAATTTAAAGTATATAAATAAAGGAACTACGAAAGCAGAAAAAATGAAGAGTCCGTGTACTTGTTTTATATATAAGCCATTGAAAATATGGCGGTAATGATTCTCTCTAGATTTTCATACATTTAACATTGGCACCTTTTTTCTTTCAAACACTATGAAAAATAACAAGGATTTTATAAGATTTTCAAAGATGGCATTTTAAACTATGTGTAATCAAATAATGGAAAGAAAAGTAAGGGTTAGTGGGCAAAATTTTTAATGAGACTACATGGAAAAAACAAGAGGATTGGAATGTACCTATAACACAGCTTTCAAAGGATTTACGAAATGTAGCCTATTGGATATGACGCCATTTGCAAAATGAGCGGTGGCCATTTTGAAAAAATGGAAATTTTTTATGGCCAGCAGCTGATTTTTTCCAAGTATCGTTTAGTCAACCTTTATACCTAATTTCATGCTTGTATCACGATTTGCACAATTATTTCCATAATATCTATATACTTTTAATATTGCCAAAGTTACGTCAGTTGTATATTTGGTTCTATACATACTTTGTTAAACAATATCATAAGTTATGCAACATAATTTTACGTATGATAGGTATGCGATATTCGTAGAAAGCTTTTTTGCAGGTAACGAGATATTTAAAATACTGTTGGTTGGTTTAATTAACTAGAAATTAAAAATAGTTCCGATATGATTGACATGTTGTAAAGAAAACACGTCAAGTGCGTCTTATAGATTTATAGGATTTAAAATTCACTCATACATTATTGTATTATTCAAAATTTACCGAATATCTGGCAAACATTCAAATACAAGATGAGCGAACATCCTCTAGTTGTTATCTTTCATGCTCGGTAATCTTTCGTTAAATAATCTAAACAGGAATAACACTATGAGTGTCGTTGGTGGTGCAAGTTATGTTGACACTACTTGGTATCTTCCCGCCTGTTTAGTACTGCTGTTCCTCGGGGATTCATATCAATTCTAATATGACAACCTGTATATCGTCAACCAGTATAATCACTGTATATCTACTTTAAGCACAAACGCAGAAATACACAAAATTCGCTGTTCAGCGTTATGCCCACTTTATTTCTACAACCAGGTAAACTCAATTTGCGACAGTAAAACCCCTATTTAAGATAGACCAATACGGGTATCTCTATTTTAATGCAAATAAACAAATTCGTCCATTTCAGTAATTATATCGGTGTAAAATTTCATTAAACGAAAATTCCGCGAAATGATGTTATCGTCTTTGGCAACTAATAAAGGTGAAGTCATATGTATGCTTTCGGCGTCAAATGTAAACACCGGGCGTTTTCAGACTTCTTGTTCGCCTCGGAATGTAATAAAATTGGATAAAAAGAACATAATTGAATAAGATAACATTTTAAATATAAATACGTTCGAGTAAAACGGAACAGCCAAAACAGAATCGTGTGTATAGGGCTTTCACGATTGACAGATTTTTTTTCAATTAACCATGGGTTGGGCATTTATATTCTTCTTTGACACCTCGCTATCGCTCGGGATAAAATAATCGAATATAAATGCCCAACCAATGGTTAAATGAAACAAATCTGTCTTGGTACTCTACAAAGGAAAAACAAGCATACTCATGACAAAAACATTTAAAACCAGTATTTCTTTTCATAATAAGGAGGGCCGGATAGGAAGAACATTTTATTGGAACAAAATTATCCTGTATTTTGTGTAGATGAGAACGCGTGATATGTAACAAAGGACTGCCGATAAAGCACTTACAAACCATAAGAGATTTAAAACATTAAGATTGTTCCAGCATGTTCATGATGGCTTGAATAAGACGGATTGTAAAAGGTATGTAAATTATACAGTAACTCATATACATACAAGCAAGCCCTTTTACATTAATCGCTATTTCAACAGTAATGAAATTATTTGGCTTGCTTTACCTTATTCTGCAAGGAGCAATACTAAAGTTGTGTTCCGTCTGTTTTTACCAAAATATCCTTAACTTTAATCGCAGTATTTTGTCTTTGTAGGTCAGTTGGTGAAAACAAATTTGAATGTGTCACTATAGATTTTACTCCTGTGAAAACAATTTTACAATTGGTGACAGAGGTAGTAAGTAAAATATTGATAGAAATTTCTCTAATTTTCATGCTATTTTCACATGTCTCGATCGGTGTGAGAAAAATATTTCTCATCTTTAGAGAAAACTTTGTTCTCTGCAAACGATTGGTCGAAATTTCAATTATGACGTCAAGTCTTCTTGATTTCTTCTAAATTTCCTATTGTGACGTCATGAAAAAGGCGACCATGCCTGATGTCGTCACCTATAAAGAACACAACTCTCTCCAAATCTTTGAAGAGGAAGGATAAACTTGTTTAGATGTCGTCTTAAAATCATTAGAGAAACAGATTCCACCACTATATCTCGTGTATAACGATATATCTCCATTCTCAACAGTTAAATATTAAATATTTAAAAACACTTGTACGAATTTGGTTATTTTTTGGGGTATGAACAAAAGCTATTTTCAACTAATATTCTATGTTTAATCAACATATTTTAAACCAGAGTTAAACCAACGCGTATATCTAGAGGTGAAGGAACTGTTGGTCCGTCCCACATGAGTGCACCCTTGATTTTTTATATGGTTCTTGCTCAGTCTATTACTTTCAAGGTAAGAGGGAGAACGAATGAAACCGAGTACATAAAACACTATCCTTATCTTTCATTCTATTTTTTGCAGAAAAATCAGCGGCACATACTTTATCTTTTAGTTGACAGCTCTTGCGTTAGATTCTTATAAATGCTCATGGCTTTGATTTTTTCTTGTGCACATTAATGTTTATAACCTGTGTCATATTGAAGAAAAATCGATGATGCAATATAAAGGGTGAAGATTTACACAAATTTAAACAATCTGTCAATAAATATTGGTTATAACAGAGGAGAAAGACATCAAAAGGAAAGTCAAACTCATAAGTAAAAAAAAAAATAACTTACAACGCCTTAGCAAAAAACGAAAAACGGACAAAAGATAAACAGCAGTACACAGAAAGCAACATAGAAAACTAACGACTGAGCAACACCAATCCCACCAAAAGCCGGGGGTGATCTCAGGTGCTCCAGAAGGGTAAGCAGATCCTGCTCCACATGAAGCGTCTGTCGTGTTGCTCATGTAAGTACAAATCCGGCGATAAGTCTAATTCGGTAGGTCACATTCGAGGAAAAGAGGACAGGATTATGGTTGCGACAAAAACGATGCTCTACATATGATATTATATAGGATATAATCTTCCAGTTGAAATTACAGATCCTCTTTTTCATCATTGATTACAGTTTCAATAGTAGTAGATCCACTGCCACCAGGGGCTTTCAATGAAACTGTTTTCTGCAGTCTTTGCTCCGAAGCTACATCTAGGTTTGTCCTTGCCGTTGGTATGTACATCATATTTATCTTTTTGTGCTAAATATCGTTTGAATAACCTTAAAGTATCAATGTAATACATAGATTAAACTTGTTTAGCCTCTGTTCATTAACATTTCAAAATGGTATAACATACAGAAACAGAGAGTTTTACTTGATGGCTTTTGAAATTTGAAGATAAGATAAGACAAAAGACTAAAAATCATTAGGTACCTGACGTTGGAAAGACATATTAACAAGTAATAGGGGCAACCCGTGACCTGTCTTAATTCCGAGCAGTGAAATATGTAAAGTCATGAAGTAAAGTGCAGAATGACATTAAAGTACAACATAAGGATATACTTAAGGTATAACAGACTCACATTAACAGAAAAAATATGTAAATTAATACCTTATCACCGAATATTGGCAGTTACTGAAGGAAAACAATCTAAACTGTTTACATCGTTCTTTCTTGTACTTTAATATCGGATGATGTAGTTTGATTTTTTATATAATGCAACTTATGTAATGCAACTTTTATATAACGAAACTTTTCCTTTAAAAGATTTTTTTTATTTAAGTAAAACTAATGCAAAGCAGATTCCACATGATTAAATAAAGAATTTGAGCAAAACTGCAGTTCTTGTGTAGTATATATAAACATCAGCTATATTGACGAACGAGATTGTCTGATATTGTGCTCGGTCTATAAAAGTCTTTTTCATTAGAATGTATTTGTGGTCATCCAGGATCCGTTGCACTAAATTAACTGAATAAACTTAAGAGTAAAATTTTAGGAACATTTTCGCATTTATATTGGGGAACAACGTAACTTTTAATTCATTATGTTTATTTTGGTTCGTGTTCAAAATATGTTTAACCAAAACATATGCTGATTTGATTATACACCTTTACATATATATGTACATACAATTTCTATAAAAAAAATAATAACACAAATACCGAACTCCAACCTGTCCAAGGAAAATTTAAATAGGGGATGTACCTATAAACCTACAAAATCAATTGCTATCAATCAACGGAGCTAGTGAAAAAACAACTGCCATATACTTGATTTGGCACAGGCATTTTCAGAAGAAACTTGTGCGTTAAACCTGGTTTTGTAGCTAGCTAAATCTTCCACTTGTACGACAGCAGTTCATAGTTTTGTTAAATTGACAACATTGGGTCAATTGGAATAAAAAAATACCGAAAAAGAGTTCTGACTCCATTGGTTGCGGTGTTCAAAATGCTCAATGTTGGTGATGTGCATTGTATTCTTAGAGTTATTGTATGTTGTGGCCATGGTGCTCTAATTTCTATTTTGTATGACCTAGGTATCTGCATTTTTCTTTAAATGGTCTTTTTCTTCTCTTTGAAAACATCATATATAAATGTATCAGATAATAATTTGTGATGATATAAAATGTAAAATTACGACGATTACTAAAAACATTTTACAATTTTTTTTCAGTTGAAGAACCCAAGGAAATAAAACCGATCGAATGCGATGTTCCTTACTTTTGCACATCTGGTACCGGAACAATATGCTAAACGCCGATGACAACCACAGAAAAGCCGATGACAACCAGAAAAAATCGTGTGCCAGTAGAAGAAAACATGCATAAAGCTGATTTATTAATGACTACTAGTGAAATTTTTGAGAATCATCCGCTATGCATATACGACATTTTTCTTCTTTAAAAAGAGTAGATTGTAGCATTTCTTCTTAGTACTATATAATGTATAAGATGTGAATTATAGGTTAAACATAAACATACAAATTTCCTTCCCCTCCCAAAAAAAAAAATCCCACGGATATTCATTCATACGTCGATCACAAACTGACAACGTCATGGCAAAAAAAAAGGCCAAAGAAACAACAGTATACACACTTCAACATAGAAAACTAAAGACCGCGCAACACGAACCCTCAAATCTCGTGATTAATCTCATGTGCTCCGGAACGGTACGAAGATCCTGCTCCACATGTGGCACCAGTTATGTTGCTTATGCAAGTACAATCTAGTAAGTTTGAAAATTGTGCTTGAACATTTGTATTACCAAAACTTTTAATTAATGTGGAAACTATTTCAGTAGATTCCTTTAAATTAAACATCCTTTTCATACACATATATACACATAATTTAATGGGAAATGAGGTTATACACTTTGAACTATTGAATCTTTCTTTAGAGGTGAATTATTCCTGCAAACTACTTTTCGCTTTGGACAGATATTAATTTAAGGACACAAAACTAAATTCATGACTCTAGAATATATTTCTAGTTATTTGTTTAACAAGAATGGAGTTAGTGGAGTATAGGATATAATCTTCCAGTTGAAATTACAGATCCTCTTTTTCATCATTGATTACAGTTTCAATAGTAGTAGATCCACTGCCACCAGGGGCTTTCAATGAAACTGTTTTCTGCAGTCTTTGCTCCGAAGCTACATCTAGGTTTGTTCTTGCCGTTGGTATGTACATCATATTTATCTTTTTTTGTGCTAAAATATCGTTTGAATAACCTTAAAGTATCAATGTGATACATAGATTAAACTTGTTTAGCCTCTGTTCATTAACATTTCAAAATGGTATAACATACAGAAACATAGAGTTGTACTTGATGGCTTTTGAAATTTGAAGATAAGATAAGACAAAAGACTAAAAATCATTAGGTACCTGACGTTGGAAAGACATATTAACAAGTAATAGGGGCAACCCGTGACCTGTCTTAATTCCGAGCAGTGAAATATGTAAAGGTATGAAGTAAAGTGCAGAATGACATTAAAGTACAACATAAGGATATACTTAAGGTATAACAGACTTAATCATTAACAGAAAAAAAAATATGTAAATTAATACCTTATCACAGAATATTGGCAGTTACTGAAGGAAAACAATCTAAACTGTATACATCGTTCTTTCTTGTACTTTAATATCGGATGATGTAGTTTGATTTTTTTTATATAATGCAACTTATGTAATGCAACTTTTATATAACGAAACTTTTCCTTTAAAAGATTTTTTTTTTATTTAAGTAAAACTAATGCAAGGCAGATTCCACATGATTAAATAAAGAATTTAAGCAAAAACTGCAGTTCTTGTGTAGTATATATAAACATCAGCTATATTGACGAACGAGATTTTCTGATATTGTGCTTGGTCTATAAAAGTCTTTTTTCATTAGAATGTATTTGTGGTCATCCAGGATCCGTTGCACTAAATTAACTGAATTAACTTAAGAGTAAAATTTTAGGGAACATTTTCGCATTTATATTGGGGAACAACGTGACTTTTAATTCATTATGTTTATTTTGATTCGTGTTCAAAATATGTTTAACCAAAACATATGCTGATTTGATTATACACCTTTATATGTATATGTACATACAATTTCTATAAAAAAAAAATAATAACACAAATACCGAACTCCAACCTGTCCAAGGAAAATTTAAATAGGGAAAGTACCTATAAACCTACAAACTCAAAACCTTATATATGTGGTAACTTGAACCCAACCTAAATGTGGTATTCAATATGTGGGACAGACGGGACGAGCGTATTACAAAAGAAATCAAGAACACCTTTACCGCTTTCGTAGACCTAAAAAAATTCAAAAGTTTGATATATCAACATTTAGATAAGCATAATCACAATCTAAAATTTATTAAATTCCAACCACTTGAAACCGTTCAGAAACAACCAGGAGAATCACACAAGCAATTTGAAAAATCACGTGAAATTCGCGAATTATTTTGGATAAAAAGACTTCAAACTGCTTATCCTCTCGGTGTTAATGACAAAATATTAGGACAGGGGAACATAACTAAAACTTCAATCGATGTCATTAATATTGTCGATAAACGACTTAGAAATAAAAGGTCTCATGGCAAACGCAAAAACCGTAATCAACGTATTAAACATCGTATAAATTATACACTTGCTGATCTGTTATCTATTATGAAAAATAATGGCAGACATCAAGTATTATGCAAACTGGGTCAGATACCAATTAGTAAATTATATGCTATTTTTATGGAGTGTGATACAATTTCTTTTTTTAGCCCGATGTATGAATACACCCGTATTATTACAGCCTTTTGTCATCATAGGCTATTTCCTAGTATCGATAAACCTGAAAATCATAAACGGCATTTTCTTAAATTAAAATATATAAATAGAGGTATTGATTTTATTAACTTATCTAGTATATTCAATGACTCTACCATCCAAAGCCAAATACCTCCATATTTTGATAATATAGAACCACCTATTATTTCATATTCTTATAAAAACCCAGCAGAAGTTTGATTTTAATTATACGCCAGTTACATCAGACGTCAATATAGTAAATAATGTTCCTTCCACTTGAGATTGTGAAACATCTAGTTTTAGATATGTTCCCTATGGTCATGTCCTTACAGGAGACCTCAACATCGTCGAAGACCGTGAGGTCATAACTTTTCTTAAGAAAGGACCGAAATATCGTCCTCCATCTAAAATAGATTGGAAACAGTGTCGTCAGGTTATTAAAGACGCTCTGTCTGTCTACTGTAAAAATTGCTGTAAACGTGAAAAATCTGATAAAAAATCTCTAGACAGTTATTTGAATAAAATTATGAATACTGTTAATATTCGTATATCTCATTTTGAAAACAATTCTGAAATTAGTAATAGGGTCCATGATATTCCCATTTCCAGAATAAAAATAAACTCAAGTACTTGCAAAGCGGTTTGTGTTCGTACCGGCAGATAAAGCAGCAAATAATGTAGTGGTGGTGTGACGCATATACTACACGGAAGTTCTCCAAAACGAAATTACAAATTCATCTACATTCAGGTCCGTACGCTCCACAGAGAGTCAAATTGTAAACAAGCATATCACTGCCACTACCCAGCTTAAAGCCTCTTCCGAACATTTGAAAGTCCCTACTATGTACTGGTTACCTAAATTGCACAAAAACCATTTAAATTCCGTTTCATCTCCGCATCTAGTAAGTGTTCTACTACCAATCTACCAGTTCTTCTAACTACCTCCTTACTACTATCAAAGAACTTGTTATTAACTTTTGTAATAAAGCTTATGAAAATAATGGTATTAATTATTTTGGAGTGTTAAAATTCTTTAGAGGTTTTAGATAAAATACATGCTTTTGATGGTCCTTTTAATTCTGTTGACAGTTATGATTTTCTACTCTCTATACTACACTTCCACACAATCTTATCAAGAAAAAGTTTTCATATTTAATTAAATGGTCTTTTGAAAATCTCATTACAAATTTATTTGCTGTAACTCGTTTAAAGCCTTTTCTGTAACGAAAAAGGAAAGTATGCTAGATACACTTACTGGAAATGTGAAGATATGATTGAAGCCTTAAATTTTCTCCTGGACAACATATATGTACGTTTCGGCGATAAAGTGTATCGACAGGTAGTAGGTATTCTATGGGCACTAACTGCGCCCCTTTAATAGCAGATTTATTCCTGTATTGCTATGAATCTCAGTTTATGACCAAACTCAGTAAAGACACGTCATTGTTACATTTGGTTGATACATTCAACAATACCTTCCGTTATCTAGATGATATTTTTTCGTTAAATAATTCAGAGTTCTCTAAATATACTACCGAAATTTACCCAATAGAACTTACTTTAACTAAATCTAACATAAACAGCAGTAGTTGTCCTTTTCTGGACTTGGACATTTCAATCTCTAAAGGAAAACTCCATACGAAAATTTACGACAAAAGAGACGATTTTCATTCCCTATTGTTAATTTTCCTTTTTATACGGCGATGTTCCTTTGGCTCCGGTGTGTATATATCCCAACTCGTTCGTTATGCCCGTGTGTGTAGTGATGTCATAGATTTTAACGAACGTAATCAATGCATCACTAGTAAATTATTAAGTCAGGGATTTCGTTACCATAAATTACGTAAAACTTTTACTAAGTTCTTTCATAGATACAAAGATTTGATTAGTAAATTTGGCTGTACCTGTAGAAAACTGATTAAAACGGTATTTCACATCCTAAATTTTACGGTAATATTGTACTTAAAGCGCGGAAATCACTTTATGATCCGTGTAAACTCATCGAACCTTTAAATAAACTTATTAGTTCAGGTTATCTTACCAATGTTGTAATTAGATCTTTGAATATAGTTTACATTGGCACTAATATCGATTTTGTCATCAGCAAATTAAAACATAACTAAATTTGTATTCTTTTCAAACGGGATGTTTAAAGACACACCCACGTTCATTTTGATCTATAAAGAGGTTAAACTCCTAACTATCCTACTGTCTGTCGATACATTTATTTTGGCATTGCACTAGTCATGTCTTCTTTGACTGTCCATGACGTTAAAATACTAAATCCCTGGGATGTGTTTTAGTTGATTTTAGTCTCTGATGCATGATTTTTATTATTAATTGTTTTGGCTTTTAACTAGCTGTCAGTAACTGCAGTACTCTCAAATCGTACTTTCTTGTTTATTTGACCTGTTGATACTAATTGTAATGCTTTTTGTTATTTAATGTTATTCAGGGTTATATCTGGTCTATATACTAGCTTTGATAAGTGTTTGGTACTAATATAAATTTCCACTTCGTACTATGAACATCAAAATTATTTATTTTGTTAAAATATTTCCTTTCTCTATTGTAACTGTATACGTATACCTAACAACAAAATTATTTTATTTACCTGTGTTTAAAGTTATTGCAAATGGCTGATATTTTTGTTCGAGCATATTGCTTTTCTTAAATTGTTTAACATTTCATACCGATATAACATGTTACTTTTATTATTCTTCCTTAGTTTATTTATTTTGAATTTACATTGTATCATAGGTCAAATTTATATTTGTTCAGTGTATGTTCAATGGTGTTAATATGTCCTTTGATTGAGTTAAGCTATTTCAGTTGATATTTTATAGTGTGTTTTTCTATGTTGTGATGTTACACTATTGTTTCAGAAAAGGGTGAAGGTTTGGTACCATTAAAACGTTTAATCCCGCTGCAAATGTTTGCACCTGTCCTAAGTCAGGAATCTGATGTACAGTAGTTGTCGTTTGTTTATGTAATTTATACGTGTTTCTCGTTTCTCGTTTTTTATATAGACTAGACCGTTGGTTTTACCGTTTGAATGGTTTTACACTAGTACTTTTGGGGCCCTTTATAGCTTGTTGTTCGGTGTGAGCCAAGGCTCCGTGTTGAAGGCCGTACATTGACCTATAATGGTTTACTTTTATAAATTGTTATTTGGATGGAGAGTTGTCTCCTTGGCACTCACACCACATCTTCCTATATCTATTATAAGTAAGGGTTATCGTACCAATATTGTAATTAGATCTCTGAATATAGTTTACATTGGCACTTATATCGATTTTGTCATTAGCAAATTAAAACATAACTAAGTTGTATCTTCTTTTGAGGCGGGATGTTTAGAGACACACACGTTAATTTTATCTCTTAAGTAGCTCCTCACTATCCTACTACCTGTCGATACATTTATTTTGGCATTGCACAAGTCATGTCTTCTCTGACTGTTCATGACGTTAAAATACTAAATCCCTGGGATGTGTTTTGGTTGATTTTAGTCTCTGATGCATGATTTTTATCATTAATTGTTTTTGGCTTTTAACTAGCTGTCAGTAACTGCGAGTACTCTCAAATCGTACTTTCTTGTTAATTCGACCTGTTGATACTATTTTTAATACTTTTTTGTTATTTTATATTAATATGGATCTTGTCTGTATACCAGCTTTGATTATTTGGAATATCTACTAATTTTCACTTCTTCGTACTACATTTGTATTAACATCAAGATTATTCTCCTTTAATCTGTACAGGGAAGTTTTATTGTTGATATTTACCCTTATGTATCTAGTGTTAAATTAGGTATTTATATGACAGACCTTTCTTGGTATTCCTAATTATTGGAAGATTTTATATAGACAGAAAAGTATACCTAAAACGACAAAGTTATTTTCATTTACCTGTATATATTACGAAAACCGGTTTTTCAAAAGTGATTATTTTCTAAGGGTTTAATATTTCGCGGTAGTGTTTTGCCATGGCTTTATTTGGACTTGTTTGTTTGCTTTTTGGCCTTGAATGTTTGTCCCTAATATTTTATTAACTATGTATTTACTTTCAGGTATCACAGATCAATTTATTCGTTCATAGTGTGTTAATTTACGTTTTGATTGAGTTAAGCCTTCCAATTGATGTTTTATCGTGTGTTTTCTATGTTGTGATGTTATACTATTGTTTCAGAAAAAGGGAGAAGGTTTGGTACCATTAAAACGTTTAAACCCGCTGCATTTGTTTGCACCTGTCCTAAGTCAGGAATCCGATGTTCAGTAGTTGTCGTTTGTTGATGTGGTTCATAAGTGTTTCTCGTTTCTCGTTTTTATATAGATTAGACCGTTGGTTTTCCCGTTTGAATGGTTTTACACTAGTAATTTTTGGGGCCCTTTATATAGCTTACTGTTCGGTGTGAGCCTAGGCTCTGTGTTGAAGACCGTACTTTGACCTATAATGGTTTACATTTATAAATTTTGACTTGGATGGAGAGTTGTCTCATTGGCACTCATACCACATCTTCTTATATCTATAAAATCAATTCCTATCAATCAACGGAGCTAGTGAAAAAACAACTGCCATCTACTTGATTTGGCACAGGCATTTTCAGAAGAAACTTGTGGGTTAAACCTGGTTTTGTAGCTAGCTAAATCTTCCACTTGTACGACAGCAGTTCATAGTTTTGTTAAATTGACAACATTGGGTCAATTGGAATAAAAAAATACCGAAAAAGAGTTCTAACTCCATTGGTTGCGGTGTTCAAAATGCTCAATGTTGGTGATGTGCATTGTATTCTTAGAGTTATTGTATGTTGTGGCCATGGTGCTCTAATTTCTATTTTGTATGACCTAGGTATCTGCACTTTTCTTTAAATGGTCTTTTTTTCTCTTTGAAAACATCATATATAAATGTATCAGATAATAATTTGTGATGATATAACATGTAAAAATTACGACGATTACTAAAAACATTTTACAATTTTTTTTTTTTCAGTTGAAGAACCCAAGAAAATAAAACCGATCGAATGCGATGTTCCTTACTTTTGCACATCTGGTACCGGAACAATATGCTAAACGCCGATGACAACCACAGAAAAGCCGATGACAACCAGAAAAAAATCGTGTGCCAGTAGAAGAAAACATGCATAAAGCGGATTTATTAATGACTACTAGTGAAATTGTTTGAGAATCATCCGCTATGGATATACGAAATTTTTCTTCTTTAATAAAGAGTAGATTGTAGCATTTCTTCTTAGTACTATATAATGTAAAAGATGTGAATTATAGGTTAAACATAAACATACAAATTTCCTTCCCCCTCCCAAAAAAAAAAAATCCCACGGGATATTCATTCATACGTCGATCACAAACTGACAACGTCATGGCAAAAAAAAAAAGGCCAAAGAAACAACAGTATACACACTTCAACATAGAAAACTAAAGACCGCGCAACACGAACCCTCCAAATTTCGTGATTAATCTCATGTGCTCCGGAACGGTACGAAGATCCTGCTCCACATGTGGCACCAGTAATGTTGATTATGCAAGTACAATCTAGTAAGTTTGAAAATTGTGCGTGAACATTTGTATTACCAAAACTTTTAATTAATGTGGAAACTATTTCAGTAGATTCCTTTGTTGTATTAAACATCCTTTTCATACACATATATACACATAATTTAATGGGAAATGAGGTTATACACTTTGAACTATTGAATCTTTCTTTAGAGGTGAATTATTCCTGCAAACTACTGTTCGCCTTGAACAGATATTAATTTAAGGACACAAAACTAAATTCATGACTCTAGAATATATTTCTAGTTATTTGTTTAACAAGAATGGAGTTAGTGGAGATGTTGTTCGTTTTTTTTTGTCCTAGGCTCAACTGTACTTTAGGAGACAACCAATTGATGTTCTAGGGTAAATGGGTCATTTTGTTATAATCAAACACCCATGCAACCACGCATCCCATATTGCATGATAGGACCCGACACTACTTTAGTGTTTCGGCAGTTAAGCTTGGGATGGTCATTTCAAGTTGCATTATTTGAATATAATCAAGTATGAAAGTTATTCATGTATATATTGATATATTTATATTTAAATTCTTCTTCAATAGATCTAGTTATTATGACAGATCTGCCATCATCAGGGGTCCAACTGTCAATTTTATGTTTAAGTCTTTAACTTTGATCTACAAAGCATATCTCCAATACTTTTGTGTTTGCTATAGGCAACTATTGGTGCTGTATTGAATATTTGTACACATTCTTCGTCAAACTGTAATAAATGCCAATGTTTCATTATACGTTTCTTTATTTTACGTATATATGGATTATATTTAGTTATTAAAACTAATGGAATAATTTGTTTGTTTTTTTATTTGTTTTGTTGTAGTAATTCAGTACGGTCAATTGATAAAGCATCAGTAATACTATCATCTATTTCAACGTTATAATAGCCCTGTCTAATAATTTCACTTTGAAATTAGTTAGATTGTTTATTACTTTGTTATGGTCACTTGTGTTTCTAATTTTCCGTATTGCTTCACCTTTAATAAATCCTCTGAATACATGCTGTGAGTGACAGCTATTTCTGTGTAGAAAAAGATAAGAATTGTTTTTTTTTTTAAATGTATTTTAAGGTCAAGAATGCCATGTGTTGTAAATCTTTGACCTTTAATTACATCAACATCTAAGAACGACACTTTATCGTTTGAGATTTCATAAGTGAACTTTAATAAGGGGTTATAATCATTTGCTAGATGAAACAAATCTATAATTTCATCTGATGTCCCATCATATATTATGAATCCGCCGTCTCTATATCTGCCATGATAAAATAATTTGTCTTTATGTTGAAATGCAGAAATAATTTGATTCATTATTTCAAACATAAGTATGTCACAGATTTCCGGTGAAGGAACTGCACCAATTGCCGTACCTATTATTTGTTTATAAATTTTTCCATCAAATTCAAATACATTGTTTTCTAGAATGATTCTCAACAAATGTATTAATACATGGACCGGCGGAGCACTGACTTTGAAGTTTGATTTGTCAAAACTGTCATAGGCTCGTTTAACCGCACTCAATAACACTTCTTGAGGTAGATTAGTAAACATCTGTGTTATATCATACGAAACTAACAGGCTATTTGCCATAGGTTTTAATTTCTCAATGATATTAATGAACGATGTAGTATCTTTTATATATGTAGACTAATTTTGAACTATTGGTATAAGAAAATAGTCAACGTAATGACCTATAAGTTCAGTTACAGAACCACACTGTGATATAATTGGTCTGCCAGGTGGAATTATATTTAATTCATTTAATCCATCATGTTGTATTTGTTTAGACGTCTCAGTTTCAAGACGGTGAATTTTTGGGAGAATATAAATTCTCCTTAAACGTGCATCTCTTAATTTTTTACCATTTGTTTAAATAAAAACGAGTCCTTAACCAATCCAAACATCTCAATACAATTCCTAAGATACAATTCTCCTTTTCTTGTAACAGCATATATCTTCAGAGATGTTTAAATATAAACGAGTCCTTAAGCAATCCAAACATCTCAATATTATCTCTAGGACATAATCTTCTAATTTTGTAACAGTATATATCTTCAGAGAACAAAGTAAAGATCTCATTATCTCCTCCTTTAATGCATACATTGTATATTTTCATATTCTTAAATATTTGAAATAGTCGGACAATATAACTATTAGTTTCGCTTTGAACAAAACTATGTAGGCAAATACCTATTATATTACTACTTCAATAATTCAATAATACACACATAGATGTATTGGTAAGAAATAATTGATTTGATGATGTAGATTCACCTGGTGTTTCGGTTTAGGTTTATATTACCTAGGCATTATCCTCATCAGGTACCCTAGCCTTACAGCAACATGATAAAAATAAACGAAAATTCTGGGGCACGACACTCGGTGAATCATCCTTCTGTTTTCTATTTATTAAACTGCAAATATTGTGATATAGCTTAATCTGCTATATTCTATTTTAGTTTAGAAGATGTTAAATATTCTTTTAAATTCTTGTTTCTCTATTTGGTTTGCTGTGCTCTCATTCAAAATTAATCTAGGATTATATTTTGTAATAAAACATAAAAGGTGGTGATTTCCTTTATTCAATGCTTTGTACCGTAATGTACTTTCCTTGTTCTTCTATTATTGTTGTCGTTATTATGGGATTAATTTCGTCTGCACCAAAACCCCGTTTCCTTGTTTTCTTTCTCTTATCACGAGACTTGGTGTGTCTGTTTTTTTTATACATTATCTTTAGTTTCTCGCGTTGATTTGTTTACGTTTAGTAGTAAATTCAAATTGACCTTTTAACGGGCAATTATAAATAAGATGGATTCTATCGTTCTGATCACTGTCTCTGTTGGAGAGATAAGTGTTGTAGTAGTTGTTACAATAATTAAACTCTATTGGAGAGATTAATATGTATTTAATTGCCTGGATAATTAATCCCTATTGGAGAGATTAATGTGTAATAATATCCGAAATATTAAATCTCTATTGGAGAGAGTTATATATGCATATTTGTTGCAGTTAACAGTAGCGGCTTTAAAAGTATTCTGAAGGAAATATTTTTAAGAGACGGTATGCCATCGAAACCGTCATGCGCACACACTCTGCATTCTAATTGGTTATTAATGTTTGGCGTCATATTGAATCCCCAAATATATTTGTTAGAGCTATAAATTTGTCCTTGATGCCATGCAAGGTGGTCATTTCTACTTAAATATTATCTAAGTGAATGACAGACAAGAAACAGAACGATGATTCACCAAATTTAGGGAACCCCAGCATTTTTCTCGTTTAATTACAAAGGCTACTTAGGTGCTTCAGGTGGAAGTTAACCCTTTCTCCTAGTGAACTAATGCATTTATATAGCAGATTCGATATATATGAATTTTAATCTCAGGGGTAGTACTAGAGATAATATTGAGATGTTTGGATTGCTTAAGGACTCGTTTATATTTAAACATCTCTGAAGATATATGCTGTTACAAGAAAAGGAGAATTGTATCTTAGGAATTGTATTGAGATGTTTGGATTGGTTAAGGAATCGTTTTTATTTAAACATAATTGTAAATTTTATTATAGGGCAGGTATAATCCTATTGTAATGGATGTCCTCTCGATAAAGCAATATGGCCGCTATGCAAATTAGCAAAGTACCCAAAATTTTGCCATATGTAGCGGTTATAGTTATCTCTTAGAAGTAGTACACAACTGCTTCTATATATAGATATATTTCACCGGGTTAAGCAGTTATACCCTTGAAATCATAGAGGATTTTTGAATCTTTAATACTGAACATCACACTTGTATGTTTACTTTAAATATTTTTATTCACAACAGACAATCTTGACAACCAGACATTATAGGAGAAAAAGAGCTATTTCAACCTGACATATAAAAAATGTACAAACACAAAACAAAACAAAAAAAAAAAAGTATTGTCTACCAAAAACACTTCTCTATAATACATTGTATTAAAATACATCAAATTGGAATAGGAATGTGTATGTCCTAGAGGTAAATTATAGCTTATGTTGACATAGTTCTAAAGAACAACAATACTGATTGCATAAACACCAAGTTTTTCTTGGAAATATTACATTTCAAGTTTTAATGTCAACTACAATGTATGAATGAACTTAACATGGCACATTCAAAAATATATTTTACATTACATCAAATGGGATATGCTTTAAATCCAGTACGTTTTAAAGATCAAACCGTTATAAGTTTTAAAATTATATAATGTTGTTGGAAATATAAGAAGCAATGCTACCCGATGCCCACTAGGAAAAAGCAATGCTAATTTTCTAAACTTAAATGTAAATTTCCCTATCAATATATGTCACGCACAAGATATATATTCATGATAATAAAGAGGATTTATTGGTACAAATTACATGAATTGCATGCTATTGCTAACAAAACAACGTAAGTCAATTAGGAGATAACTGTATTGTATTTTAAGCTGCGACAGCATCAAATCACCAAAAACAATCGTCGGAGAATGTTATCTCCATTCTAATGAAACTGACAAAAACAACGTCAAATCATGCATTTAAAATCTGTCATACATTGTCTGCGCTTGCGCGTACGTTTTCATAGCATCGATTGTGAATTGATGCCATGAAAATTGGTAACGTTATCCAGTCAAAATGAACGTTACAAACGATGTTGAATTAGAATGGTAGTTTATCTTTACATACAAGACTCTGAAAGATTTTCGAGCAATTTTATTAGCGACATAGAAGCAGATATACAATGCTGTCGGGATGCGTATCCTCATCAACAATCTACGTTTTGTTTGTAGTGCCCTTTACGAAAGTTACTCAAAAAAAGGTGAGAAATACACACTTTAATTTGTATCATATGCTTTTGTTTTACCACATCATTAACTCCTGATTGTCTATGTAAAACTCGAAAAAGCACTAAACAAAACAAATCTCAAAAAAGAAAATCCTGCTGATTAATCTATTTAAATACGATTATGGTAATAGTGAGGATGAAGAATAGTAATTTATGTGTGTAAACTATTTGATGTTTTGATTAACCGAGAAAATAATCAGAGTTTATTGTATCTATATATTATTGTAACACCAATATGCTTTAAAGGAAATGCCTTTCTCTCATTATATGCTTAAGATTGCCAGATCAAATATAACACTCGTATGTCTCTATTTTCGACCTTTCTGTTATTTATTTTCATAAACAACTGAGTCTCGATGCTTCATTGGTTTAGGGTCAATAGTTTCGTCTTATTTACAATTTCGTAATATAATGCATTACAAATAATTTTTAAGAAGCCTACAGCACATGTTTTTGCTTAACAAAGTTCTATATAGAATATCTGACAAAAAAAAAGAACTGTATTTTGGAGTATACAGTTGTACTATATAATGAGTGTATTTTGTATCATTTTTCCTTTGTTTATTAGCACAACACCTCTGATTTAATTGTACTGATTTAATTGTAAAAAAATCGTTATTAACAGTGACTAAAATGAAATAAAGTTAAAAAAAATGTAATCAAAAAGTCATGATCATGAGTAGTGAATAAATAGGAACAACTTTCTTTCTCACAAAAATACAAGTAGAGTATTAATCGATATCATAAGTGTGATAGCTTCGCATAATCACAAAAACAAATACTATATATCAAAGGTAGACAACTTTTTGCATGATCACACGTGGTTAAACGTTGTACTATATAATGAGTGTATTTTGTCACAAAAATACAGGTAGAGTATTAATCGATGTCATACGTGTGATAGCTTCGCATAATCACAAAAACAAATACTCTATATCAAAGGTAGACAACTTGTTGCATGATCATACGTGCTTACAGTTGTACTATATAATGAGTATATTTTGTATCATATTTCCTTTGTTTATTAGCAAAACACATCTGACAGGGTATTTTTACTAATTTAATTGTAAAAAAATCGTTATAAACAGTGACTAAAAAAGAAATAAAGTTAAAAAAACATGTACTCAAAAGTCATGTTGATGAGTTGTTAATAAATAGGAACAACTTTCTTCCTCACAAAAATATAAGTATAGTATTAATCGATGTTATAAGTGTGATAGCTTCGCATAATCACAAAAACAAATACTCTATTTCAAAGGTAGACAATTTATTGCATGATCACTCGTGGTTAAACGTTGTATTCGTATAGTTGTTTTCGGGTACTGGATGTTGATAAGGATTTGTTCTCATGTAGTTTGAAGATTCGCTACTACTTGAGCAGGACATGCCGTCGTTTTCAAACACCCCTGATCCTGTACCATCGTCCACATGGCACGCATCAATGTATGGATCATTATCTTTATATCGAGCATCACACAATTTATGTCGTCTAATGCAATAAACAGCTCCAACAACAGCCAACGTAACTAATATAGCAGCTAATGCAGCTAATCCACCGACAAGAGGTCCTGTTGTGTCTGGTGATGATGTGGAATCAGATGGGTTATTTTTTGAACCAGGTGAATTAGGTACTAGAGAAAATACAATACATATATTCTAACTTTGACATAAAATGTACGAAGCATAAAAATTTTCAAAGTACAATATTTTGTTTTGCCAAATTAGCCAGATGTTTGCTTAAATTATTGGTTGACAAAAAAGATGAAACTTAAAAAAAACTGTACCTTTTAAAAACAGTTTGGACTTACTTAATAGGAACCAAATATTTTGACATAAGAACAACCTTACTTCTGTCAAACATATCTTATTCAAACACAAAAAAGGCAAACTAACTGTATAAAGTTATTAAGGACATGTCAACGTATTTAACTTTACAAAGCCATGATATGTAATTTTGGAAGAGCTGAGCAGAATGATACAGAAAGTGGGAACACCAATAAAAAATTAATAGATCGGAAATAAGATTTATTTATGCATTTACCTGCACATGTGTCTCTGTTTGTGGATTTTGTTTTCCCAAAAGAGCAATCTTCTTTAAGTCTGCAACACTTTGGAGTCAGTTCACTGCCTTCATCGGTAAATTCACACCATCCACACTCGGCTTCGCTGAAACATTCTCTGAAACAAAAAGAAACAAACCTTGATGGGTGAATTTCTTAATATGGGTGCAACATAATCAAAAATTAATCAGAAAAAATCAATAGAAATATTAATATACAAAACAAGAACACGAATATGGATCACTTTCACTTAATTAGAGCCATTTGACAGGCTGCACCATAATACACATGAAGCATATAAAAGGCAGTACAACATTGTGGAGCCGCATCAAAATACTTGATAACGATATATAAGAAAACAAAAGTTACTACTGACGGAGGATGCTCCCCGCAAAATTATTCAAGAGAAAGCAAAAATGACTACCATGCATACGTTTGGTTCATTTTGTATTTCAAGTGCCAAAAAAAGGTGAAAATGTGGAGGAATACTTATAACTTATTTATTAGTTATATTACATTTGTAGAAAATCTGTTAAAATCCATGACGACATGCTCGGATTATCACACAAAAACAACGTGACTAAGCGAGGACTAAATCCGTTTGGAAAGAATATAAAAGTTAGTGATCTAAATCTAGACACCGCTGATATAAACCTACAATATAAGTTTCATAAAAATCTGGCAAGAATTGTACACATGAGAGCGCTAACGATGCAATTTTCCATATAATTAATACTTCCAAGGGACATAACTCTTTTAAAAAATAATTTATCGGCACAGATTTTCGAACTCATCCAAGACTTTGATGAAATAAACCTATAATATAAATTTCATAAAAACTGGCAAGAATTGTACACATGGAATCACTCACAAGGCAATTTTCCATACAATCAATATTTCCAAGGGCATAACTCTTTGAAAATTAATTGATTGGCACAGTTTTTTGGGGTGATCTAAAGTTGAACTAGATCATCTATATATTTGTGTCTAAAAGCAATAATCATTTATACAGACGAAAGACGCGTCTCGGATAAAATTATACATCTGTTATATTTGATGTCATTTAATTATGACCTTTAACTGTATTACTTTTTTCTCTCATATTAATGTTTACTCAGTAAACTAAAATTTATTTTAAAAAAAATCCAAATTGTTAGTATGTCATATATAGTAACATACGTTTTATCCTGTTTTTCATGACACTTTGGATTAAAGCATGTGTTTAATCCTGTAAAATCGTCAGGTTCACTTCTACCAGAAGTATCTGGTACGGACGCACTACATGGGAAACTAGAAAAGCTGAAATAAGAACAGACACAGATAAATTGGATATTTAAAATTTCAGAAATTATTATTTTAGATTTTTTATTCATGTTATTTAAAATGAGTAAAAAATCGAAAATTATAATTTCGAAAAAAATGTTAAAACGTATCGCGAAGGTAATGTACACCAGCTGGTATATCTTCAAAATCTAAAACTTGAAAAGCAACTATCACTGGTCAGTTGACATCCGTGTTTTGTAACATTGCACATACAGAAAATGTTGTATCTAAATCAACTTAAATTAAGGAATGTATCTCCCTAATGCATAACTCTGATTCCTTGTCCGGTTTGTTTTTTTGAGGGCTCTACTTTTGGTCTATTTAATTTCATCACAAACGTATGTATCAGGTTTTGGATTTTCAAATATTTGGTCTCGAGCATCATTAAAGAGACATTAATTGTCTAAATTCGCAATAGGTGCAATTAAATTGATACCGTTAATGTCACAAGTAAGACGAGTTTATTTATCAAATAGGATTTACATTCTATTTTATGTAATCACTTATACTGATGTTTAATGTTCTATTCCTGAAAATCTGTCCCTGTTTGTCACAACAACGTTTTATAAAATATTTATGTTGTAACTGGTTTGTATTTTAGTAAAATCATAGTTATTGTAGCTTATTATCATTTGTTAGTTTAATGTTCAGTGTGATTTTTCGGATTTTAAAATCTCTTTTCATATCGTTGCATCAGTACTTCTTCCTGGTTTTGTTGAATATACACAAAACAATTGTCATTGTCAAGTCCGTTATTGTCAAAACATATCAATACAAATTCAACCGTTTAATGTTCGTCTAAATGTATCACTTATATAATTGCAATATAATGTTTCTTCTCAACATTTACATTTGCTTGTATGTAGACTCTTTGCTATTCTTTTTATGTTCCTTGTGCCCAAATAGTTAAGCGTTAAAAAAATACATATTTTCTGTAAACTAGTGAGCAAATTTATCAAAACCAATCAATCAAATATCATGGGAAAGAAAATGACCCCTATCCATCATAATAAATGAATCCTAACTAAAGTTTTTCTCCCTCAGGCAAAGTTAACCTAAGATGAATTTGGCTATTTTAGGTTCCTTTGGATCGTATAGCTCTGCCTCTATTTTGTTCTTATACATTTTTGTCCTTCAAATGGTTGGGTATGAGCGTTCCTGGTGATTGTATATTCAGAAAAGTGCCCCGGACGCATGAAATTAATCAAGTGTTTTTTTTGTTTATTTATGGTTTGGATATTCTTTTTGAGATATCTTTAACCTTATAGCTCATTGTTTGGGTGTCCATGTACGGATCCGAGTGATCCTAATCGAATTATTTCTAAAGATCTCAAAAATAAAAAAAACATCAACTAGAACAAGCCAAAAAAAAAAAAAAAACATAAAAGGTTCAAAAAGTTTAAGTTCGGTAAACATTTAATGTTTCTAAAATTTTCCTAATGACTTTTACATTTAGTGCTAATTCCAATTATTGAATTGAGATAACTATAATCTTTTCTTAGTTCTTCGATAAAGTTAAAACTTACACATTGTAAACGTTTAAACAAAATTGATATGATATAGTGTTATAACAGAGGCAATCACATTTTCCACACTCTCTTGCATTTGGTACTATCTGTTCATCCTGTAATAAAAATGATTTCATTTTATATATAGATATATATAGATATAATTAAGATATAAATAGGTGGAGTTTGTTTTCATTTGCGTCTTGGTTAAAAACTAAAATCGAAATAGTATATTTATAATTTAGATATTTCAAAGAAATAGACCACAACTGACATCGATTAATTACTTGCAAAGAAAATTGATACTTAATTTGTAAACTTGTCTTAAGGTGGTACCTAACACTACAGGGAGATAACTCTGTAAAAATCAGCTAAACGTTTTAATCACGTTGTATTGTTAAGGAAATATTAAGCTTCCCAATGATCAAAATTAGTGATTGTCAAACTGCTATATAAGCAATCAAATTTTTCTGATAAATTGATTGGTTCAAATTTTTTGAAATTTTTATATTTTTGTCAAAGGGTCAAAGTAAACATTTCGTCAAAATTTTATGAAAATTAAACGAGCCAAATTAATATTATTCCAGGTGTTGGGTACCACCTTAATCGAAATATGAGATTTGAAAATCAGTAAACTACTGTTACCTAAACACCTACTGTGAAATTAATTACTAAACACCTACTGTGAAATTAATTACTAAACACCTACTGTGAAATTAATTACTAAACACCTACTGTGAAATTAATTAAAGTGACACAAGTTTACCGATGTTTAAGTCTCCAAATTCGATTAAAAAGAGACAAATCAAGGTAAAAAAAAATGATGGAATCGCATTAACCCCAAAAGGAGCGAGACCGGTGTCTCAACAGGTTAAGCATCGAAAGGGTAAGCGTCTCCTGCTATTTTTCACACGAAGGCAGAATGTGCTCAGCTTTGCTTGATTTCACTTTTTTAGAGTTCGAATTATCTTTAATAGTGAGATTAGTTGTTTTTATGTAAAACATAAAGATTGCATTTAAATAATAGTCTACTCGATGATGTGGTTTTCCTCTTGGGCTTATTTTGCAATGTAAATCACGATTTGTGATGTTCATTTCAAAACAAATGAATAGGCATTTTCTATTTGTAACATATATTGTTATTAGGTAACCTTGCTACACACCGAAAATCTAAATTAAGCTAACAAATGTGTCTTGTATTTGCAACATGATACTACAATTAACCTGGGTGATACATTTTATTTCCTATCTTATTTACATGACAACGCACGGAAGATACCGATAGGCAATTAAGAACTCGTTTATCAAAAAAATGGAATGGCCTATTCAGTTAAGATACTTTTTCATTTACAAACAGTTAGTCATCTCTTCTAAAGTTTATTATGATTTGTAGACCAGTTATTGAATACCTGTGTCACATATGACTACGGATATGGACCACTTGAAGAAACCATAAACTGGTCATCATTTTTTCCATTTTGACATTACCGACTGCGACTGAACACCGGATTTGAACTTGCACATGTGGAGTAGGAACTGCTGATTCTGCCGGAGCATTTAAGTTCACACCCTGTCCGTTAACTGTGTAATCGTTTGTTTTCTGTGTAATGATTTGTCATTGTTGTTTGTCTTTTCGTCTTTCTTTTTGTAATCTTTGGCCATGGTGTTATCTGTTTTAACTCTGATTTTCGATTGCCCTTGGTATCTTCACTCTTTTTTTAAGATCATAAAAATCATAAAAGACAGCAAAGCAATACTTATCAAATTTTCTGCTCAGGAAACATAGTGAAATTATTATAGAAAAAAACCGTAATGCATAGGAAATGACTATGGATACATACACAGGAACAGTCAATTGATAAAGAAGATGAAATTTTCTGTCTAATAATAAAAATGTTCGTTTCTGGAATTGGTCTTATTTCAAACTCGTCTTCTGTTTCTGTAAAGCCTAATCCACCTTGATGCCCTGTTAGCATAGTCACCTGTCAAACCAAAAAGTTTATATAAAGACTGATAACCAAGAGTAGAACAAGCTTTTTAAATCTCCCTTACAATATACATTTCGATTTGTACGAGCACTTAGTTTATTTCTAACAATTGTTACGTTATGTCGATAACACGAAATGGTTTTTCGTACGGAATACATATTCTTGTTAAATATTTTTTTTAAACATATGTTGGGTATTCGGGGAGCAAAATTCTTAGAGATGACCAACCACAGTAAAATGATGAAATTTCATTATTAGATATTAGCCTTCAAGCTCATAACACTTACGGTAATAGTTTTACCGCATCATATGCGCATGTCGACAGTTAATGTCTCTGCAGTGATACTAAAGGCCAAGCTTATTATAAAGTATAAACGTTGAAGATCTGATAAAAAGTATATGGATTTATAATTCTATCTTTGACACTTCCGGTTTTTTACATCCTTAGCTTTCCAATATTCGGCTTTGAGCATTCCTAATGAAGGTATATCCAGAAAAGCGCCTCGGACGTATGTAATTTATAACGTGTTGTTTTCTTTTTTTTTATATACTGAAACTTTAATACATCTTTAAATGTAAAGTTTTTCACGTAAGAAAAACCTTTTTGTTAAGGCTGCTTCATATTCAATTTACATAGAAATGATGATTACACGTTAGTTACTCAGGTAATCAACATATAGCAAATAGAAGTAATTTTTTCAATGGATTTTTTATCAACTATTTTTGGAAAAATTCCTTCATTATTTTATTATTGCATTGCCTTTATAATTGATATTATATCCTTCTTGACTAAATAAGATAATATAGGATCATCAAGTAATGTCTTCTGTATGGGTTTGATTGTTAAATTATTCGATTGACTGACATGATGATTACACGTTAGTTACTCAGGTAATCAACATATATCAAATAGAAGCAATGTTTTAAATGGATTTTTATCAACTATTTTGGAAAAATTCCTTCATTATTTTATCATTTCATTGCCTTTATAATTGAAATTATATCCTTCTTGACTAAATAAGATAATATGGGATCATCAAGTAATGTCTTCTGTATGGGTATGATTGCTAAATTATTCAACTGACTGACAAATGACATTTCAACGTAAATAATATTTATGTATTGTTCCTTTTTTATATTAAAGATATGAGAGTCCCATCCACATTTGGAATGATTCATTATTGTCCTCTGTCTGATTTAAAAGTCGATTTTTTATATTTTAACCGTATAACATGGTAAATGTTTTATATGTTTATCTCTAAAATTTTATAACAAAAAAGGCTACTCTGGTGTTCTGCATTAAACTAAACTAAGTCTGCACTGTGCCCAAAGCCTAAGACCACTATTCGTTATCGGAGTTATACCTTTCCTTTCTTCGTCGGCTTTTTCTAAGTATGCAACACAATACATGATATTGTGTGGCAAATGCCTTGCAGAACAGCTGTATTTGTCTATTAACCATGCCATCACATCAATATAAATCTATTAAAAACGTCTTAGCATGTGTAAAACTTTACGAATTACGTTCTCAATCGGATAGCCCTGAGTTACACGGTTATTTTGTCGCTAATTACATATACAACGCCTGTCATTAAGCCAAGCAAATTTAAATTTGCAAATTTCCGGTATCAAGATTTGTTGTTTTTTATTTTCTTCCTCGGGATTTGAACCCATGCTTCTATGGCATTGTGACAACACAACCTGTATTGTGTCCAAACCCTTAAACCACTCGATCAATTAGGCTTTATCAAAATATAGCTTTCGTTAGTCTAGTAACGACTCTTCTTCGTCTGTTTTATCCAAGGTTGAAACAAAGTACATGATGTATTGCTACATGTAAATGGTAAACCATTTATCAGCTTTTTTGTTAGACGTAAATAATGATAATGTAATGTATTACATAATTCATCCGTCTAAGTGTGTTATCACGTTACAAACATTAATACATACATACCAATACCGAATTAAAAAGCAAGACCAATTTTAAAATTCTGTATTGCCTAGCACTTTCTGTGTTATTTTTGCGTTTTATGTGTGCAGTGCAGTTCTTTGTGCTATTTTGTTTTTAATGTGTTTGTTATTTCAACAGGTTTACTCACATTTCTCCTTAGTCAAGTAAATGTGTTTTCATTTCAAACATTTACAATAAGAATATGGGCGAGATGATTTGAATATTGCGATGTTCCAAAAAAATGATTGTGTCTTAAGATTAAACAAAAGACATTTACCAGTCCGCTTTTTGTAGATTTCTCTCACTTTGGACGACCTTTTTCTACTTGCTTGGGCCATGAGACGTCACGAAGAAATCATGGAAATTGTCAACTTAGGATTTGGGCATGTTTCAGTCGCGAAATCGTAATATCACCATTTGTTTCCTTATTCATTTTTCTCTTCGAATATTCTCTAACTTCCCTTGTGAAGCGTTCACGATAGCTTTGTTTCCCAAACCCCTCTACTTTTGTTCCGTGCTTCCACCTTAAACAAGTTGTCAAGTTAATTGTTTTGGGGGGTAAAATTGCTGGTGATGCATTCATAGCAGGAGACAAATAACTTGTCAAAGCCCTGGCATCGCAACGTTTGGAGCTCAGGGTTGTTTTACCCTTTGGATATTCTAAATGCGTTTTCAAAATCAAAACATCGGCAAACTTCTTTTGTCTCTAATCTACGAAATATCTATTGGTGTATCTTATAACCAAGAAATCATGCAGAATATATTGTTCCGTAACTAACTCGACGATACATCTATAGAATATTTCAGAATTAAGCATACTTAAGCTACACGCCATCATATAAGTATATAGCCTCTTCTAAAAACGAGCGTGTGATTGTAATGATAGAAATACAAAAATTGTTTGAAATGAAATTTCACGAAATTTTGATACAATGATACATCTTAAAGTCAGGAATATGGCAGTTTTATTAAATAGTCCGGTTCTATGTATGTTGGCGTTTGTTGTTGTTGCAGTTCAGTGTTTCTGTTGTTTTCCTCTTATAGTTGATGTGTTGCCCTCGGTTTTAGTTTGTAATCAGGATTTGTTTTCGCTTAATCGATTAATGACTATTGAAAAGCGGTATACTACTGTTGCCTTTATTTATTAAACATCTTTGAAAACTTTCGAATATCATATTAAAAATTTCGTGAAAAATGAAACATGCCAACACAATTTAAAGCAAATGAATCAAACTCTTTTACTTTTCAAATATCAGGATAAAATAAGACAGAATCCTCCGAGTGGTCACTTTTAATAATGATTATTGATGTCTTTACTGAACATCGAAATAACCACAGACCAAACAAAAACGATAAAAAAGACAAAACAAGACACAGGCTTTCTTTAATTCAAATTATCAAAAAATATATTAAATGCAAACATTTTTTTTTATTCTGCAGACACCATATTTTTGTGCAACAACAAAATTATGAATTCCCATCAAAAATTATTCTGTCAAACCACTCAAGTCATTTAATATCATACATGTCATTATAACCTTCATTTCTACAAAATAAAGTATTAAGTTTTTTTATCCTTAATCTACTGAATAAATCGGCATCAAATGTATTGTTATATTATATATACTCATTGCAACCATTGTATATTCGTATGAAATATTTGATTATTCGGTTACATAATATGCATTCAGCTAGTGAAAAAAATTGATATCTTACCCTAAAAGAACGCCTTTCTTTATTTGCTGCTATATCCTGACATTCTTGTTTATGTAAAACTCCCCTTTTTATCAAAGCATTGGCTAGAGCAGGTTCCTAAAAGGTGAGGGAATTAATTGCAATCAAAAGTTATGATGGCGTATAAAGTTTTCTACTTAAATAAACTCATCATAGATACCAGGATTTAATTTTGTATTTACGCCAGACGCGCGTTTCGTCTACAAAAGACTCATCAGTGACGCTCGAATCCCAAAGCATATATAGCGTTAGCGGTATATGACATTACTTCCTGGAAACTTTTATTTTCCTTCTTTATTGTAAGGTGAACATGGACGCGATGCACAGTTAACATTGTATTTTGCTTCAAATGAAGATTTACTTGATTGACTATTAATTTTGTTAGTCTACAGAAAATCAAACTTGAGTGCGAATAATTGCTTTCAATCTTCAACTTTTGTGTGATAGAACGAACGAGCGATAGTTTGGTACTAGTTTTTACTCAATAGACAGAGAACAAGTACAATCGGCCGTAGTAAAACTTTCCAAAGGATAACCTCAGCTTGACCATAAAGAAGTCTTTTCCATAACTTCTGTGTAAGCTTCAACTCTGTGTCAAGGAAATATTAAGTGTTGCAAAACAACTTAGACGACAAATTCTCCAGTTCATTCATTTCAGGCTTCCGTTAGTGTTTTTTAACGATAAATGACTGGGTTATTTCTACAACTGACAAGAGTGATATTGAGGACCCTACAACGGGTTTATATCACTTATTATTACCAGTGGCCTCAAATACTGAATCCGCACTTGATTACTCTTATAATTCTAAATATTTTAGGTATTAATAAGTTGAATTGCATTTCAATATTCAGGTTTTCTTCAAAATATATACATTTAACAACTAAGTTTATCACTTATCAGTATAGTGTTCCTATTTGAACCTTACGATCGTTGAAGAATTCATTATTATACAAATACAAATGATTGAAATTTCGGGATATGAATTCATTCATTGCAGTTCATACATTTTCCATGTAGTTAAATTATTTCATTCAGTTACTTTTCAACCATTATTTTTATCCGTGAGTATCAGCTACTTACTATTCAGAAAATAGAATGAATAGACGTTCATTGACCGCATGAAAAGTGTTGGAACAATTTAGATTTTAAACTGCAATGATGTCCAAAATGCATTAGAAGAATGAATATAATTCCTTTTTAAATGTTTGAGCTTTTGATTTTGCCATTTGTTACGGGACTTTCCGTTTTGAATTTTCCTGGAGTTCGGTATTTTGATGTTGTTTTTTTTTTACTTTTTGTATCTTAAGACTTTTAAGGTTGGTTGAAATATGTTAAATCTAAAATTCCTGTTCAGTTTAAAAGTATTTATACATTTGAAATTTAATCATACCTGGACTGTAATATGAATAAATTTCAGGAACTTGTCTTTGTTTGTGCTTTCCTTAAATGTTGGATGCATTACTATAAATCCACTGTCTTCAATGATGATACATCTAAACAAACCCATATAAAGCATTTTTAACAATAGCTACCGTTTGCTTTTTGAAATGAAATGCTTTAAACACACTTCAATTTAAAGATAAAACCTGGAAAGTCGATAAAGACTACTAAACTTCCTGATCCTATTGTCATCTCTTAAGCAATAACAAAACTAGATAATATGATGTTCAGAAAGCGATCGCTAGATATTCACTCTGTGATTCGATTGTTGTTAATTTTTGTTGACATATTTGTTTGTTTTTATAGTGATTAAGACTATAACACAATGTTGACTGATGTACCCATATTTTGACATTTTTACCTTATACCTCTGTTTGTTTTGTTCACACAGTATTGTCAATATAGTAGAATTTTATGCGACTGTCATACAAGTGAGAGGTTTAGCTAGCTTTCAAACCAGGTTTAATCCACCATTTTCTACATAAGGAAATGCCTGTACCAAGTCAGGAACATGAAAGTTATTTTCCATTCTTTTGATGTGTTTGGGCTTTTGCTTTTGCCATTTGATAAGGGACTTTCCGTTTTGAATTTTCCTTGGTGTTCGGTATTTTGTTATTTTACTTTTGATATACAAAATTAAATATATGATAAACTGTCAATAAATCATAGCAATTATGACAACAAATAATAGTAAATATGACAACACATAGTAATTATGACAACACATTATGGCAATAATGACAACACATAGCAATTATGACAAAACATGCCATTATTCGTTTGTTGCATGAAAATACGGATACTGTTTTATTAAAATTAGCTGTAATTATATTTTAGAAATAAATAGGAATATAGGTATGCATCTGCTTCATAAATATCTCTGATTCCATGTACGGGTTTTGGTACTTTCTAATTTAATCAGCTCTTCATCGTTTATATTACGTATTTGAATATTCAAGTATGTTGGCCTCGAAGATCATTGAAGACACATCGACTGTCGAAATACGGATCTGGCGCAGTGAACTGTCAAAGTTAAAGTTATTAGGGGCAAGAAAGAAATAACATTTTCGAAACACAAATAGATAGATGTTTGAGGGATAATAACTTGTATTCTAGAAGAGAACGAGGTAAATATACTTGATCCATGAAGAATAAAAACTGACATGCAAGAAAAGAACGCGATGAGTATACTTGGTCAATGAAAAGATGTTACAAAAAATAATTACCTGTATTTTGAAAAACACGATGGGTATACCTGTTCAATAAACCAGCTGAAATATTGTAGTGGGAAATCTGTTCCTACGACAGCTGTTACTTGTTTTGAACTATATAACAGAAAGATAGAAAACTATTTGGCAGCACCACCCACACCAAACGAATGATAAGTAAGGAAAGGGTGGTATTTGTTTTCGAAATTATAGTTGATTTGGTAAAAAAAAAAGTTATTTTCTTTTCTTATATACTTTTTGGATGCCGTGTCAAAAACTATAGTTAATATACATGTTCATCATGTTACTTAAATTTTTTTTTTGTGTATCTCCCAAAGCTTGAAATGTGTAAACTTTGATTTCTCATATCGCCTGTCAATTGTCATTTGAAACATTAGTAAGATGTAAAATTTGTTGTTCTCCAAATTTTTATAATGACCGCAACATGTGCGGTCCTGTTGATATTATACAATGAACAAAAAAAATACATTGTCTCGTAAAAAGGAAATACAAATAAGATTTTTGTTCAGGTTAGATATTTCCGATAAACAACGTAGCCCTTTACACAACATCGCCACATTATACAACAGAGTTACATAATTACCATCTTGTTCTATTACAACAGAATAGTATCTTCTTCTTTCTTTATGTCTTGCTCATTTTGGCAACATTGGCTAATATATGCATCGTTATTTTGAACTTGTAACACTTTAATTATACAGCTAACGAACCTTTTTTAACTGGTATAACAATTTTGTTTTTTATTGATATATGCGATTCTTATAAAAATAGGTCATTCAAAACTTTTGTAATGGAGTATAAAGACTGAAACATCTTACTTTCTTTTGTATATTGTATGCTCAAGAGAAATCAAAATCCCTGATCCCCAAGCGTCATCGTATGGCGGAGTGACGAACATTGTTTCGGGATGTGCAACGGTTTGTCTAAACCTAAAAATTTAAAACACACACTAATGAGCAATGAAAGACAGAACTCGATATGTGAAAGAAAATGATACGGATAAAAACAGAAAACAAACTTTAATTAACGAATCATTTAACAGGTTAACAAAAATAAGAATACACTTTTAAACCACACAAAAACTAAGCTCAGATGCATGGAAAATACAAACACATTAAGGTACCCTTTTTTGCTCATAACAATTTGATATAATCTTGCAATTATAAGACAATTAAAAGGGAACGATCTGATGTTGTTTTTTTTTCGCATCCAGTAATATAATGAAATTATTTCGACTGTCATACTAGTGAGAGGTTTAGATATAAAGCCAGGTTTAATCCACCATTTCTTCAGAAATACTGTGAAACTGTTTACTCGCGTAGTGGTATTAATCATATGTGGATTCTTAAAAATTCTAAAGAACTTCTGGATAATTTTAAATCTCGGTCTTTTTCTGAAATTAGTTCTATCAAAACTTTTGATTTTTCAGCCCTGTATACCACCATTCCCCATGTGAAATTGAAAAATCGCCTAAAAAAATAATCCACAATGCCTTTCAACATAAAAATGGTACCATACGCTATAAATTTATTACTTTGGGATACCATAAGGCATATTTTGTTAATAGCGAACAAAAGGATAAAACATGCTACACAGAGGAACAAGTGATCAGAATGCTGGAGTTTCTTATCAACAACAATTTTGTTGAATTTGGAGGTAGACTTTTTCAACAAATTGTCGGCATTCCTATGGGAACGAACTGTGCGCCTCTCCTTGCCGACCTCTTCTTATTTTCATATGAATCGGAGTTCCTTCAAACACTTGTCAAAAACAAGAAGATCAAAAAAGCCAGATTATTTAATTTCACTTTCAGATATATTGATGATGTTCTTTCCATTAACAATCCGAACTTTTCTGATTGGGTTCCATTAATATATCCCCAGAACTATACCTCGAATTTGACATACACAGTCATCTCAGTACCAGAATCTATGACAAACGAGACGATTTTAATTTTAAAATTATCAATTTCCCCACCTTAGTAGCAATATACCAACTTCACCTGCATATGGGATATACATTTCCCAACTTATTCGGTATGCAAGAGCTTGCAGCTCCCACTCAGACTTTGTAAAACGTCACCAGTGTCTGAGCAGAAAGTTGATGAACCAAGGGTATGTCAAAGAACGTCTCGTCCTTTTTCTAAAAAGGTTCATCGGAAAGTACCAAGACCTTGTTGATAAATATTCCGTATCAACTTCACCAATAATACATGATGGTCTTGAAGTATAGATTCTGTGTACTGACGCTGTTTATCGTCTTAATAACGTGTTAAAGTGTTTTTTTATTTGTCTTTATTAATATTACTTTTACTGTTTGGTCTGTTTTTGGTGATATACATTTGACGTGGCTCTGTACTTATGCATCCCGTCATTGTGTTGTTTGTATTATTTTTCATTTTACTTGTGTGCTTTGTCCGTGTAACTTTTATGTTTCTTTGCTACATATGACGTGTCTCTGTACTTTAAACATTCCGCCATTGTGTTATTGTTCTATTATAATTTTTCTAAACTTTGAACGACAAAATTATTTTATATCTCTACCTATGTGACGTTTACATTCTGACGTCAAACACGCGATTCTACGCCAGAGTTAATGTTAAAATTACGATTCGGTCCCAGTGCTTAAAATCCCTCGATCCTTTATGGGTTGATTTGGCATACATAAATAATATACAAAAATAAGTAAGCAATGAACGAGGTTGTTAAATGTGATATATGCCTTTTTGTGGTTCTTTGTTAAATATTTGTTTGTTTTTGTTGTGATTAAGATTGTGACACGGTGTTGACTGCTATACCCCTATTTTGACGTTTTTATCTATTGTGTCTGTTATTTTGTTCACACATCGTTGTCAATATAATGGAATTTGATGCGACTGTCATACAAGTGAGAGGTTTAGCGCTCTTAAATCAGGTTTGATCCACCATTTTCTACATAAGAAAATGCCTGTACCAAGTCAGGAATATGACAGTTATCCATTCGTTTGATATGTTTGAGCTTTTGATTTTTGCCATTTGATTAGGACTTATATCTAGGTATTGACTTTGAGGGTCGGTTGAAAACAAAACTTTACGACAAAAGAGATGATTTCGGCTTCCCAATTGTGAATTTTCATTTTTAGACAATGAGTTCCAAATGGTGAAGTTGAAATCATCACTTTGTAAATTTTACGGACGCCATCACGGGTTGGTTGACCGTTATGGAATATCCGTTTCACAGATGATATCGGATATGTTCCGTATGTCGTAACAACAATCCCGTTCCCTTTTCACGAATGTGACCTACCGCGTTAGACTATTTACCGGCACGACGGGTGCCGCGTGTTGAGCAGGATCTTCTTAACCTTCCGGGGCACCCGAGATCACCCCCAGTTTTTGGTGGGGTTCGTGTTGCTGTTGTACCCCTATTTGTGACATTTTACCTATTGTGTCTGTTATTTTGTTCACACATCGTTGTCAATATAATGGAATTTGATGCGACTGTCATACAAGTGAGAGGTTTAGCGCTCTTAAATCAGGTTTGATCCACCATTTTCTACATAAGAAAATGCCTGTACCAAGCCAGGAATATGACAGTTGTTGTCCATTCGTTTGATGTGTTTGTGCTTTTGATTTTGCCATTTGATTATGGACTTTCCGTTTTGAATTTTCCTCGGAATTCAGTATTTTTGTGATTTAACTTTTTACTACATAAGGAAATGGCTGTATCAAGTCAGAAATATGACAGTGGTTTTCGATTCGTTTGATGTGTTTGAGCTTTCGATTTTGCCATTTGATAAGGGACTTTCTGTTTTGAATTTTCTTCGGTAATTTTGTTATTTTATCTTTTACCTATACTTTATAAATGAAAGACTCTTTTTGGTTTTTGAACGTTTATTGTTATTCTGTTTCCTCAGGTGATGCGTTATAAGGCGAATTCCAAGATATAGTTTTATCGATTAATTATGAAGCAAAATAAAAAGTAAAACAAGTAATTAAAATGTTCTAAAACCTTCATGCAGGAAAACAAAATTGGGTCGTTGAGAAATTATTTGACGTGTTTGTTTCAAGCTAAAAGTATCCAAGTAGCTGTTCTCTCAAGATAAACGTTCACCAAATGGAATAATACTGATATTTTGCGTTGTAAGCTCCCCTTGACAACAAAGTCAACACTTAATTATCACTCACCATGCCCGTTTTTTGTGATCATAGGTTTTCTCTAATGATACACCTGGATAGGCACGCATGACGCCTGATTTAGTTCCTACATATCTCCATGCTAGATGAGATGATTTGGTTCTCTTCCAGAATTTGTCTAGTTCATACGTTGCCCAAACATCTGGTCTAACTGATTCCTAAGATATAAAACAATTTAATTTCAGCATACTAAAACAAAGAAACGTTGATTTCATAACATTTACGTACATGTAACCAATTTTTCTGCTTCAGATTTTGACAATTAATGTTTCGTCAATGATCATGATGAACAAGATGATGCTCGAGGTCAAAATATGTGAAAATCCAAAACCTAATGCAGACGTTCAGGAGCTGATCAAGCATTGATATGACTTAATTATTTCATGTTTAAAGTATTTGGATCTTTTCTGCCACGTATTGACCAATTGCCGCCTGAAACGATCGTGTTGATGGTAACATGATCTAAAATATGATTTATTTATGGAAATATTTAATCAAGATAAGAATAAGTATCAGATATAATACTTGCGATAAATTCAGTACTGTTAAGCCATTTCGCTCGAACTCTTTCAGTACTGTTTATATGAACTAAAGGATTGATTGATTTGTATAAGCACTGACAAATTCTGCGTGTATAATCAGGAAGAGAACAAATTTACAATATGTTTAAAGGGTAGGTGGAAACTTGGTTGACTGGGTAGAAGGAATATAATTTGATACTGTCACCTTCAAAGAAGGATATGTTAAATAGAGTCAAAATTTTGACTTATTAATTTTTTGTATAGTTACGTGCTTGTTCTAAAAGTGAGGCAGTCACCTTTCCGTAGAATGACCACACTCCAACTGGACGTGACTGTGTATTTTCACATCCCACATTACCAAACGGAGAACTCCCCTCTTTGTAGTGAGTTTAACTGCTGGATTAAAGCAGTCAGAGTGATCAAAAAGACAAATGACAACAGATCCATAGAGGTCAACATGAGTCCTTTATGAAAGGAAAGTTTATATAAAATACAGGTGATTTTCTACATAACTAAGGAAATGCTGTACCAAGTCAGGAATATGATAGTTGTTTTCCATTCGTTTGATGTGACTGAGCTTTTGATTTTGCCATTTGACATGGGACTTTCAGTTTTGAATTTTCCTTGGAGTTCGGTATTTTTGTTACTCTACTTTTTTCATACGATTTAAAAGTTATAATTTTGCATTGTTTAATAGCCAACACTTTACATTTTCAAAAAGCATCAGAAAATAAAAGACATTAACGTATTTTGTCTTTTAATTAGAGAGAGATTACAAAAAATAATGTGTAATACTAAAACATTGAAAGAAAATTAATTAATGGTTACGTAAAATCAAAGTATTTAGTCTAAGGTTGATGCTTTTATATTTAGTATATCAATAGTATTGTAAATTATATTTATACTTCACAAAGAGTATGCAATTGTTGAAGGTAATGTAACAAGCAATTGATTGTTAAAAAAAATTTGTGACACCGGCCTAGTTGTAAGCACTCTTGACATGAAATACCACTATACGATATGTTTTCTGTAAATTATTTTTTTTTATTGAATGTACAAATATTCGAAGCACTAATGTTTGAAAACCCCACGTCTTACATGTAGATAGCATATGCCAGATTTGGCATGATTTTATGCTTTTTGTCGTAATTAGTTCTCTTAAACTTGTATGAGATTTGGCGTTCATTTTTTTTTATTTGAGCATTAAGTGATCAAAATTATGTAGAAGAAAGACGCGACAAGCGTCTTACATGATGAATTAGAAGAAACTGTAATTTACATACTTGCATAATCAAATCTCGTATTCCATATGAAATAAGCTTTGTGTTTTTAAACATATGTATCATATCTAATTTAACATAATTGAACATATCTTATTTGACAAATAGATTAATCTGTCATACAGAATTGAGAAAAACGATATGGTGAAATACTTCCCGACACAAAATCTTACCACTCGCCTAGAAAACACGAACGAAGAGCAAATCGCTGTTATTGCCGTTCCTCATAACAAAGTCTTCAACTTGAATAAAAGCTCTCACATTACTGTAAGTTTTAGACGGGTCCTTACATTGGTTTTCTATGTATTGATCACGGTAATCATGCTTCATATTCATACTTCATTGGTTTTGATATGACATGTTGACGTTTTCAATTTAACTAGTCTCATTGTTAATAGTTGTAGTAGGATTATTCATTGTTATTTGGCGTTTGAATTCTTATTGTACTTTAACCTTATGCGAACGTACACAAATTTATCTAAACACTTTTTTCAGAGAGGAACATGATTTTTCGAAATTATATACTCATTCCAGAAGGCAATTTTCAAGCATTCATTATTTCTTCCTGTCTCTTTTTATCGAGGGTATCACAAGCCCAGTAGTCAAGACTGTGTTGACATGAATTATCATTGATATGGTCATAATTATAAAGTAACTGTTTACAAAATTTTGATTTTTTTGAAATACTAAGGCTTTTCTACCTCAGGAATAGATTACCTTAGCTGTATTTGGCAAAACGTTTAGAAATTTTTGGTTCTCAATGCTCTTCAACTTCGTACTTATTTGGCCTTTTCAACTTATTTTGATTCGAGCGTCACTGATGAGTCTTTTGTAGACGAAACGCGCGTCTGGCGCAGGTACTAAATTAAATACTGGTATCTATGATATGTTTATTTACCACCACTGGGTCAATGCCACTGCTGGTGTTTTTATTCCCCCGAGGGTACCACAAGCCCAGTAGTCAGGACTTCTGTGTTGACATGAATTATCATTGATATGGTCATAATTATAAATTAACTGTTTACAAAATTTTGAATTTTTGAAATACTAAGGCTTTTCTACCTCAGGAATAGATTATCTTAGCTGTATTTGGCAAAACTTTTAGGAATTTTTGGTTCTCAATGCTCTTCAACTTCGTACTTATATGGCCTTTTAAACTTATTTTGATTCGAGCGTCACTGATGAGTCTTTTGTAGACGAAATGCGCGTCTGGCGCAGGTACTAAATTTTAATCCTGATATCCATTTAGTTAACATGGTTAAAAAGAAGAATTTTTTTTTATACTTGCGCTTTCTGAATCGATATATAATTGTCCTTGTTGCCGTTATGTTTTAACTCCTCGTTCGTTTTGACTTTGCAAAAATGACAAACATCTTGCATCTGCAAGTCTCCTTGAAGCAATGACTTTATTTCGGCTATACCTTTACAGAATCTCAATCACAAACGTCATTGTGCATCTTCTATTCTTATTTCGATCCGATAAAGTGGAAGGGACTTTTTAGAAAATTAATAGACTGCCATCAAGATGGTTTGGATTCTTGAGCTCACAGTTGTTTCTGTTAATATTGTATAAGAGGATTTGCGTTTTTCAAAGAAAGTTTTATTTCAGAAAATACTGCACTAAAAAATTACCTGAAATCCTGGATTTTCTGCCAAAGTTGAAGTAAAAAATCGTTTATAGTTTCCTATATCTACGGCTGTTTCTTCTTTATCAGTGTACTGAAACGGATACACGAATGCAGATGGGGTAAACTTGATGCTGGTTCTTTCTGAAAAGCATATATATTTTCGTATCTTAATCCCTCATGTATTACCCTGATTCCTTGTTTACGCTTGCCTCTACTTTTGACATCTTTGGTAACGTTTTCGATTTTCAAATATTCTAGCCTCGAACATCGTTGAAGAGGAATTAATTGACGAAATGCGCATCTGGTGTAGCAGAATTTATACCTTAAACGTCGTTAATGTAATGATAACAATAAAACAAAGATTTTATATTTTGTAGGTTTAAACTACATAAACTATGTTTCTTCTTAGAAAAAAAATATTGGATTTGACGTTTACATATACTATACAGGATGCGACGTTTTAAATGAAAATGTAAGAGTAAGCTTCCAAATAATATTCCAATATCTAATAAGCAAAAAAAAATTAATAAATAAGAAAAGTTTTCATCGAATATAATATTCATATGCATAATAAAAAAGGAAGTGTTTGTAATATCAGATTATTGTCTCATTGATGTTTACCTAACAAATTCTTCATGTAAATATTTCGAAAACAGCAGGGTACTAAGGAAAATTTTTTTCCTTGAAGATGGCCACCGTCATTACCTAAATTTCGTTCTCGATATTTTGAGTTAACACTGTATTATGCATGCTATGATCATATGTTCGTGACCATCATTATTCAGAATATAAACGCACAGAAATTGTTTAAGTTACAAACCTAATGTTACCCTCCTCGAATTGAACCTACAGTCAAGAAAATTGTCAGCCGAAAGACTCCTATTGTGGTACATAAAACAATTCTTCAAGTCGTCACTGGATATTGGGAAATTACTTTCAGAAATTTTAGAATGTATTTCATCTCCAAGTACAATGCAAATGGAGAAGTCTGTATTCTCTACCTAATAAATATATCACATGACGGAATTATAACAAATGTAAGCAATGTAAATGAAAAAAGTTGATGATTACATTTGTTTATGTGCATACTTACAATAATAAAATTTTACATACTATTTATGTATAGTTTGGCGAAATATTTATCACATAATGTGAATTTTATAAAGCTTATGATATAAAGGCTACCATATTATTTTAACATGAATAATGGAACAATAAACACAATGTAACTCAACCCAATAACATGTTCTTCTCTTTCATTGTTTCATCTTTAACCATGTTCAAATGGTTTCTGTTTTAATATCGCGATTCGTATGACATTTTGAAACGGTTTGGAATTCCGTCAAACTATTCATACATTGTAACCAACATGTAAGTATGTGTAATGAAAGTAATACCACTGATTTTAGATATCTTTCATATCGTATTTACTGGAAAGCATATTGATGTATAAAAACTGATTCAACTAAGAGGCAATAATAAGAAACACATCATAGTCCCTTTGTTCCATTATTTGGAATTACAAAATAGTTCATTTACACTTTCGATAATATTTGGCTCCATGCTACTTGTCGGCGAGCTGTTCGGTTTGTCATTGACATTATTAAATAATCCGCTGGACCAACAAGAGGCATCCGTAACCCTCTGTGGCAACCTTGTGTACTCTTTAGGTACACTAAATCCTCATGAAACTTTAAATAGTTGTTAACCAAGGGTCACATTATTTAAGGCAGTACTTGAGGGCTTGAGAAAAATTTAAGTCATTCAACCTGTCAAAAGTCACGACATACACCATTCTCTAGACTATAAGAATATACGATAATACCAAGAACTACAAAACTTTGCATTAACATTATCTAAAGGTTCATCTAGTAGCAGACATCTTAAGTTCTATTTTCATAATTTAGATTAAAAATGTCGAATGTTTGAACGTTTGGATCTCAAATCGGAATTCGCAGGCAATTTCCACAAATTTAGTTGTGTGTAGATAAAAGAATTTGGTCAATTGCCAATAAACTTGTATTGCATTTCTTTTTTTTTTTGTAATGGAAAGTAAACGTTGGTTTTCTATTTTAAAGGACAAACATTGCTTGAGATTTGACACATTTAATAGATCGCATAGCAGGAAAAAGAATTAACAAATCTGGCAATCCATTCTTGCATTAACCATAAGCCTATACAAAATACACTTACCGGACTCCAATAAAATGTTGCATTTACAATCCGGAAACTGGTACCATCATTTATCAAATTACCTCGTGGTATTGTAAAATAGGTGAGAAGTGTCTTATTGCCGGGCAGTCCACTACAATAAAAGAACGCCTCAAAGATACAAAACTATAGTCTTGTAACAGATGATGTTTTTATTGATTGTACTTGACTTTGAACTAACTTTCAGAAACGTATAGAACTTTTAAATCGATATTTTGTGTTCTCAATGTTTTTAAGTGGTTTTATTTATTTTATTTTTTTCTGTCCGCTCAGATGATTCAAACCCTTTCCCTCTGATTTCTACAAATTGTTCTTATGCTTAAATCCGCGTCCTTTTGTTTTTGTGGATAATTATCTCACTGGCAATCATACCTAATCTCTTTTTTTTTATGATTGTGTGGTATACGAGACTCGCGTTCTAATACATTTTTGATAACAGCCTAAAAATAATACATGTACTATATTGTCTTCTATTTCTTCTAAACAATTTGCATTGCTTGAAAAAATAGAAGATACTAAGAGGACTTAAATGAATGAAACACAGTTAACATAACAAAAAATATTTTGAAAGTATTTTGAATATCAAAGTTAGCCTTCGTATCCGATATTGGCATAGTTTCCATTAGAAACCACATTCTACACCAACGACAGGTTACAATCAAACTACGTGACGAATGAATTATAGGCATATTCGCCGTGTATTTATATACACTAAAGTAAGTTAAACTTCATCACATGTTGCAAGGTGCTTTAGTTTCGTTTCTTATTTTGTGACCTTCGAATATTTCGTATACCTTCTTTTAGTTTTACATTTCCTCATTTTGTATGGATACATATTTCAAATAAAAATATTTATCCTGCAATCAGCTAACTATTGTACAAATAACAGGTACACAAATAAATTTTGCTTTATTTGTACTTGTACAAATAAAGTCTCCTGTTACCCCGATTCCATGTTGAGCAAGCGGTAATGTGGATATTTCTTTTTGCGTACCAGTTCATTTTGGGGTCCTCTTCGCGGTCCGCGTTTAAACTATGTCGATTTCTTTGAAAATTAGAGACAATGATTTATATTTTACAACTAAAGTTTCAAGTGTTGGGGATAAATTTCAGGATAAAAACAATACATGAACATTGTCGGGAATATAAAATTTATTTGTACCCACTACGAAACAGGAGATAAGCTTGGGGAGCCTCGCTTTTCGTCTTTTTTCTAAAGCTTGTACAAATAAATTTTATATTTTCCGACAATGTACATATATTGTATATAAGGACCGTTTGTTCATTGTTATTTGTATCTGTTTATTGGGGAAATATTTGTTTATGATTGCTAGATTATATACAAATGTAACCGGACTTTTTTTTTTCATCAAACAACACTAACGAGTATATTATTATATTTCCGAGATATGATTGCTTTCATAAGTGTGCTATGCAAACTACCTTTTAATATTAGACATTATACTGTCTGATCCAGGTGATCTTTCCAAGGTTGTGATGTCAACTAGTACAGGATCAGTTTCTAAATATGTAGGGTCTGGAAGTAAAGGGTGAACGATTGTCCGGCCTGTCTTGTCAATCATGAAAGCATATGATGAATTTCCTTCCTCGAAATATTCAACATCCTTTAACAGTTCACTAACTTTAACATCCGTACATGCAACACCGTTAAATCCATTGGTAATGCTGACTTGTCGACACATCGACGTCATTAACCCTAGTTTAAATAATAAACACAAACGTTAGGGAAACAAACAATGTACGTCATAAACAAGATAATCAACACAAACGTTAGGAAAAAAACAAGGTACGTCATAAACAAGATAATAAACACAAACGTTAAGGTAACAAACAACGTACGTCATAAACAAGATAATAAACACAAACGTTAGGGAAACAAACAATTTACGTCATTAATAAGATGATAAACACGAACGTTAGGGAAGCAAACAATGTACGTCATAAACAAGATAATAAACACAAACGTTAGGGAAACAAACAATGTACGTCATAAACAAGATACATGTAATAAACACAAACGTTAGGGAAACAAACATTGTACGTCATAATCAAATAATAAACACAAACGTTAGGGAAACAAACAATGTACGTCATAAACAAGATAATAAACACAAACGTTAGGGAAACAAACAATGTACATAATAAACAAGATGATAAACACAAACGTTAGGGAAACACACAATGTACGTCATAAACAAGATAATAAACACAAACGTTAGGGAAACAAACAATGTACGTCATAAACAAGATAATAAACACAAACGTTAAGGAAACAAACAATGTACGTTATAAACAAGATAATAACCACAAACGTTGGGGAAGCAAACAATGTACGTCATAAACAAGATAATAAACATAAACGTTAGGGAAGCAAACAATGTACGTCATAAACAAGATACATGTAATAAACACAAACGTTAGGGATACAAACACTTACGTTATAAACAAGATAATAACCACAAACGTTAGGGAAACAAACAATGTACGTCATAAATAAGATGATAAGGCCAAACTAACGAGTTTTGCATTTACGAAATTTAAAGAGCTTGTCTGTTATACCAAGAACATAAGCAAGACTATATCAAAAAGTTGGTCTTTGATAACAAGGTAAAAGATAAGAATGTACCATACTATTTGATAACGAGATAAAAGATAATACTGTACCATTGTATTTGATTTCGAGAAAAAAATAAGAATATATCAATGGATTTTTCTTTGATAACGATATAAATTGTTCGAATATATCAAGGGCTTATCTTTGATAATGAGATAAGAGATTAATACATAGGTTTTATAACGAGTGAGAATTTATATTGCTTGATATCAACTAGAATTATTCAATTTCAATTTAAATTAAATAACGAGAGTTGATATTATTACATAAAAAAGGCCCTCAAAGACTTCATTCACCTAACCTACTGGTGAAAAATGCTATTGAATGTTGACAACAAAAATCAAGTCAGTTATGGACTTTATAAATTAAGGGCGTTTTATAATGGTACCGATACTGTCTTCATTTTCCTTTCTGTCGATATGGTCCCCGTTACGACAAGATGATTATACTATATACAGCTAGAAAAAAATATTTTAACAAAGGAAGTTATACTCATTTTTCAGGGAAAGGATCTTCGTATACGTAATAAAAAAAAGCAAAATAATCACCAACTTACCTATTCCAGAGAATGGATCTACATGTACATATGGGACGGTATAGATCGGACCAACTGAAGTTTAATCCACAACTAACCTATTCCGGAGAAAGGATCTACATATGGGACGGTATAGATCGGATCAACTGAAGTTTCATCAACAACTTACCTATCCCGGAGAAAGGATCTACATATGGTACGGCATAGACCGGATCAACTAAGGTTTAATCAACAACCTACCTATTCCAGAGAAAAGATCTACATATGGGACTGAGGTTTAATCAGCAACTTACCTATTCCGGAGAAAGGATCTACATAAGGGACGGTGTAGATAGGATCAGCTGAAGGTTTTCGAAGGTGAAGGTAAAATGTGGACATGTCAATAGCAAGTGTTTTCAGACTTTCCAAATATAAATATTGTCCATTCTATAAAAGAATATGCATGTGAAGAGATAGTGTTGCAATGTTACATAAAATTGATAATATTTTACGACCGAATTAATCTATCCTACTACATCATATGGTATAAGTGTAGTTATAGACATTTTTGCATTAAGTTGATTCAAGTATTGTGTGAATCTTGTGTACACGAAAAGTGATTTTGGAGTACAAAATGAGTTGCTTGGTATTTGTCGTGAGTTTTAAAAATCCGGGGTGATTGCCACTGTCGTTGAACGCCGTATTAACGAAGTATTATTTGCCCAAGTATCAGGACTGAGTCGAAAACTTATTGATACGGTAATTGTCTTTATATACATTAAATTATTCGAAACAAAACATGTGCGCTCTATCCGGTGGCATCCGCCCTGAGTTGGGATTCGCATAATGGTTTGTCATCCATAGCATGGACGCTTAATCGGTCTCGATCCTTTTGGAGTTCATGCCATTCCCTTAGATTTTGTTGTTTGAGTAGATTGTAATGTTCTTTATCGATTGATGAGATTTGCTCATCGGTAAAATATTATCATCTTCAGGGTAATCGATTTCCCAACAGGTTAATCCAATCGCATCTGATCAGTCTTATTTAGACGTCACGGACGTGTGATGTACTAAATTATCATATCAATTGTGCGTGTTTGAATAATTTTTACCTTTTCTTGCTGTGTCCTAACGATCTAATAATCATGTTTCCACCACAATTTGTGAATTTACCAAGTACGGAATTTCGAATCATTGTTGTTCGTTAGTGCTTTCATTGATTCACGTTCATTATTTGAGTAGAGTAATGATGGTTTTATGGTATTTTGTATTGTCCAATAGTTTTGCGATTCATGTTGTCCTTGTTCTTTATTTTTTCATGACTGATAGCAATATTAATGTTTTAACCGTAAAAATATATTTCTTTTACGTATTACTTAATTAGCGTATTAAGATGAAATCGATATGAAAATTTGTGTTAGCGATTGTCAGCGTTGATGTAATTAATATACAGATGATGCCCCTAATCTATCATGACTATATGAGTGTAATATGAAATAATATACACCTATTGACTGGGTGTGAGGGTAATAGCAAGTTTGTTGTCCCTGAGATACCAACTATTGCTCGAGGCGAAGCCGAGGGCAATAGTTGGTATGCGAAGGGACAACAAACTTGCTATTACCCGCACAACCAGTCATTAGGTGTTTTATTATACTGAACAACACAACTTTCAAAGAAATCTTCAAACACCTTCTGACACATCTAAATTAGCAGAGCTATACCATACTGTTTGTACATTGTACAAGTGCATGCACAGTAGTATTCCAGGACCATGCATGACAAATTTCACCAATTTAGTTTCCTGATGCATATGGTATCTTAAAAAAAATAGTTAACAACATTGTATGGTTTAATGACTGTATTTTCAACAAAATATAACAAGAAACATATTGAATAATAACTGACTCACTAAAGTTACTGACTGACTGAATTTACTCACTTCTCGAAATGAAAATGTATATTGGAATTGTTAATGTTTTGTATTGAAAATCCAGACAATGGAAAACGAAAGTTATTATTTACACCAACTGTTGAACTACATGAGGTGGGAACAATATTTTGAATGTTTGTCTGATTTGACTCATAGCTTGAAATGTCCTGTAATATTTGATCAAATTCAACATCATTAGAAAGTAAGTCAAAGCCATTATCACATATTGATGTTGTTGTATCCTGAGTTTTAACTCTTTTTTCTGATAATTCACCATTCGAACTTGTTGCACTCTGAATAGTTTCACTCAGAATGTTTGACATTTCATGTTTTTTAGTACTACTGAGACGCTTGCAATAGGACTTAACTGCTGATTCAGATTTGTGGCCGCTAAGTCCCATAATGTGTCGAGTTTCAATACCCCTCATCCAAGACAGTTATGCATGTAGTGCGTATGCAATGATTTGTGTATCGTCGAGACAAACCACACTCTTCACTTATTTTAGCCATTAGATTTCCAAGAGTATTTTTCCAACTGGACTATTGTCATACCATACATCCGCTGATTCTGTAGTTTTAGATGCAAGCTTTGGTCGCTGCCAAAATCTGTTCTATCTGGATGCAGCTTACTAAAATACTTGGTGAAAGATCTAACAGGGCAATTGGCACTCCTGGAAAAAATGATAGACACTTTTAATAGATAATTTAAGTTTTACAGATAATTGTTTTTGGTGTGTTTTATAAGATTTTATACATTGTTCCTGCAATTTTTGAGAGAGTTTTGAATTTACTTAATTTCAGTTAAAAGAAATAAACAACTTACATTTTCCCGTAATTTCCTGTCACATTGCTGATGTAACAGTATTATTCACAATAAAAACCAATGTTTGATGATGTCAGTTAAGTTATGTTGATTGACCTCTGGTCAACTGGTGTAACTCATTGAAAAAGATACATGTACATGTCTTGTATATAATGCTGTCTCATCAGTGAGTCAAGTAAAATGTACTTTAAATTTACAATGTATATTCACAGCTACAAATGTACTTTTTTGTAATGATTGTTTTTTTTTTCTTTTGGTGTAATGAATTTTAAGTTGAAACTTCTAGTTAAAATGTGCATTCATGTACGCACTTATATTGTATATATTACAATGTAAACACTGAACATGCAGAACTGTACATGTAGGGTATATTCTTTTATGTCTGGATGAAACATGATCCTCATCAAGAAAAAATAATGCCATTTAACAAACCAAGAGAGCAGTTTCATTACGACTGGTACCTTAACTTGTTGAACAGTAACTTCAAATGTGAAAGACTCATTAAAGTATGGATTCAACGTGAACTTCTTTATCATGGTTTAAGCAGCATGTATTTAATCTATTAATCTAAATATTACCAATAAATAATTTACCTGGAATTTCATACATCCTGCCATCTTTATCATCAACATCTGTAAAGTCGTCCCCTCTATGATTTTTGGTCTGCCGTAGCACCTTAACTCTGACATACCGCAGTCCTTTTGCGTCTCTTTTCAACTCGAAATCATCCCTTTGAACATCCCGGATATTCTCTCTGCCTCTATTACAGAAGTAATACAAATACTCAAAAAACACTCTCTTCTGTAATGCCTCAGGTGTGTTAAGGGAAAAATGTTCATGTTTATATAATTTCTGTAAGTCTTCAGGACAAATTGGCTCCTTGTGATTAACAGTGGCCTTTCCTTCTTTTTTCATCGCCACCATCATGGCTTTAAACATATCATTTGCAGCATTATAATGTTCACTGTTGATAATGTCTTCTTTTCTTGTTTCGATGAAATGTTTTTGTAAGCCAAATCTTAGAGTGATAAGTGATTTTTTAGCATATAAAGTACCATCCGTTTTTCTGACCTCCCCATAAAACTGTCGGAGTGTTTTAACAACGTCCTCTGTACAGGCCTGGTCCAAGTCTTGGATAGTTTTAAATGAACCGTCTTTTTCCAGTAAATAATCTCCGATTATCCGTTTTGCTACTCCAATTACATTTTTTGTATTTTTCGAATCTCTGTCATTAAGTATTTTAGTAAGATCTTCAGGTTCTAATGACGCAAATCTGCTTGTCTCTGCCATACTGGCTATGTTTATGTTTTGATCGTCTGATGTTGTCTTCCTGTTTTCGATATTTCAGTGTTTTACCTGACCATGCGAAAAGGTCAGAGAAACACGAATTATAAATGACGTCATTTTTGACCAATGAAAAGTAAGTTGGAAAAGTTCGGGAAATCTACTAACGAAACTATTCACCGGGTAAATAGTCTTTGAAACTATTAACTGGCAAATTGTCTTTAGAATGAAATAGCACAACTATTTCATTTATTTTATATAGAAAAAAACTCTTGAAGTATAATAATATCTGGTACAGCACATTGGTACTATTAATGTTATTTAATCAGGAACGACAAACTCTAAACCCATTTTAAAGCCATGAACTTATAAATACCACAATACATGGTAGCTACAATGTGTTCAATATATACCGTCGTGATTTAAAAACGTAAATGTTTAACAATAATCATGTTAAATTGTTACATGACAAATATCCTGTGTTTAATGTACGTTTGTATTTTGGTTTACAAATGTTTATTATTCCAACATACCCGAAAAACTCCATATGACGTATTTGACTTTATTTGTTGAGCCATTTCACGTAATTGATTCTTTGCATTATCTGATGACCCTGAAACAATTATGTCAATGAAAATAAATTAGACTTTTGTGTGTTGACATGAATTATCATTGATATGCTTGATTATTAATTTTCTGTTTACAAAACTTTTATTTTTTTTCCGAAAAACTATAGATTTTTCTACCCCAGAAAGAGATAACCTTAGCTGTATTTGGCAAAACCTTTCGGAATGTTGGTTCTTTTTTATTTGAGTGTCATTAATGAGTCTTATATAGACTAAACGCGGGTCTCGCATAAAAATTATAAGCCCTGTATCTATGCTGAGTTTATGTAGATAGTTTCATGCCGAATGGACAATAAAAGTATATATCTACCAATCACAAGACACATATGCATATTCCCACTAAGTATGTTCAAAAGTCATTTATATATTTCTGTCCTGAAACATCAGTTTGAGTTCTTTTAATAGAATATACAAGTCATGTATCCTTGAAGTCGTATTTCAAATATAATCAAAGAAGAATAAAAACAAAATAATAAATAAGAACATTTTTGTATCCCAGGGATTTATAAAACTTACAACTTATTGTTTGTGGTAATGATTTTACTATTGTTGAAAATCGTAGTGTCGATGTACCCGGTCTCGATCTTTTTCAAGTTTCAATAACTCAGTTTCTGTTCTTTTATTTACATTGATTTGAATATCGGTAAACTACTGTCACCTTAACTGTAACCTGTAGATGTTTACATCTTTGCCCAGTAGTCGTTTGTAAAACTAATCTAATTTTAGTACATTATTGAGAACAATTAAGGGGGTACAGAACACACAAGGAAGTTAACTCTTTAAAAATCATCGGAACGTTTTAATCAGTTACTATTAGTTTAGTGAAATCAAGCTTCTCAATGATCAAAATTAGTGTTTGTCAAACTGCTATATATCCAATGAAATTATTCCTGTAAATTGTGTGGTTTAAATTGCTTGAAATCTTTATGTTTGTCAATAGGTCAAAGTGAAAATTTTGTCCGAATTTTATGAAAATTAAACGAGCCAAATTTATTTCAGTCAAAGTGTTGGGTACCCCTTAAAAAAACTAAAAGGCGGAATATACCAAAATGAAATTCAAACTAATATTACCATTTCAAAAACGAAACACGTTAAACGATGAAAGACAAACAACAGTTAACAAAACACAACATAGACAATTCAAAACTGAGCAACACAAACCTCATAAAAAATCAGGAGTGATCTTGTGTGCTCCAGAAAGATAAGCATATCCTGCTAAACAATCGCAACTATACCTAGTGTCCTTTGCAATTTTATTGGGATAATTTGAGTACAAAAAAGAGATAAATTATATGACTTGGAAAAAGATAATACTATAACCGTCCATAAATGTTAACCTTTATTTTGATTACAAATGTTTTAGTATTGTCAATTTAATCAATATAAAATTTTCAAATCTACAAACCTGGACCAAGAAGATAAGTAAACACAACAACTCTATTTTGTAGTTGCATATTTTCATCTCTAATGACTTCCACTGGATCCCTGCCATGTGTCTTTTCACCATCAGTAACGAATAAAATTAACTGATCTAAGATTAAAAATACTTTATAATTATAAAACAAACAAAATATTTATCTTTCTAGACTTGGATAGTAAACGAAACTAAATGATTCGATGATGAAAGTAAAATCAGATAATTGCCATGGAATGTAAATTTAACGCGCTACTGAGTGTTTTAAAATCTTGCAAACAAATGGAATTATATACCACAAAAGGAAACACTCTATCTTTCGGTCCCCTTGTCTATCAATGGGGCAAGTAAGCTCATCTGTTCATAAACAGCCTCACGCATACTAAAAATCGATGTGCATAATAAAATAGTATGATAAGCAAAGGCGTTCGTTGGGTAAGCGTCATATTTGGTCACTATTACTAAATTCAATTTTTCAAGATGAAAAAGTTTTTAGACGATGGAAAGTTATACAAGAAAGTTAAATTAGTCTATTTTTGTCAAAGTTTTATTTTAAACTGTTATTCCTTGACTTCCCAAATAGCCAAAATTAGAGATTTTTGTGAAAATCTGACGCCATCGTCCAGATTTCAATCAAATGTATGCCTAGGAAACATAGAGCGCAGGCTTCGCAAAACTAAATATTCAGGTCAGATATGTAATAAACAGCTGCGCCATGAGCGTATGATACGCCCGTCGTCTTGTGTGTGAATTTTTATGCAATAATCATAAATAGTTTCTGACATACGGCCTGACATGCGAAAAGCCCCTTTTTTTACAAAAAAACTCAATATCTCTAAAATAAAATTTTGAATCAAAACCAAAAAGTATACAGATCTTTAGATTAATATAACTAAGAAGTGTGTAAAATTTTAAGCAATAATCATAAATCGTTTTTGAGATACGGCGCGACATGTGAAAACCCCCTTTAAAAAAAAATCAATATCTCAAAAATAAAATTTTGAATCAAAACCAAAAAGTATACAGATCTTTAGATTAATATAACTAAGAAGTGTGTAAAATTTTAAGCAATAATCATAAATCGTTTTTGAGATACGGCGCGACATGTGAAAAACCCCTCCCCCTTTTTTTACAAAATACTCAATAACTCAAAAATAAAATTTTGAATCATCACCAAAAAGTATACAGATCTTAAGATTAATATAACTAAGAAGTGTGTAAAGTTTTAAGCAATAATCATAAACTGTTTTTGAGATATGGCGCGACATGTGAAAAACCCCTCCCCCTTTTTTAACAAAATACTAAATATCTCTAAAATAAAATTTTGAATCATCACCAAAAAGTATACAGATCTTAAGATAAATATAACTAAGAAGTGTGTAAAGTTTAAAGCAATAATCATAAATCGTTTTTGAGATACGGCGCGACATGTGAAAATAACACACCCTGTTTTAGTTACAAAGTCCCGTAACTGAAAAAGTTTTCATCTTATTTTCACCAAAAGTATACAGATCATTTGACCATCATAAGAAACAACTGTTTAAAGTTTCATGAAATTTGGATAAGTCGTTCTCAAGTTACGGTGCGACATGTTTACGCCGGACAGACAGACAGACAGACGGACAGACGGACGGACGGACGGACGGACACCGGACATTTGTATACCATAATACGTCCCGTCAAAAATTGACGGGCGTATAAAAATGTTATATCAAACATATTGTGGTAAAATATTTTTTGTCGACGCATGCGTTCTGTGTTTCGTGTCCAAAAATAATTGTAAATTTATCCGTTTCATTTAACTTTCATGGAAACTCAAAATGAGTCCTTATTGTGACGTCATGAAAAGACAGGAAGTACTTCAATTGTTTAACAATTAGACATAACATACAAAACGTATATCTAGTCGTTGTATTGGCTATTATTCGTTGTGATCTTGGTCAATAAATCTTAATTTTAAATTATAGCTAGAAGAAGTGGGCATTTTATAGCCTTATTGATAAAATTGAGAGTGGAAACGGGGAATGAGTCAAAGAGACAACAACCCGACCAAAGAGCAGAAAATAGCCGAAGGCCACCAATGGGTCTTCAACACAGCGAGAAAATCCCGCACCCGGAGGCGGGCTTCAGCTGGCCCCTAAACAAAATGTGTACTTAATCAGTGAAAATGGACGTCAAACTAAACTCCAAAACATATAAATGAACTACAATTTAAAAACATACAAGACTAACAAACGCCAGAGGCTCCTGACTTGGGACAGGTGCAAAAATGTCCCATATACCTCTAGCAATGTAAAATAAACAAACACACATCAATACGCACTAACTGAACCCACCTAATTGTTGACGGAAGGTTTTTAAAATATACAAATAGTATTGTAAGACGAGAAGAGGGGTCCTTTAGTGGGTTGTCTCAAAGCTCACGTTATATTTAAAACAAATGTATGCAGCATTTCTCTAGACATACCTATATATAAAGTTGTCTTTTTGGCAATCATATTACAAATAATTTTTATATGATAGTCTAAAGGTTATAAAGTTATACTTTATAAAATCAACATGTTTGATATTCCTCAGGCATAGTATAACTTAGGTTGATATGGTATTCTTTTAATGTCTATTACGGTCTTACAGCTCCAAAATCTTTGTACCAGTCTTTTTTGTCAATGGTTTAGGGTTAGAGCGTTCCTGATAAATATAGATTCTATGTCCTTTGATTGAGTTAAGCTATTTCAGTTGATATTTTATAGTGTGTCTTTCTATGTTGTGATGTTACACTATTGTTTCAGAAAAAGGGTGAAGGTTTGGTACCATTAAAACGTTTAAACCCGCTGCATTTGTTTGCACCTGTCCTAAGTCAGGAATCTGATGTTCAGTAGTTTGTTGATGTGGTTCATAAGTGTTTCTCGTTTCTCGTTTTTATATAGATTAGACCGTTGGTTTTCCCGTTTGAATGGTTTTACACTAGTAATTTTTGGGGCCCTTTATAGCTTACTGTTCGGTGTGAGCCTAGGCTCCGTGTTGAAGACCGTACTTTGACCTATAATGGTTTACATTTTTAAATTTTGACTTGGATGGAGAGTTGTCTCATTGGCACTCATACCACATCTTCTTATATCTTCTTACATTGATACCAGTGGATTATCGGATTTATTCAATCGAGATAGTTAAATAATCAATTTTAAAGTCTGAGCCTTGGCGAGGACTTTAAAATTTATAATTTAATTATCGAGATTGGATAAATCTGATAATTCACGAGTAACTATGTAAGAATCTGTTTCTCTAATGATTAAAAAGTACATTTTCATTTTTTGTTAAACCAAAACCCCCTTCGAGTGCCTTCCACATTTCACAAAGTTGTCAATTTCATTAACACCTGTTAGCATATTTTGAGCTGATAAACGTTATGACCCTTAAATTCATCCAATCATCTTCTGAGATCACCGGCAACCACACGTTGGTTAAATTTTTTTATGCAATGAGTGCAGAAAGGTATAAATTGTCAAAGAATTAGAGAAAGGTAAATATAGGGAAAACCTGGATTTTTTCATATTTGATCGGTTCTTTTCATGTAGAATATTGAACATATAAACTCATATGAATCAATCCAAAAACTTGTGTGGACTGTTACATGTACCTTGCGGTTATAAAGGTTAAAAATCCGATTCATCGAAAAAGTAAATAATAAATATACCGAACTCCAAGGAAAATTCAAAACGGAAAGTCTTTATCAAATGGCAAAATCAAAAGCTCAAACACATCAAACGAATGGAAAACAACTGTCATATTCCTGACTTGGTACAGGCATTACTTTCATCGTATTCCATTAACAACCTGCGAGGGTTTTATACATGCGTTTTACAACAGTGGTTGTCGTTTGTTGATGTGGCGCATAAGTGTTTCTCGTTTCTCGTTTTTATATAGATTATACCGTTGGTTTTCCTGTTTGAATGGTTTTACACTAGTCATTTTAGGGGCCCTTTATAGCTTGCTGTTTGGTGTGAGCCAAGGCTCCGTGTTGAATGCCGTACTTTGACCTATAATGGTTTACCTTTTACAAAGTGTGACTTAGATGGAGAGTTGTATCATTGGCGCTCATACCACATCTTCTAATATCTCTGTATACTGCTAGGCGTTAATCCATCCATCCATAAAAAGTACAACTATAGAATAATCATAAATCAAAGCTTTTGTATATTTACCTCTTTCTGACACACTGTCGTTGTTTGAAGATTTAAAATATGAAAAAGCCGCCGTAAGTGCATTTTCAAAATTCTGATCATTTATATTAGAATCTGGTACAAGACTAACGAATTCCTTTACTTTCTTTATATTTTGTTTTGTTGCAAAAGCCAACGTATCACTATAACAACCTGCTTCACTCTTGAAGACCGAATTGAAGGAGATAGCAGAAACCTTGAAAAAATAAGCAATTTATTTATAAGCTTGTAATTAGTTCGTAATAACATTTGGCAAAAATAGCCGTTACTACATCCGAAAATTTACTCTAGCACAGACTTGTGTAACTTGAAAAGTGTTAAAGCTTAGTCGCACCTAGATATATAAAAGTTCAAAACGTTTATGTTGCTTTACCCATTGCTTTGCAATACTAGTCTATGTTTTTGGAAGAGTTTATAGATGAGGTTCTGGATGGGGTTTACAGAATATAGAAAAATTGACCAATACTACAGAAAAAAATTATTAAAAAAAAAAAAGGAGAGAAAAATGATCCCCCCAAATAAAAGAATATAGAAAAAAGTTCCGAAAAATAAAAAAAAGATAATAATAAGGTGCTTAAATTTAAAGAATAAAGAATAATTGGTAAAATTTTAAAAGAAAAGAGAACAATGACATGAAAAATTGAAGAATACAGAATTATAGATAAGATTAGAACATTACAATTATCTGACAATGCCCCGTTCTACTTTCTGGTTTTATCCTCATGACACACACTTTCAATATATTTGAAGGTTTCAGTTATGTTACTATTGTTTAATCTTAAGTTTTCAGTTATGTTACTATTGTTTAATCTTAGGTTCTCAGTTACGTTACTATTGTTTAATCTTAAGTTTAAGTTATGTTACTATTGTTTAATCTTAGTTTTCAGTTATGTTACTATTGTTTAATCTTAGGTTCTCGGTTATGGTACTATTGTTTAATCTTAAGTTTTCAGTTATGTTACTATTGTTTAATTTTAAGTTCTCGGTTATGTTACTATTGTTTAATCTTAGCTTTTCAGTTATGTTACTATTGTTTAATCTTAGGTTTTCAGTTATGTTACTATTGTTTAATCTTAAGTTTTCAGTTATGTTACTATTGTTTAATATTAAGTTTTCAGTTATGTAACTATTGTTTAATCTTAGCTTTTCAGTTATGTTACTATTGTTATCTTAGGTTACGTATATTGTTTAATCTTAAGTTTTCAGTTACGTTACTATTGTTAACTTAGGTTCTCAGTTACTTATATTGTTTAATCTTAGGTTCTCAGTTACGTTACAGTTAATCTTAGGTTACTATTGTTTAATCTTAAGTTTTCAGTTATGTTACTATCTTAAGTTTTCAGTTATGTTACTATTGTTTAATCTTAGGTTCTCAGTTATGTTACTATTGTTTAATCTTAAGTTTTCAGTTATGTTACTATTGTTTAATCTTAAGTTCTCAGTTATGTTACTATTGTTTAATCTTAGGTTCTCAGTTATGTAACTATTGTTTAATCTTAAGTTTTCAGTTATGTTACTATTGTTTAATCTTAGGTTCTCAGTTATGTTACTATTGTTTAATCTTAGGTTCTCAGTTATGTTACTATTGTTTAATCTTAGGTTTTCAGTTATGTTAATTGTTTAATCTTAGGTTCTCAGTTATGTTACTATTGTTTAATCTTAGGTTTTCAGTTATGTTACTATTGTTTAATCTTAAGTTTTCAGTTATGTTACTCAGTTATGTTACTATTGTTTAATCTTAAGTTTTCAGTTATGTTACTATTGTTTAATCTGTTTTCAATCTTAAGTTTTCAGTTATGTTACTATTGTTTAATCTTAGGTTCTCAGTTATGTTACTATTGTTTAACCTTAAGTTTTCAGTTATGTTACTATAATTGTTAAACCTTAAGTTCTCAGTTACGTTACTATTGTTTAATCTTAGGTTCTCAGTTACGTTACTATTGTTTAATCTTAGGTTCTCAGTTACGTTACTATTGTTTAATCTTAGGTTCTCAGTTATGTTACTATTGTTTAATCTTAGGTTCTCAGTTACGTTACTATTGTTTAGTCTTAGGTTCTCAGTTACGTTACTATTGTTTAATCTTAGGTTTTCAGTTACGTTACTATTGTTTAACCTGAGGTTTTCAGTTATGTTACTATTGTTTAATCTAAGGTTCTCAGTTATGTTACTATTGTTTAATCTTAGGTTTTCAGTTATGTTACTATTGTTTGATCTTAGGTTTTCAGTTATGTTACTATTGTTAAATCTTAAGTTTTCAGTTATGTTACTATTGTTTAATCTTAAGTTTTCAGTTATGTAACTATTGTTTAATCTTAGCTTTTCAGTTATGTTACTATTGTTTAGTCTTAGGTTCTCAGTTATGTTACTATTGTTTAATCTTAGCTTTTCAGTTATGTTACTATTGTTTAATCTTAGCTTTTCAGTTATGTTACTATTGTTTAGTCTTAGGTTCTCGGTTATGTTACTATTGTTTAATCTTAAGTTTTCAGTTGTGTTACTATTGTTTAATTTTAAGTTCTCGGTTATGTTACTATTGTTTAATCTTAGCTTTTCAGTTATGTTACTATTGTTTAATCTTAGGTTTTCAGTTGTGTTACTATTGTTTAATCTTAAGTTTTCAGTTATGTTACTATTGTTTAATATTAAGTTTTCAGTTATGTAACTATTGTTTAATCTTAGCTTTTCAGTTATGTTACTATTGTTTAATCTTAGGTTCTCAGTTACGTCACTATTGTTTAATCTTAAGTTTTCAGTTACGTTACTATTGTTAACTTAGGTTCTCAGTTACGTTACTATTGTTTAATCTTAGGTTCTCAGTTACGTTACTATTGTTTAATCTTAGGTTCTCAGTTACGTTACTATTGTTTAATCTTAAGTTTTCAGTTATGTTACTATTGTTTAATCTTAAGTTTTCAGTTATGTTACTATTGTTTAATCTTAGGTTCTCAGTTATTTTACTATTGTTTAACCTTAAGTTTTCAGTTATGTTACTATAATTGTTAAACCTTAAGTTCTCAGTTACGTTACTATTGTTTAATCTTAGGTTCTCAGTTATGTTACTATTGTTTAATCTTAGGTTCTCAGTTATGTTACTATTGTTTAATCTTAGGTTCTCAGTTATGTTACTATTGTTTAATCTTAGGTTCTCAGTTATGTTACTATTGTTTAGTCTTAGGTTCTCAGTTATGTTACTATTGTTTAATCTTAGGTTTTCAGTTATGTTACTATTGTTTAATCTGAGGTTCTCAGTTATGTTACTATTGTTTAATCTTAAGTTTTCAGTTATGTTACTACTGTTTAATCTTAAGTTTTCAGTTATGTTACTATTGTTTAATCTTAGGTTCTCAGTTATGTTACTATTGTTTAACCTTAAGTTTTCAGTTATGTTACTATAATTGTTAAACCTTAAGTTCTCAGTTACGTTACTATTGTTTAATCTTAGGTTCTCAGTTATGTTACTATTGTTTAATCTTAGGTTCTCAGTTATGTTACTATTGTTTAATCTTAGGTTCTCAGTTATGTTACTATTGTTTAATCTTAGGTTCTCAGTTATGTTACTATTGTTTAGTCTTAGGTTCTCAGTTATGTTACTATTGTTTAATCTTAGGTTTTCAGTTATGTTACTATTGTTTAATCTGAGGTTTTCAGTTATGTTACTATTGTTTAATCTTAGGTTCTCAGTTATGTTACTATTGTTTAATCTTAGGTTTTCAGTTATGTTACTATTGTTTGATCTTAGGTTTTCAGTTATGTTACTATACTTTAATCTTAGGTTCTTAGTTATGTTACTATTGTTTATCTTAGGTTTTCAGTTATGTTACTATTGTTTAGTCTTAGGTTCTCAGTTATGTTACTATTGTTTAATCTTAAGTTTTCAGTTATGTTCCTATTGTTTAATCTTAAGTTTTCAGTTATGTAACTATTGTTTAATCTTAGCTTTTCAGTTATGTTACTATTGTTTAGTCTTAGGTTCTAAGTTATGTTACTATTGTTTAATCTTAGCTTTTCAGTTATGTTACTATTGTTTAGTCTTAGGTTCTCGGTTATGTTACTATTGTTTAATCTTAAGTTCTCGGTTATATTACTATTGTTTAATCTTAGCTTTTCAGTTATGTTACTATTGTTTAATCTTAGGTTTTCAGTTGTGTTACTATTGTTTAATGTTAAGTTTTCAGTTATGTTACTATTGTTTAATCTAAAGTTTTCAGTAATGTTACTATTGTTTAATCTTAAGTTCTCGGTTATGTTACTATTGTTTAATCTTAGGTTCTCAGTTATGTTACTATTGTTTAGTCTTAGGTTCTCAGTTATGTTACTATTGTTTAATCTTAGGTTTTCAGTTATGTTACTATTGTTTAATCTGAGGTTTTCAGTTATGTTACTATTGTTTAATCTTAGGTTTTCAGTTATGTTACTATTGTTTAGTCTTAGGTTCTCGGTTATGTTACTATTGTTTAATCTTAAGTTTTCAGTTATGTTACTATTGTTTAATTTTAAGTTTTCGGTTATGTTACTATTGTTTAATCTTAGCTTTTCAGCTATGTTACTATTGTTTAATCTTAGGTTTTCAGTTGTGTTACTATTGTTTAATCTTAAGTTTTCAGTTATGTTACTATTGTTTAATCTGAGGTTTTCAGTTATGTTACTATTGTTTAATCTTAGGTTTTCAGTTATGTTACTATTGTTTAGTCTTAGGTTCTCGGTTATGTTACTATTGTTTAATCTTAAGTTTTCAGTTATGTTACTATTGTTTAATTTTAAGTTTTCGGTTATGTTACTATTGTTTAATCTTAGCTTTTCAGCTATGTTACTATTGTTTAATCTTAGGTTTTCAGTTGTGTTACTATTGTTTAATCTTAAGTTTTCAGTTATGTTACTATTGTTTAATATTAAGTTTTCAGTTATGTAACTATTGTTTAATCTTAGCTTTTCAGTTATGTTACTATTGTTTAATCTTAGGTTCTCAGTTACGTCACTATTGTTTAATGTTAAGTTTTCAGTTACGTTACTATTGTTAACTTAGGTTCTCAGTTACGTTACTATTGTTTAATCTTAGGTTCTCAGTTACGTTTCTATTGTTTAATCTTAGGTTCTCAGTTACGTTACTATTGTTTAATCTTAAGTTTTCAGTTATGTTACTATTGTTTAATCTTAAGTTTTCAGTTATGTTACTATTGTTTAATCTTAAGTTTTCAGTTATGTTACTATTGTTTAATCTTAGGTTCTCAGTTATTTTACTATTGTTTAACCTTAAGTTTTCAGTTATGTTACTATAATTGTTAAACCTTAAGTTCTCAGTTACGTTACTATTGTTTAATCTAAGGTTCTCAGTTATGTTACTATTGTTTAATCTTAGGTTCTCAGTTATGTTACTATTGTTTAATCTTAGGTTCTGAGTTATGTTACTATTGTTTAATCTTAGGTTCTCAGTTATGTTACTATTGTTTAGTCTTAGGTTCTCAGTTATGTTACTATTGTTTAATCTTAGGTTTTCAGTTATGTTACTATAATTGTTAAACCTTAAGTTCTCAGTTACGTTACTATTGTTTAATCTTAGGTTCTCAGTTATGTTACTATTGTTTAATCTTAGGTTCTCAGTTATGTTACTATTGTTTAATCTTAGGTTCTCAGTTATGTTACTATTGTTTAATCTTAGGTTCTCAGTTATGTTACTATTGTTTAGTCTTAGGTTCTCAGTTATGTTACTATTCTTTAATCTTAGGTTTTCAGTTATGTTACTATTGTTTAATCTGAGGTTTTCAGTTATGTTACTTTTGTTTAATCTTAGGTTTTCAGTTATGTTACTATTGCTTAATCTTAGGTTTTCAGTTATGTTACTATACTTTAATCTTAGGTTCTTAGTTATGTTACTATTGTTTATCTTAGGTTTTCAGTTATGTTACTATTGTTTAGTCTTAGGTTCTCAGTTATGTTACTATTGTTAAATCTTAAGTTTTCAGTTATGTTACTATTGTTTAATCTTAAGTTTTCAGTTATGTAACTATTGTTTAATCTTAGCTTTTCAGTTATGTTACTATTGTTTAGTCTTAGGTTCTAAGTTATGTTACTATTGTTTAATCTTAGCTTTTCAGTTATGTTACTATTGTTTAGTCTTAGGTTCTCGGTTATGTTACTATTGTTTAATCTTAAGTTCTCGGTTATGTTACTATTGTTTAATCTTAGCTTTTCAGTTATGTTACTATTGTTTAATGTTAAGTTTTCAGTTATGTTACTATTGTTTAATCTTAAGTTTTCAGTAATGTTACTATTGTTTAATCTTAAGTTCTCGGTTATGTTACTATTGTTTAATCTTAGGTTCTCAGTTATGTTACTATTGTTTATTCTTAAGTTCTCGGTTATGTTACTATTGTTTAATCTTAAGTTTTCAGTTATGTTACTATTGTTTAATCTTAAGTTTTCAGTTATGTTACTATTGTTTATCTTAAGTTTTCAGTTATGTTACTATTGTTTAATCTTAGGTTCTCAGTTATGTTACTATTGTTTAATCTTAGGTTTTCAGTTATGTTACTATTGTTTAATCTTAGGTTTTCAGTTATGTTACTATTGTTTAATCTTAGGTTTTCAGTTATGTTACTATTGTTTGATCTTAGGTTTTCAGTTATGTTACTATTGTTTAGTCTTAGCTTTTCAGTTATGTTACTATAGTTTAATCTTAGGTTCTCAGTTATGTTACTATTGTTTATCTTAGGTTTTCAGTTATGTTACTATTGTTTAGTCTTAGGTTCTCAGTTATGTTACTATTGTTTAATCTTAGGTTCTCAGTTATGTTACTATTGTTTAATCTTAGGTTCTCAGTTATGTTTCTATTGTTTAATCTTAGGTTCTCAGTTATGTAACTATTGTTTAATCTTAGCTTTTCAATTATGTTACTATTGTTTAGTCTTAGGTTCTAAGTTATGTTACTATTGTTTAATCTTAGCTTTTCAGTTATGTTACTATTGTTTAGTCTTAGGTTCTCGGTTATGTTACTATTGTTTAATCTTAAGTTTTCAGTTATGTTACTATTGTTTAATCTTAAGTTCTCGGTTATGTTACTATTGTTTAATCTTAGGTTTTCAGTTGTGTTACTATTGTTTGATCTTAAGTTTTCAGTTATGTTACTATTGTTTAATCTTAGGTTCTCAGTTATGTTACTATTGTTAACCTTTTAGTTTTCAGTTATGTTACTATAATTGTTAAACCTTAAGTTCTCAGTTACGTTACTATTGTTTGATCTTAAGTTTTCAGTTATGTTACTATTGTTTAATCTTAAGTTTTCAGTTATGTAACTATTGTTTAATCTTAGGTTCTCAGTTATGTTACTATTGTTTAACCTTAATTTTTCAGTTATGTTACTATAATTGTTAAACCTTAAGTTCTCAATTACGTTACTATTGTTTAATCTTAGGTTTTCAGTTATGTTACTATTGTTTAATCTTAGGTTCTCAGTTATGTTACTATTGTTTAATCTTAGGTTCTCAGTTATGTTACTATTGTTTAATCTTAGGTTCTCAGTTATGTGACTATTGTTTAATCTTAGGTTCTCAGTTATGTTACTATAATTGTTTAACCTTAAGTTTTCGGTGAAATGTTTTGTAGATTGTTAGTCGTCTTTCCATCATTTTTTCGCCATGATATTGTCTTTTTCCTACTCTGTATGTCTTTTAGTTGCCATTTTTTTTTTTTTTTTTGTTATATAATATTTAGATTAGTTGTGATATTAATTTATTCAGACATGTAACATCAGCATTTCTGATGGAGGTAAATCCAGAAAAGCGCGCTTTGGACACATACAGTTTTTGATATTTTCACACATCCAAAGTCGCAATAAACGTACCCGATCATTAGGATTTAGTGTATTTATGACTGAATGTGCAGCTTCTTTGGCAACAGTTAGCTTATGTTTGTTTAAAACACCCGATGGAGCTTTCATAGACTGTGTTGAGGCAATTACTATAACAATGTCTTTAGGTCTCGGTGATGCTGTTGAAGAGAATTCAGGCCTGAAAAACATAAAATGAAAATTGATTACAACCTGCTATGTACAATACAGTATTTTACATTAATTGATGCCCATGCGTATGGAGATGTGCTGTATATGTCCACGAGACAGTAATAAACCATTAACACAATTAAAATTATAGTATCGATGCTTTGTTGTCTTGCTCGGTCTCTAGTTTTCTATATAGTGTATTGTGGACTTGTTTGTGTTTTTTTTTTTTTTTTTTTGTGTTATTTTCCATGGCGTTGTCATTTTTTGTTCAACTTACAAGTTTTCGATGCCCACTTGGTATCTTCTTCCCCCTTTTTTAGGTATATAATATATCTCATAAGATATTAGATATTTGCTTTTGAATACAAAAAACATCACAATAAAGGGACGGAAAATATGAAATTAACATCTTGTAACTTTGGTGCAGGAATCTATATATGCTTGCAAATTTATGCCTACATGTAATAAGACAGTTTCACGACCTCAAGAGTTCACCTGTGTATAGCAATATGGTCATCCCTAGACTTCTCTTGTCTAGCAAATTCTTTACTAGCCAAAGGTCACAACCCAAACCACTTCTTCCTCACCCTTGGCAGATTAAGCTAAAATTTAGGATACACCAGGTAACGATTTCTATCGGTGTAAATCCTACACATCAAGCGTAACTGGCATCCAACCAGAAAGCGCCTTTAAAATGATCACGCGTAAATGTGAAAAAATGTGAAAATTAAAAAAAAAAAAAACAATTGGTGAATTCCCCGGGGCCCATGCAGATTTTGCCTCTAGTCTTACCCCAAAAACATAAGACGATATTTAGTGAAACTTTCTCAATGAACTAAATGAAGTTCTTTGTTATTTCAATTATTTTCTCGTGCAAAACGTCGGAATGGAAACGTATATATGCGTTTTCTGCTTCACGAAATTAGTACACACTGGACCCAGATCATTTTACACCTCCCAGCTAAAGATAGTACAAGTGCAGTCATTGGTCAAGAACAATGTAAACGGAGTAGGCATGACTTTTCTGTGTGGTCAGATGGCACAAAATACGCAAATTCTGTCTTGATCTGCCAAGGGTGAAAAATAGGGGGCTTGGTCGTAACCCTTGGCTAGAGAAGATGATCTGGAAGTAAAAGAGAGGCAAAAGACACCAAAGTTCTGTACCTTTACCAAAGTAGAGCGTCTGCTTGGCTGTGTTAGATTCATAAATACAAAGTGACTTTCTATCGGAATAGGGACGTTAAATCCGATAAATCTTTTAGGATTCTGCTCGTTATGAATTTTTGTAACAACTACTAAAGGATCTATAGCTAGCCTGTTGCAATGCAAACTGTTTCTCCCTATACAACATGAACTCATTTTCCTGTGGCAGTCAACTTTCTAGCCCGTCCTCCCCGTTGACCTGACTTGTAGAACGTAATTAATAAAGACAGTAAAGTACACCAACTGTTAATTTTTTCTCGTCCTGAACGTGTATCAAATAGTTGTCACTGACGTAAAGCAAGGATCAATCAATCAATCAAAGTTTCACTTTATTTAAGTTTTGCAAAGATAAATGTACACCTGATTGCCAATATTAACATTTCAAGAAAAATTTTCAAAGGTCACTAATGCAAGACGGAATAGTTATAGCCTTATATTCCGCCTGAAATTTTTATTATGAAATATTTTAGTAATTGATGGCCACATACCAATTGTCTACGACATCCTGCCAATACTGTATATTTTACCTAACCATGCTATAAACAAACATTATTAAAAAGTTCTTTTTCAACAAATCACTATAGATTGAATAAGAAACACAACCATATAACTTGTCTAAAAATAAAAGTATTACCTCCATCTGGGATCAAAATCGCTACATTTGGTCCAGTTTGTTGCGGGGTATATTATTGAAGTTCCCTCAATTGTACTGTAGTGTTGCCATAAGATATTTTTGTTATTTTCGTATTTGTTTTGCATGGTCACACCGATTTGGGCTGGTGGGTATAATGCCTCATTACCAGCTAGGGAAGACTTAATAACGCATGCCGTACCAAAATCTACCTACGTAAAAAAAAAATATGATATTTATATATACAACTATAATACTTAATAGAAATTTTTTTTTTTTGTTAGTTTAATATTTTAAAAATTATAATTGTGTAAAATCAATATAAAATTATAATCTAAGGTCTTTATGGGAAGTATGTATTCATTCAAGTTCTTTTTTAAAGTTTTATTTATATTAAATAAATTGTAATGAATGCGATTTTGGTGTATTGTGTGTCGATAAGACAGTAAATGAACGACTGGTAGAGTTTTACACAATAGACAAGTGTTTATACAAGCAAAGGATTGGCATGTGTTCAACAATGTTTTCGTGACAAAATCACGTATATGTATAAGATAAGATTTATTTCTATCCTTGTACTATTATATTTTAATTAAATTCTTTAATTTAAACTCTCTAACTCGGCAATTAGGTTTTGCACAAAATTCAGATGATTTCTTTTCGATGATAATTAAAGGTGAATGTGGGCCAAGCTCTCAATTGTTTTGCTTTGTTCACATATTTGAGTATTATTACTAAATAATGTTTTTACTTTAGAAATTAAATAACGTTTCGTCAAAACGGTTTACCTGTCATTTAACATTGATCTGATAAAAAAAAAAAAAAAAAAAAACAGTGAAGGGAATTCCCCTGATACTTTGAATCACATTTAATAATAAAAAGAATAGCTGAATATCATTTCTTGTTAAGTATATTTACTTAAATTCAATATCAGATCAAAGTTAACGACTGAAATTTGTTACCTGTATTTCATTTGAAGTAACCCGGATCTTCACTTTATATAATTTCACCTTTTAATGCAATTTGTATAGTTTTCCACGTACATATAATACATGTTATAATGAATCCTCTTACTGAATAATATAAAATAACAAGTCGACTCCAATTACGCATCGTTGTTGCCCCAAATACATCCTTCCTTCTAAATTTTCAGATTTAACAGTTTCGCGAAGCCCTGCCCTGAACAAATATATTCATTATACAAATGTTCACAAGAGTTCTCGTCCCTGACATTGCCCGATAAAAAACGGCACGTCAGATGATTGATTGATTGATTGTTGGTTGCTTAACGTCCAGTGGCAAATATTTCATGCATATTCAGGACGAGAACAAATTAACAATAAATACAATAGGTAGGTTCTGTAATAAGGGCGTCCGGGATTAAGGTCGGAGAAATTTAGACTGCCACGGGAAATGAGGGTGTATTGGATAGGGACAGAAATTTAGCCTTGCAACAGGTCACCTACGGACCCCTCAAAGAGTTGTTGCAAGGGTTCTTAACGTGCAAAGAGCGTGGCACTCTCTTTACACGAGGCATCGGATTGCACGTCAGATGAAAAATGTTCATAGTTAGTAAGAGAAAGTCATGTTTTGTTGAAACCAAAATGCATTTTTTTATAGTTTTCGGCAGGATGTAATAATTACAAATTACATTTGTCGGTAGGATGTAATGATTACACATGCATTGACCTAATGGAATATACACGATCATCAATATTTTTTAATATGGAGATATAGATTCGAAGGATGACTTTAAATAGAAATATGGTCACTCACTGTTGGTCTTCTTCCAACCGGTAGTAAAACCTTTCCTAAAGTTGAATGTACGAACGTTTGGTTGTGCGGGATGTATAAATACGCATCTACTTCCGATCAGAACTTCACGGGCACGTTAAATCTGATGCCTTGAGTGAAGAGAGTGCCCGCTCTGCGCATTAACTGAAACAACTCTTTGAGAGTTCGGTACGTTGCAAGGCAAAATTTCTGTCACTATCAAATATACCCTCATTCATTTTATTACGGCAGTCCAAATGTCCAGCCCTTAATCCCTGTCGATCCTTATTACAGGACTTACCTATTGTAATTATTGTTAGTTTATTTACCTCCTGACCATGCCTGAAATATTGCATGCCAATAGATGTGTACTGTTGTGTGTTTTCGTTGTTTTTTTTTTTTTTTTGTCATGGCATTGTCAGTTTGTTTTCGGTCGATTTTAGAGTATCTTTCGCCTCTCTTTACCAGGTGCCGATACAGGACTTTGAAAAGGGGGCGTAAACTAGCCAACGTTGGGAGTTTGATATGGTAAAAGTCTATGCATTTACGATATATGTAGCTTTATTAGGGAGGATCCTGGCCCCCTGCCCCCTCCTAATTCTGCCTCTGTTTACTGACCATGTATATACCATCTTAGGTCATTGGCGGTCTGTGTAAAGTAAATTGTAAATAATTACCTCCTTTCTGAACTTTGGATCATATTGATATGAAGCACTGCTCCGACAACATTGAGGCAGAGACGATGTTTTGGAAAACGTAGCTTCCTCTTCAAGGACCTTTTCAGCGACAATGTCCAAGCTTTTTTTCAGTTCACTTAAACTCGAGGATATACTTGTTCGTATCTAAATGTAATAATTCAATTTTATACTTATCAATTATGGACTTTTGACGAGGTCAATACGTTATATATGGACCTGTTCAGATTATATTGACCGAGGACGAAGTCCGAGGTTCAATATAATCTAACAGGTCCATATATAACGTATTAACTGAGTGAAAGTCCTTAATGTATATATTACATATGTAAATAGTGTAAGTTTAAAAATGATATTGACTCGATGTTACTATTTTTGGAAATGATATTGACTCTATGTTAACTATTTTAGTAACATGGAGTCGATATCATTTTTAAAAATAGTAACGTCGAGTCAATATTTCAAAATAGTGAAAAAATATAAAATATATTTTGGGAAACGCGTGACCAAATAAACCAATGAGAAACATCAAACCATATGTAATATATGTATATATGTTTTATAAACCGAAATTGCTTTCAATTTCACTTGCAGTTTATATTGTTCATGTGGGTACAAAGGATAGAAAATAACATAATAGAGAGCTGCAGTAACCGTATTAGAGGGTCTTGATGCGGTCCTTCATTTATGTATTTTTTTTAGGTTATTTTTCTGTATTCTTTATATTTTTTACCCATTATTCTCTATTCTTTATATTTTAGCACCCCACTATTCTCTTTTTATCTTTTTGGCCTATTTGTCTCTATTCTTTATATTTTTTTGCCCTTTATGCTGCACATTTTGCCCACTATTCTCTTTTCTGTAAACCCCATCCATACTCTCATATTAGGGAAAACTATTTCCTTGATCATGGTGAAATGGACCGATAACATAACAATACATTTGTTTGTATTGTAGCTCGAAAACTTCCTGTTGTCTTTATCTACCACATAAAGTAACAAAGTGATATTTCGTGCAATGTCGATTTCACGTCACATCACTTAACTTAACTTCATATTTCGGGGTTCGTTTTGGGATGGAAAATACGTTTTATTTTTGTGTTAACATTTTCTAAACTATAATTGAAGCAAATTTCGGCTGCAGTATAAAAACAATATTAGGTTAATGTCAGGTAAATATCAATTTTTTTTTAATTCGGCACGAAAAAGTTGAAAACCTCGCCCTTCCTCAGTTTCTAACTAAAGTCTCATACAAAACAGTCAATATTTTTCTGACATTGACCTAATATCATATATTTATCTTATCTTCTATATATTTCTAGCAATATTATTGGTTAAAAGCAAAAACATGGAGACCCTGTATATTTGATATTGGGTTAGTAGGCGTGTTTTATTTAAATATATATATATCAGGAGCAGATCATAAATAGATATAGACTTCGAACTAAAAGAGTAATAATACGATATATTATAATTATACTTACCTTTTGAAGTAATTCATTTCCGTCGTCTGTCTTCGTGTTAAAAGTTATGTTATTGTATACTTCCTATAAAGATGGTGTAACAAAGTTTATAAAATGAACTTGGAAATAACTGTTAATTTGTTCTCGTCCTGAACGTGTATCAAATAGTTGCCACTGACGTAAAGCAAGGAACAATCAATCAATCAAAGTTTCACTTTATTTAAGTTTTGCAAAGATAAATGTACACCTGATTGCCAAAATTAACATTTCAAGAAAAATTTTCAAAAGTCACTAATGCAAGACGGAATAGTTGTAGCCTTATATTCCGCCTGACATTTTTATTATGAGATACTTTAATAATTGATGGCCACATACCAATTGTCTACGACATCCTGCCAATACTGTTTACTTATATTTTACCTAACCATGCTAACCTTCTTTTAAACTGAATTAGTTAATTTAGCTTGTAACCCTTGCTATTGAAGATGATCGAACTTTTTCAAAATACTCTTTATGAACTTTGTGAATCGTTTTCTAAATTGTTCATTTTCTTGTTTTGTTTTACCTTGAATTGTACTTGTCCAATTCAAAAGATTCTAAGACGGGGTACATGTAGAAAATTATAGAATCCGACAAGTACATTGTAGAAAAACTTGTGATTATAGTACATGTAACTGTAAAGGATATAAGTTTTAAATATGCCAATAGTAGTATGCAGTGTGTAGATCATTGTAGTCGGCACAACAAACTTGACAGAGACTTGAAGGACGAAATATTTTTATTTCTTTTAAATTTTGCTTTGTGTTCTCAAGTTTTTCCTGTTTCACATTAACCTTTAAACTTACAATTAATGTTTGCATGAACCATTCACTATTTTGTTACACAAATCGTTCACGACAAAGGACTTAAAACTTTAAATATGTGTCTCCTATAATTATAACTAATTAACGGATCTTATTAAACTGTATTGACACTGTCAAAATTATGTAATTTTATATGTCGAAGTTTTTTATCTTTTATTCTGATTTTCATTTAAGTTCGTGATGGCATGACTGATGAGTAGTTTAATAATTCCTATTGTTATATCGCGTTGTACATATTAGTTATCATGCGTGGGTAGATTTTCAGCTAAGCGAAATATGTAGTTTTGAGTTTATGTATAAGTTCATTCCTACAACATAATTGATAATACTATATAATAAAGGATAAACATTCAAAAATACATATAAAAATAAGGAGATGTGGTATGATTTCCAATGAGACAACTATCCACTAGAATGCAAATGACGTGGCTATAAGCAATTATAGGTCAGCGTATGGCTGCAATAATGAAAACGATATATCGAATAGTCAGCAATTAAAAAGGCCCCGACATGCAAAATTTGAAACAATTCATACGACAAAACTAACGACCTAGTTAATAAAAATACGATTTATGAAAAACAAATATGAACGACAAGAACCAAGTGTTCGACAATCACTGAATTACAGGCTAGACAAGAACCATGTGTACGACAACCACTGAATTACAGGCTAGACAAGAACCAAGTGTACGACAACCACTGAATTACAGGCTAGACAAGAACCAAGTGTACGACAACCACTGAACTACAGGCTAGACAAGAACCATGTGTACGACAACCACTAAATTACAGGCTAGACAAGAACCAAGTGTACGACAACCACTGAATTACAGGCTAGACAAGAACTAATTGTACGACAACCACTGAATTACAGGCTAGACAAGAACCAAGTGTATGACAACCACTGAACTACAGGCTAGAGAAGAACCAAGTGTACGACAACAACTGAATTACAGGCTAGACAAGAACCAAGTGTACGACAACAACTGAATTACAGGCTAGAGAAGAACCAAGTGTACGACAACAACTGAATTACAGGCTAGACAAGAACCAAGTGTACGACAACAACTGAATTACAGGCTAGACAAAACCAAGTGTACGACAACCACTAAATTACAGGCTAGACAAAAACCAAGTGTACGACAACCACTGAATTACAGGCAAGACAAAAACCAAGTGTACGACAACAACTGAATTACAGGCTAGACAAGAACCAAGTGTACCACACACACTGAATCACAGGCTAAACAAGACCCAAGTGTACGACAACCACTGAATTACAAGCAAGACAAGAACCAAGTGTACGACAACCACTAAATTACAGGCTAGACAAGAACCAAGTGTACGACAACAACTGAATTGCAGGCCAGACAAGGACCAAGTGTGCGACAACCACTGAATTACAGGCAAGACAAGAACCAAGTGTACGACAACCACTGAATTACAGGCTAGACAAGAACCAAGTGTACGACAACTACTGAATTAATGGCTAGACAAGAACCAAGTGTACGACAACCACTAAATTACAGACTAGACAAGAACCAAGTGTACGACAACTACTGAATTACAACACCGAGAGCAAAGTTTATTGAAACATACATGTATATGAGGGTGTGGATGGGAGTTTGTAGGACAGAGAATAATGGGCAAAAAATATAAAGAATAGAGAAAAATGGACCAAAAATTAAAGAATAGAGAATTATGAGGTGCTTAAATATAAAGAATAGAGAATAATGAGCAAAATGTATCAAGAAATAGAGAAAAATGGCCTACAAAATTGAAGAATACAGAAATGAAGAACCCCCAATCCAAACCCTCGAATTTGAAGTACAATTATTCTACCTGCATATGATCGACTCCTACTCCTCTCTTTATCTCTTTTAATCTGTTTGATAACTGTTGTCCATTCAAAATGTCGTCTACGCCAATGGCGGCGTGAAAAAAGGTTATCAACACTAAAATCTTCATTTTGACGCCAACGCTGAATCTAATTTCCATATTGTCTTCATGTTATGTGAATCTGTCATAAAAACAAGATATTAGTATTGTTCAGTATCATCAGAAATATTTCACTTTTTCACCTTGATTCTTCAAAATAATTCCTTTCCTTTAGAAATGACAATTTGTAGTGTTATGTATCACAGCAAGGAAAACAACATTAATATGAAAACTTTACTGAAAACAATTAAAGTGTTCCTTATGTAGAAACATTATATAGTTGACCTACATATTATTTTACAGAATACGCAAAAGGTTTGCATTCAATTCGGTTTAAAAGAAATTTCAATAGGCGTTTTTATCTATATTTTCTTTATTCATGGCTGAAAGAAAACATTTAAATGTAAATAATCGTTCACATTTTTTGGATTTTTATCATTATTATTATTTCTTAAAAAAAAAAAACTTTGTAACGGCATCATGATCCATAGTTTTTGTTGTTTTGAAATCAAGTTGTCCATACATCATTCAAACTTAAATAATTTGGGTAGAAAAACCGAATCCTGTTTCATCTCCCTATATCCTCGCTATAATTTATTGCCCCTTTTAAACAAAATCCTTATGACATTAATCTGAGAAATTGCAATTCAAATACAAAAAAAAAAAAAAAATATATGTTCAAGTTGTTATTACTGTTATAATGAATACTTAAGGATGTACTTGGGTCAGATTTGGGATTTTTGTCAGATGTTCGGACTCCTTGATTTTTTTTCCTTCGATACTGGGTAAAATATTTTGCCCCATATCACCCATTTTTCTTTTCATATAAGACTTCAATAGCTCATAAAGGTCATTTACCAAAATTTAAGCAGAGTCAGCCTTTTCCCGCCATTTAAAAAAAATATATCTCGAAAAGGAGCTCCATAACCTATCAATATTTTTAGCTCATTTTGTTCCTTAACTAGTGCTCTTCTGACTTATAGTATCAATTTTGAATTCTAGATATTTTTTAATTTCACCTTAGTACATCCTAAAGTGTCTTTTGGGCGGGCGGAATATTTATTTGCACCTGTTGCTAGGCAGAAGGCAGCCCTTTTCTTACATTCCTACATCTGCATGTCTGTTCTTTCGAAGCAGGTGTCAGTTTACAAATATCGTAAACTTATTAGGACTGAAATCATTTAGCAGATTTCAGGTATATTAATTGTTAATGCAAAGGAAACTCAAAGTTTAGATGAGCGAATTTTATAATTTAGATTAAAAATACCAAATATATATTCAAACAAATGAGAGTTTAAAAAAAATGTTTAAAAACAAAGCAGTTAATAAATTTAAAAGTTAACTCATACAATATCAAATGAATAGTTTAAAATCTTTTATTCCGAAACGTCAGGGATCTTGGTTAAAAACTGTAGGAATACTTATTTTACTGTAAATATAATTCTTAAGAACGTAAAAAAAAACTACTGTTTATTTGGAAACATACATGTATATGAGGGTGTGGATGGGGGTTTATAGAATAGAGAATAATGGGCAAAACTATAAAGAATAGAGAAAACTGACCAAAAAATAAAGAATAGAGAATTATGAGGTGCTAAAATATAAAGAATAGAGAATATAGAAAACTGCTGTTTTTTTTTTAATTTATTTTTTCTTCTATGACGAGGGTTTTTAGAGCCCGTGATAACGCCTTGCACCAGCACTATAAAGCGTCCCGGTTTATAAAAAAAATATATCAAACGGACTACGAATCCTTTTCACTGAACATTATCCATTCACGATTAAATGTTAAAGGAGTAATAATATCATACAGAAAATAAAAGAAAATAAAAACTGTCGTACGTGGGAAGAAGTAATTGTATGCCTGACTGATATCTTTTTTCTACGTTTTGTGGCTGAACAAAAGTGTTTAGTTAAATTGGCGTGATGGGTGGTTTCAGTCATTTGATGTTTTCAATAAAGGGACTACATACGGTTTGTTTTAAAAGTTTGTGATTTCGAGGGAGTGCAAGGGGAATTCTTGAAAAAATGAATAATAATCATTATAAAATAGATTACTGTGGATTCATTTGTTTTCGTGGGTACCAATTTTCGTGAATTGGGAAAACTTACATTTTCGTGGTTAACCTGTACCTACGAAATCCACGAACATTGGTATACTACAAATAGTAATGATTTCACAGTACCATATCTGTTTTTGTGAAAAAGAGGCTCCTACTAATTATTTTCGTACTTTCGTTGAATTAAATTTTTTCTCAAAAAATTCGGAAAAAAGTTTTGTGGAAAAAAAAAAATAAATTGGTTTCATTTTGAATGATCTGATATATCTGTTCATTTAATCAAATATGTGTCAGTTGTATTGTTTCGTTTCTAAACTTACATTCCAAACAATGGTAAATTTGGCGATCTTTAGTACATGTAAGCAGTCTTGTATTGTCATTTTTAAAATATTTTTTCACATGGAATTGTTTTTATCGTAAAATTTTCAAATTATAACAGGAACGAATATATTTCCGGGAACTTAGTCATTTTTCAGCAAAATTTTTGAGAGAGGGTACAAGTTTTTAGTAATCAACTCCTCCTACAGTTTTCAACTCAGACCCCTACAACTTCACAGGAAGATTGCACATACATGTTGCAATTGTGCATCGGCAATTATGAAATTATTTGAGGATTTTTTTCTCAGTTTTTCAGACTTTGGATCATAGTCATTTTTCAACAAATGTTATTAAAGAGGGTTCAATATTTTAACTTCAGTCTCCTACAGTTTTCAACCAAAACTTCACAGAAAGATTGTACACGTGTTGAAGTTGTGCACCTGCTATTGTGAAATTGTTATAAGTATTTTTTTAACATTTTTACAGAACTAAGAACTTAGTTATTTTCCAGCAAAATTTACAACCATCGTGTAATTGCAACTGCAGTGTAAACATTCTACATTTATTAGTCGCAAATATTGCCAACCAGCCTTTTGAGACTTTGGCCCATTTTTGCAAATGTTCCGATTCATATCTTTAGAGGAAATTCAGTGACACTTTCCAGCTTACAGAAAAGTTTAACGTAGTTTTCTGGCAAATTTTCAAAGCAGTGTTAATGCACAATGTATTATTTCATTTTAATAGGGTAAGACTTGTTTGTGTTAAATCAGTCGATGACTTACTTAGCACAAGGCCTAACGTTATAATGAGGTATTTAAAGTGATATCGATTTCGCGTTTTCGACTTCGCGTTTTCGCGTTTTCGACACTTCGCGTTTTCGCGTTTTCGACTTCGCGATTTCGCGATTTCGCGTTTTCGCGTTTTCGCGTTCGACTTCGCGATAACCTATAGAATATAAAGGCGAAAACGCGAAAAGCAAACCGGCCACCATAGGTATTTAAAGTGATATATACAGAATACATGGCAAAATCGTATGCTGTATCACCACGAGAAACCATTATCAGTCCCGAGGGCTGATATTGGTCGAGTGGTGATACAGCATGCGATACGGATTTTGCCATGTATTGATCTGTTTATCATATATTTTAACAAAATCAGATCCATGATATATATTAAAGGAGACAATCATTTGATTCTGAGGTGGGGGCCTGGCAGATTTTAGAAATAATTATGCAGGCCCTCATTTAGATAAGAAAAAAATAATCTTGTCTTATCACACATGAAAAATAAATATTCTGGCTCCGAATAATTTTTATAATCATTTGCAAAGGTATCCAATGTTAACAGAAAATCTGGAAAGAAGTATTATCAGTTGTTGCTTGAGGGATATGCAGTTAACGTTCCCCCAGGCTCCTTTTCACCGAAATAAATATAATTTTGTTCATGAAATCTATAAAAAAATTGTTTTAAATTAACTCGCTTATTTTACCATTTGAGATAGTGAGACTCCTCTTTTCGTGGACCCACCTTCTAAGCACAAAAACTAGTGGAGAGAGAATAGGTATTTTGATCTTTGTCCAAATTTTAAGTCTGAATCAGTGTCATAAATGACCCATTTTCTCTAACAAGTATTTTTTCAGAAATTCAAACTAAATGACGTTACATTTCGTATCATGCCAGGAAATACAGCAACTGGACGTCATAGGTCAAACTTTGACGTCATTCGATGTGTGACGTCACGCCAGGTATGCGATACGGGTTTAGCTATGCGATACGGGGTATGCGATACGGGTTTAGCCATGCGATACGGGGTATGCGATACAGGGTAGGTGATACAGACTGGAAAAAAGAACCTTTATTAGATATACAAAATTGCTGTATTTAGTACTAAATATATGATAAAGATAGATAATAATATATTATCATGTTGTCAATACATAGATATAGGAAGATGTGGTGTGAGTGCCAATGAGACAACTCTCCATCCAAATAACAATTTATAAAAGTAAACCATTATAGGTCAATGTACGGCCTTCAATACGGAGCCTTGGCTCACACCGAACAACAAGCTATAAAGGGCCCCAAAAGTACTAGTGTAAAACCATTCAAACGGTAAAACCAACGGTCTAGTCTATATAAAAAACGAGAAACGAGAAACACGTATAAATTACATAAACAAACGACAACTACTGTACATCAGATTCCTGACTTAGAACAGGTGCAAACATTTGCAGCGGGATTAAACGTTTTAATGGTACCAAACCTTCTCCCTTTTTCTGAAACAATAGTATAACATCACAACATAGAAAAACACACGATAAAACATCAATTGGAAGGCTTAACTCAATCAAAAACGTAAATTAACACACTATGAACGAATAAATTCGACATGTATATATACAAAAAGGAGTTATAGTATGAGAAAAATATAAGCATATAAGGAAATATTACCTAGCGTGTGGAAATAACCCACTTAGTATAAAACAAGATTATGTTGCAAATAAAAAGTTAATCGGAGAAGAAATGAAACCAAAAAACAGTTTCGTGTTTTGTTGAAATATAAGACCAAGAAATATTACTACTGTATAAAGTAGTTGGTATTAAAATGATATAATGTTTCGAATGATGTTAGTTTGATCCTATAATTACACGCCGGGTAATGTTTGGATGTAAATATATATGTTGATGTGCGTGCAGCAATCACTTTAAGGATGTAGTCAGGTGAAAGTTAAAAAAACCAAAAATTTAAAAATGATACTGTTAGTCAGAAGACCATTAGATAAGGTACAAAACAAGCTAAAAATATTGATAGGTTATGGGACTCGTTTTCGAGATATTTGATTTTTTTAAAATGACGGGAAAAGGCTGACTCGGAATTTTACCTAATCTTTAGCATTGGCATTCTTTGGTTCTCAAATCGTAGGAAAAGAAATTTAGAATCTGCTTAAATGTTGATAATGACCTTTTAATAAGCTATTGAAGTCTAATTGAAGTATAAAAGTGGGTGATATGGGGCAATATGGCAAAATATTTTACCCTGTATCATAGCAAACAAACCTAATGAGTACAAACATCGGACAAAATTTCCTAAACCTGACCTAAAAACTACATCTTTAAGCTGTGAAAAAAGGAGACGTTGGATATACGTCAATGAAGCAGGAAACAAACGCCATTAATAAACCAATAGACATCATTTGTTTTTTTTTTTTTTTTTTTTATATGTTTGACATTGAAAACATTTTGCAAACACGGATCTTATAGGAACCAAAATCAAGCACAATCAGTGTAAAGATATGCATGAATGGACTTTTAAGGTTTACATGTTAGTACATGTTTGCGAGAACCAAAAATTAGAAGGAGAAAAAAAATAGAATTTATCAAATTGCCACTAATCCTATAACATAAGCCTCCGTAGGTTCATATCGTTTGCTTTCGACGTTTTTTATCGGATATTTTTTTTTAATCTATCAGATGTCTTTTTCGAGGATCAGCAATATAAGTTTTGGAATCAAGAATCGAAACGTCTGACGGTTAACCCGTTCCATGTGGACTTCAATTTTGTTTCATATTGAATATTCATTTGGTTTTGTACTAGTCGATCCAACGACAGACAATAACATGTCTATAAAGCTCAAACTATGGGTCAGAGAGACCTACTTTCGTTTGGTACCGACATGCTCCACCAAATCTTACGCAAGTTATATGTTTTGTAGGTCACTTAAATCTATCTGTGAAATGATCTAGAACGTGCGCGTACGTGCCTTGATCCAGATTCTATTTATTAAATTGGGTGTGCAGATGAAGACGCTGGTCATTTGTAGTGATATCAATCGAAGCCCTTCAATCGTGACAGACGGGCAATATGATAGTAATCTCATACCATCTCTCTCTTAGATAATAGAAAAAAAAATATCATATGGGTTTATGCATTTTTCTAGAACAAACTTTGTACGCGGACGTACAAGTGTACGCCGGGGTACTTTAATAGTATGCTGTTCTTTCCTCAACCTCGTTAAGGATGTTCGCTCCTGTTGTTTTTGAATTTTTGCCAGATATTCGGAATCCTCTGGTTTTATCCATGTTGTGCCATTAAAAATTTTTGCCCACTAACCCCTACTTTTCTTTCCATAATTTGATTGCATATAGTTTAAAATGTCATATTTGAAAATCTTATAAAAACCTTGTTATTTTTTCATAGTTTTTGAAAGAAAAAAGGTGTCAATGTTAAATGTATGAAAAATCTAGAGAGAATCATTTCCCGCCAAATTTACAATGGCTTATATCTCGAAAACAAGCACACGTACCCTTTATTTTTTTCTGATTTTTCAGTTCCTTTATTTATAAACTATTGATTTATAACAGTCTTTTAAAAAGCTTTTTAGTTTGAAACAGAGTGGCAAACATCCTTAAGGCGATCTTATATTAACATTCACGATACTAATTTTACTACACGACAATGTAATAACCATTCAGTGATGCTAGAGGCCAAAATAAATAAAAATTTAGAACCAAATACAAATGTTGAAGGTTCTTTCAATAAAATTGAGAATGGAAATGGAGAATATGTCAAAGAGACAACAACCCGACCAAAGAGCAGAAAAACAGCCGAAGGCCAACAATGGGTCTTCAACACAGCGAGAAAATACCGCACCCGGAGGGGGCTTCAGCTGTCCCCTAAATAAAAATGTGTACTAGTTCAGTGAAAATGGACGTCATACTAAACTTCAAAACATATAAATGAACTAAAATTAAAAAACATACAAGACTAACAAAGGCCAGAGGCTCCTGACTTGGGACAGGCGCAAAAATGCGGCGGGGTTAAACATGTTTTTTTGAGATCTCAACCCTCCCCCTATACCTCTAGCCAATGTAGAATAAACAAATACACAGCAATGACTGATTGACTTAAAGATGAACGGTTCTAGACTGATAAAAATTATTTGGATGATAGATGTCATCATGTACTAGACACAAAACAATTGCATTTCCCGAAAATAAACTGATCAATATAACTACATGCACAAGTGGTAATTGAATTGAATTTTTAGTTACCATAGGAAAAATCAATTGACAAAAGATGAAGGTTGTTACTCTTGGCTCATTTTAATTGAATAAAATTGTTTTCATTAATGCATATTAGCTCTACCTCATTCACGTTATTTAATAACTGTACTAAGTGACATTTTCTTCGTAGGATGGTTACTAATTTTTGGTGCATTGTCACACAAGAAACATTTTTTAATCGGAAAAAAAGTACAAGAGGCCATCAGAAGAAAGTCAAAACATAGACAGTTTAATGATTAATGTATTAATGCAAAATAAAAGCGTCTAAGTACTTTCTTTAAAAATAAAACGAACCGATCCAGTACCTAAAGAGCTAAATAGTTCTGATAAAATATTAACTTCGAATAAAATTAATGAAGCCCTGCTTTATCTCCATGTGTTCCTTTCAAAATGAAAGCGGTGAACTTGTAAAAGAGGTTAAGAACTTAGTTACAAATACTGACAAACATTTGCTCAATTTCAAATTCACCCCTACCTGTTACATTTGTCAAAACACCAAACTTCGTAAGGAATTTCTTAAATATGGTGGGGAACTTCTAATGAACTCATTAATAGAAAAGAAAGGGTATGTGGTATCTATCTGTTAAACAAAATCAGTACATGCACAGCAAAATACACAAAAAGCAAAGGAACAACGCTTTTATTACTGTTATTCATCTCAGTCACAGTGAAGTCCTCAACACCGAGCAAAAACTCTCTCCTCACTGCAAGTTTAAAACGCCCCCTATCCCTTGTTTAGTCGGAATTATTTGCAAACTGACGATCATTATCAATCAAATTGTTAAATCTAAAGTTTGAGTTTTTATGTCTCCTCAAATTGACGACAAACAGTTTTCATAAACTATATATATATGAACTTGTTATTGCAATGTACTTTTACGACAAAATTTAAATGCATTATGCTATTTTAGCGTAAATGTAGTTAATAGACTTTAAATATTTGTAACTATCTTATTACGTTTTTTACTACAATTATATATTGTTTTGATGACGCATGTGTCAGTACCCCTCTGGCGCTTGCCTTCGTTGTAAAGGGGTAGTTCCACAATAATTATTTATAAATATTCGTTATCTATTTATTTAAATAAATGAATCTAAAATTGAGAATGGAAATGGGAATGTGTCAAAGAGACAACAACCCGACCACAGAACAGACAACAACAGAAGGTCACCAATAGGTCTTCAATACAGCGAGAAACTCCCGCACCCGGAGGCGTTACTAGTTCAGTGATAATGGACGTCATACTAAACTCAAATTATACACAAGAAACTAAAAGTAAAATAATACAAGACTAACAAAGGCCAGAGGCTCCTGACTTGGGACAGGCGCAAAATGCGGCGGGGTTAAACATGTTTATGAGATCTCAACCTCCCCTATACCTCTAGCCAATGTAGAAAAGTAAATAATAGATATTAAAAGATAATTGTATACACTGTACAATCAATATTTTTGAAATTATTGAAATATTATTCAAATCGATTCTATAAAACGAACGCATGTCAAATTCTTTGTTAAAGTTTTTTAAACTGTAGGATATCCATACATTTTTCAATTCATTTTATTATATTCATCGGACAAAGGAGTATATTTGTTCTTGTTCGTAAAATATAATGGTCAGGATATCGAGTAACACCATAACCATTTTCGTCCCGTAATCACTTATTCTGCCCCAAGGGTGACTGGGAAAGAGAAATATAATAGTCATTTAGGTCTTCTTCCGACCGGCAGTACAACTCTTGCCAAAGTAGGGCGTCTGTTTGGCTGTGCGGGATGTACATGTACGCAGCCAATTCAGATCAGGAGACGTTAACCTCGATGCCTTATGTAGAGAGATTGTCGAGCTCTCTGAACGTAAACAACCGTAACAACTCTTTGAAAAGTAAAATGCAAGGCATAATTTCTGTCCTTATCCTATGTACCCTCATTTTCCAGTGGCAGTCCAAATTTCCTCGACCTTCCTTCCGGACGGTCTCTATTACATAACCTACCTATTGTATCTATTGTTAATTTGTTTTCGTCCTGAACATGCATGAAATGTTTGCCAATGAACGTTAAACTACCAACAACCGATCAATCAATCACTTATTCTGCATTGAAGTTTTAGAATTACATACTCTATTAAGCACACATTACACCGATAAGAGGGTGAGTCAAATGCATAATAACAACAATATAATCATGATATTTAGATAAAAAAAAAAAAATTGAACACACGACACAACAAATGACCTCAAATGCCCCCCTGTCCTCGGCTCCATAGACTGTTTAATAAAGGAGAATACATATTTCGCTTGCTGGCTAGAAGTTGCATTTAGAAGTATAGTTATATATACACTTTTAACCATGATCAAAAATACATTCAATAATCGTAAGGTTTTGATAAAAAAATGTAATTATTAAACTGATAATATCATACCTGTATTCTTTATTTTAAAGTCTCCATTATAAGCGTGAATGTTTTTCCCCCACAGTAACAGGATGTGTATTTTTCAAAAACTCCTTGTATCGAATGCATTCAATCGGAAAATACTTTTAAATAGTAAAATATAAGTATGTTTAAAATCTGAAGCGTATACACTCATTATTTGTGTTGGGGTTATTTTTCCGAGGACTTAAAGGCCCTCTTAATTCATGAATTAAAAAGAATCATATTTCAACTTAAAAAATTAAAAATTACTTTTCAAAAGTACAAAATGTTGCATTTACATGTATAGATGAGGGTCCTTCATTTCTGTATTCTTTAATTCTTTAGAACATTTTTCTCTATTTGTCTTTATATTTTTTTCCCTTTGTTCTCTGTTTTTTATATTTTAGCACCCCATTATTCTCTATTTTTAAAATTTTAACACCCAATTATTCTCTATCATTTATTTGTTTGTTCCATATTTCTGTAGATTTAGCCAATGATTCCTTATTCTGTAAACTCCATCCAGACCCTCATAGATTTGAACCAAAAGGGAATTGTGGGATACATAGAATTGAAAATGGAAATGGGGAATGTGTCAAAGAGAGACATCAACCTGACAAAAGAGCAGAAAACAGAACAAGGCCACCAATGGGTCTTCAACGCCGCGAGAAAATTCCGCACCTGGAGGCGGGCTTCAGCTGGCTCCTAAACAATTATGTATACTAGTTCAGCGAAATGGACGCCACACTCCAGAACATATAAATGAACCTAAATTTTAAAAAAACATAACACACAAGACTAACAAAGGCTAGAGACTTGAGACAGGCGCAAAAATGAGGCGGATTTAAACATGTTTTGTGAGATCTCAACCCTCCCCCTATACCTCTAGCCAATAGGATACATATATGTTTCAACGTGACATCATATCAATGAAACAAACAATCGTATAATTTGTATGTTTCTTTCATCTATTTCTTGTAAAGATAATTATTCCGAAGATATTGTTGTATGGAGTTTCGTTATTCATATGTAAACGGATGCAAACTTGCTCGACTTTATCACCAACAGAGAAATAGTCAACAACTTTAAAAATCAAACAAAAGTGCTAGTCATGGACGACAATCGAGCTTGGGCAACGTAGTTTCTGCGGTGTCTTCAACCTATGCCAACATTTGATAAATTTATATTCAACCTATGCCTACATCCAAAATACAATAGGTGTTGTTATAACACTTATTAATTAATAACAGGTAAAATACAGTCAGTATATTTAAGCTTTGAATATAAACTCTTTCAAAAATTAGAAACAAAAATAAACTATTTGCAAAATTGTGTTGTAGTAAAAATGAATTTATTAACAAAAATCTAAACGGAAAAAATGTTCAAATAGAACACTTGAAACAAGCAAAATTGTGTTGAATTAAATACTAAATTAATAACAAAAAAATAGACAAAAATTCTAAAACTGAACACTTGTATATATATAATACTTGAGAATTAGAGTTAACAAGCTATTCCTTGTGTGAATTTTAATGACATCTTTTGTTCATTATTTTGTTATATTAAATATGAAACATGCTACAAACAAGCAGCAAAATATACAAAAATACCATACTTTAACATTTTTTTTAATCAAATTAATTTTGCAATATGAAATTTAAAATAAATGTCAAATAAAATGATTTTTTTTCTTTATTTATTACACGGCGGCTTTCCAATGGGACAGTGCGCCCTTTGATTATTTAGTTTTACTTCAGGAAAAAATACTCTGTGTGGCAAATACTCAGTTCGATATTCAGTTTGTCACCAATAGATTAGAGTCTAATCCACAATGGATACCAATAGGTCATCGGTGTCCGGGTGGTCTAAGTAGTCAGAATTACCGTATCACTAGCCTGTAAACACTGAGGTTGTAAGACTCCATACCTTCCATGCTTTTGTCGACGGAGCCATCATATTTGTAAAACTACTGAAGAAACAGCAAGCAGCTACAGAGTTTAGAATAATCCAGAACTCAGCAGGTGGTAAACATCGTCAAAGGAAGTACATAGAAAAATGACAACCTGCTAGCTGACCTAAACTGGACTCTAGGATGACAGCATGACACCAGTTGAGTGTGCAGATGCATCATCATATCTTCTACATATAAATTAGTGCCACCGAGGCCCTATTGGTATCCATTGTGGATTAGACTCTAATCGATTGGTGACAAATTAAATATCTAACTGTGCATTTGTCATAATGACTTGCGAATGATGGAATTTCAAATTACAAATTGGCGACACAAAATGTAACCACAAATCTCACAGCTCAGTTTAATAAATAAAAAAACAAACACAGAGTACTTTTTCTAAAGTAAAAGAAAGTAAATAAAGGGCGCACTGTCCCACTGGATTTTTTTAACATTCATTTTAGATTTCATATTGCAAATTAAAATTAATAAGATTTAAAAAAAAAAAAAGATTTTGTTAAATTATGGTATTTTTGTATATTTTTCTCAAGTTTTATATATATATATATATATATATATATATATATATATATATATATATATATAGTGTTCAATTTTAGAATTTTGTCAATTTTTTATTATTAATTTAGTATATAATTCAACACAATTTTGCTTGTTTCAAGTGTTTCATTTGATACCTACATTATCTACATTTTCACTAGTCATGATGTATAAAAAAATGGCATTGAATACACTTTAACACTAAGTTTAAACTGGTTGTAAATTGATTAGACCTTAATCAAATTATGTTTTTATAACTCTTAATCTGTAACAAATTATTCAATCTATGCCAACATTTTTTCATACAATTTTATACCTAAATTTCAAAATGTTGGCATAGGTTGAATGAACCGTTTCTGCATGGCTTCATGTATGCAACCAGCTAGATTCATCAAAATAACAAAATTATGGTCAGTTTTGTTATCTTCGATTTTTAAAAAAAATATTTTTTTCAATTTTTCACATTTATGTTCAATCATTTTGGTTGATATGTGATTATTTTTTGGGTTTTATTTTGTTTTTTTTTTTTTGGGGAGGGGTCAAGTCTTTTTTAATTAATCAAAATGTGATTGTAGCTTTAATAACTAAAAAAACTGACGAATTTTAATTCGGTTGCCATAGCAATCTGCAATCAAAATCATAATGACTAAAACATTTTTCTTTCTTCTGTAAGGAAAACTTCATCAATGCTAAGAAAGTAAATACCAAGATATATAAAAACATAATCTAGTTCCTAATAATCGAGTTGAATTCTTGTTCAAGTTCGAATTAAACTTCGAGTTGAAATTAATTTTCAAATGAACACTCTGGAGATAGTTTAAGTTAGAGTTAATCTGCAAGAGAACACTCTAGTTCGAATTTACAATTTCAAGTTAAACTATAGTTGAGTTAAGCTAGTATTTCAGTTTAACATCGATGTAAACCTGACTCAAAAGGTTGACTGGAGTGACGTAATATGATAACATTGACAGCAAAGATAAGCGGGGAGGCAGTTTGATCTCTTAAATTTTGATATTTCATAAATTTTGAAATTAGTTTCAACTCCCTCAGGTAAAGTTAACCAAAGATGGATTTGGATATTTTTTTCAGTCCGTTTTGGTCATATAGCTCTTCTTCAACTGTTTCGGTTCTTATCTTTGGCTTTCAAATAATTGGCTTTGAGCTTTCCCGATGAAGGTAAATCCAGAAAAGCGCGTCGGACGCATGAAATTTATAACTTGTTGATTTCATTTTTTGGCCATGCGGTATGTATAAACTATTAGTCATGTCCTGCCTGAATATGATTTAACTAAATCTTATGCCTCGTGTACAGAGAGTGCAACACTTTCTGCAAGACAATTCAATTAAGAGTCTGCTTTTATTTCAGTTTAAATTGTCGATGCTCGTCAAGCATGATTACTGTTGAGTAGTTTTAGTTGTGCAAGTTATTGTAGTACATACAGTACATGGTCGATATTTTGAGTAGTTTTGGGAATTAAAATCAAGAACACATGTTTATATATCAGCATAACATACATCTACTTATTACTTAAATACGTCTGTAAGAGACATAGTAAAATATGAATCTAACTATTGATATAATTATGATAATTATACCCAACTCGAAAAGAGGGCCGACATTGCACTCGTCCAACAAATATTTCTCACAGGTGCTGCTAAGCAAAGAAAAATGCTCTATTAAAAAAAACAACACTTATGAATGCTCAATCTTGTAAATTTATTGTGAAAATCGCTTAAGGTTGCTGAAAAGAAATTACAGATTTCTTAAGAAATGTGCTACCTTAAAATAAAATAATGACGCATATATTCTCCCACCATACTGCAAATGAGACACAATTAAAGAATTCGTCCAGCCAGTCATAACCCTTTGTAAACACTACTGAAGAAATGAAACCATTGGCACAAAAATGTCATGCATTATAGATTTGTTTAATTTATGCATTCGGTCGGTTTCACGTGAAATATTTGTCTTTGAACGTTAAGGAATAAAAAATCACAGAATTTTTATCATGTGTTTTTTTTTTTTTTTTCATATGTTACGGTCATCTTGATTTGCCAATATTTAGTATTGTGACCATATTAGCCATTTTGACTTATTTGAACTGTTAACTTCCGAGACCATATGTCCGAACCATTTCATATACTTAGCGAATTGTATTTTTAATTATGTGTTGCTAATCATATTATACCGTCAGTGATGGTGTAGGAGTAATCGGACTTTTACATTTTTGTAAATTTGAGTAAAATGACACCACTGGAAAAAAAGAAATAAAAGGTAAAAGATAACAAGAGGACATTCAAACCTCATTAGTGGAAAAAAAAAAAAAAAAAAAAAACTGACAACGCTATGGCAAAAAAAAACGAAAGACGACGAAAAAACAAACAAGTCTACGCTATTCTTCCTATACCATTTGAACAGCCTCGTTGGTGTCGTGGTAGCGTGTTCGCCTCGAGTGCGGGAGGTCGTGGGTTCCAACCCCGGCCGTGTCAAACCAAAGACTTTAAAATTTGTATTTGCTGCTTCTCCGCTTTACACGCAGCATTAAGGACTAAGAACAAAGACTGGTCGGCTCAAAGTAATAATGTGTCCGGATAAGGTGACATGTTTACCTGCGGACTGTTATCTTGTAAACTAGCACGTTAAAAATCCGGCTCAGCGTGTCGGTCTAGTACAAAGCAGGGTTAATACTCATATTAAACGAACATGTTCTCGTCCTGAATATGCATATTCATTTGCCGCTGGACGTTAAGCAGCCATCCATCATCATCATAATCCAGTACCATTTTTCTGAAAACTATTTTTTATCATATGCAGTTTTCCATACAATGCTATCATTTTGATTTGTAAAATTTCATGAGGTTACGGTACTTCGACAATATTTTTGCCCGTCGAAGCATAAGGATATTCAGAGACCTTTTGTCCAAATGCTTCCATATTTTATAAGATAGGCAGTCATCGTTTCCCAAATTTTCCACCTATGACAAAATGGTAATTTTTTTTTTTGGCTGGGGCATCAAATGTATCTATCATACTCAACCATATCAATTGGTGCTTCGACATCATTGAATTAATCCAATAATTGTGGCACCATTTTCAAGCATGCATGTAGGATGGGGGAACATCTTTCTTTAGTTGTTTTTGTTTTAATGAAAAACGTAGCATAAATCTGTAACTGTTTTTGATTTGTTGATATTCAATGTAATTGTTTTGTTAAAAACATTAATGTAACTGTTTTTGATTTGTTGGAATTCAATGTGATTGTTTTGTTAAAAACATTATTGTAACTGTTTTTGATTTGTTGGAATTCAATGTGATTGTTTTGTTAAAAACATTAATGTAACTGTTTTTGATTTGTTGGAATTCAATGTGATTGTTTTGTTAAAAACATTAATGTAACTGTTTTTGATTTGTTGGAATTCAATGTAATTGTTTTGTTAAAAACATTAATGTAACTGTTTTTGATTTGTTGATATTCAATGTGATTGTTTTGTTAAAACATTAATGTATCTGTTTTTGATTTGTTGAATTCAATGTAATTGTTTTGTTAAAACATTAATGTAACTGTTTTTGATTTGTTGATATTCAATGTAATTGTTTTGTTAAAACATAAAAGTAACTGTTCTTGATTTGTTGATATTCAATGTAATTGTTTTGTTAAAAACATTAATGTAACTGTTTTTAATATGTTGGAATTCAATGTGTTTGTTTTGTTAAAAACATTAATGTAACTGTTTTTGTCTCGTTGATGACTATTATACATTGTACAACTGTTTTTGTTTTGATGATTGAGTCCATAAACGTTGCAAATAAATTGAAAATACAAAGCAGAAACTTTATGAATAACATTAACATTTTTTTTCAAAACGATAAATATTTGGGCCTACATAGAATTATTTAAGACAAGATAAACATAAATGTTCTGTCCCACGAAATGCAGGAGATGATAACGTATACAAAAACACTCCTGCAAAAATAAATTAATCAAATGGTCGTCCCCTAACAGCACCAAATGCCCATGTCGACACTCTCATTAACATATTTATACAAATTCACCAACTATTATGTCAAAGAATGATATCAATTTTTAAGCGTAAAAGCTGTGAAATACAAATATTATTAAAGTCTTAATTTTAAAACAATTCTTTTTATAGTACAATATTACGGCAGATTTTTACAGTATAAAATCTGACGTTTTCATTTGTAATTAAAATCGTCAGTCAGAATGAAAGGTACATGCGTTGAAGAATTTCTAAATTGTGTATACATGTATAATTTACTAGTATTCAAACATACTGAAAAAATCTCCTGTCAAAATCCAATTCTTAAATAGGGGCAAGTATTATGATATAACTGACAAGGTTCTCGACTGAGGACAGGCAATGTACATATAAAGAAAAACATTTGGTACGTATTAAGAATAAACAGTTGAAGTTTTCGTGGTCAGTAGTGGCTGGTGCATACACCTGCTTGAGGCCAGCAAATAGATTAAAAGTTACCTGAATACACATATTTACAAAGTCATGTTAAAATAGAATTGAACTAAAGTAAGCCGATGAAATGCATTACAATTCTTTAGACAGACTGACTTTTAAAAAAAATGTGAGTGTATGCAAAATTAACTTTAGTTTTAGGTTCACTTAAGCTGTTCGGCTATCTCTACAATTGAATCGTCAAATATCGTTTTTTTTAGTATATCTGGGGTGTCCTCTCCCCAGTTTTGTAATCTCGCCCCCCAATAGTGATTCATTCTTATTTCTTTAGGATTTGCATCTCTGGATATTCCTTTTCGCAATGTGTTGTGGTGTATATGAACACTTTGAATATTTTTCGTGCGATATATAGGTTTATCTAAAGCATTTGCAGGATTCGGAGTCCGGCGCAAGTATCTCTTTAAAATGTGAGTTTCTTTTCTTGGTTTTCCTAAAAACAGGAAGTTTTTAAGAGACAATTCACTTATAATGGGACGCATAGTAGCAATTTTCATGAGAAACCGAATAAGAAATTCTCTTCTTTTGTCGCCCGGCATGAACGGATATTCGTCCATATCAAATGCAATTTGCCATTCTGAAATGTTTCCATATGAAAGTAGCGCGTGTTTATATGCCGTCACTTGGGTCCTTGTTATAGAATATGGAATCTGTGCTTTCCACTCATGATAAACTACAATATTAGGAAACTTTTCATTACACCATTGTTGTAAAGATTCGTTTTTAAACATGAAATGATCGTATAAATATATACACCGAACTCCAGCATACAGCATGTACTCTATCCATTGTTTTAACTCGAGTCTTGTCAATTTGGCTTTGTCTTCTTTATAAAGTCTTACTAAAATAACAGCTGCTAAATAAACTTGATTTGAACAATTACTTACGCGATGTTTATTTTCAGTATAAATAGACGTTTTATTGAGTTTCATATATTGAAATACACGTTTCAGTTTTATATTTGTCATACGTCCTGGAAAAGCTGACAAGAGTGAATATCCATACAATGTCATAAGTAAATATACACATATTATCCATATAAACAAAAAAGTTCTATTATATTTACAACATATATGTGTTTTCATCTGTTCATATTATGTTATCCTCAAAATTAAAAGGGTCGATTTACGATGTATTTTCTGCTATAAACATACACGGTTAACATCAAATATTAATATTACATATACATTATAATTAAATATTTATCGGAAAGTATTTTGCAGCATATGTTATTCAACCTTTGTACGTACATGTTGTAACAACTGCGCCTTGTACATGTAATTGATTTCTTCTTGACAATAAATCATATTAATTTTGTAACATGGATGGTAATTTATCCTTTTGATCTTCGAATGCAATAACTTTTGATATTTTTTTAGAAGAGTACATTAACTGAATGATTTTTTAAGTTATTGCAGTATCCAATCCCACAGTTGACCGCTTGTCTTACAATGTAGGACAAAGATTTGGAGGAGTTTAGACCAGTGTTCCAACTACCATCTCAGAAGTTGTTATTGCAGTCTGACTCGGCCTCATTAGACGAGGGTGTGGATTGGGGTTTACAGAATAGAGAATAATGGGCAAAAAATATAAAGAATCGAGAAAAATGGAAGAAAAAAAATAAAGAATTGAGAATAATAAGATGCTAAAATATAAAGAATAAAGAATAATGGACATAAAGTACAAAGAATAGAGAAAAATGACATAAAAAAATAAAGAATACAGAAATGAAGGACCCCAATCCAGACCCTCTTAGACTAGTAAATTAAAAAAAAAATAAACAAAATGTAATACCAATGATAATAAAATTTCCCTATCAATTTAAAGAAAATGTATGACAAATTATCAAAACATAAATTCAGAGAAGTTGATGGGGGACAGGGGATACAAAGAAACTCTCGCCCATATCCTACCCTACCACAGATCAAACTCCTAAACTTAACCCTTAATTTAAAAAGTAAAGGTCCCTTGACTTGAGTCAAATTAATGACTAGTGTGGAGCTAGTCGTCGATAACAGCCTGTCACAAACTAATTAATATGTTTAAATGACAATAAAGATATATTTAATATTCATGAGGCCAGCTTTCAATAATATTCATGAGATGACATGCGTTCGATGAAGTGTTGTAAGAAACTATCGATTATTATGATAAAATAACGTTTTTTTTAATTTTATTTGATATTGTTTCAAACAGGCAAGTTAATGGGTGTCTTCTTCGAGGTCCGTGTTTACTTAATCAATTATAAAGAGGAACCATTAGTCTTCTGCAAGGTCTGCGTCTTTTAACAACATTTAAAATGAAGGTAAATAGAAAAGGTTAATGCTTCCTTAATCATAGAATCAAGTTAAGAATCGAAGTATTTAGATATTTAACAATTATATACATTGCAAGTAAACTGAAAGGAAGTAAAAGGAATTAATTGCCATTTGGGTATTCCATAACCTGTTCGTTGTCCCATCTTAAAAGTACTACATCCCGTAAATGCGATCGTTAAAATGTAAATAATAAGGAATAATGGGCAAAAAAGATGAAAATAGAGAAAAATGATCTAAAAATTAAAGAATACAGAAATGAAGGACCCCATCCAGACCCTCATATACAATCAAACCTAAAAGGTTATTTGGATGTCAACGATATATAATGATATAGATGGAGGTCCATCATTTCTGTATTCTTTAAATTTTGGGCCATTTTTCTTTATTTTTAAAAATAGCGATTTGTCATTTCGGGGCCTTTTATAACTGAATATGCGTTATGGGCTTTGCTCATTGTTGAAGGCCGTACGGTGACCTTAAGTATTTATATAGCGGAAAGTAAAATTAAAGGATAAAGCTAGCTTTTTCAGGTGTTTTTTTCAAAGAATCATGTGCATGATATTTGCCTCATAAGATTAAAGGAACAAGTCAGCAAGCAGAGGGACAAAATTGGTATCCAAAGAAAAGCCGATTTTCTGTAAAAAAAAACATGTCCTCTAAATGTAACAAAAATGTTGTCAAAAAAAAAAATCCAACATTGTGATGATGTCCGTTTTCTTTCTTTTGGAATCAAGAGTGTGTTTTTGGCAAAGTATGATTTGTTCCTTTCTGAAACAAGATATTTGTACCTAGGTCGATCCGCTATCTGTGAATAAAACAAAGTTTGACCAATGCTTATCTGTCTTTAAGTCAAGAAGGAGGAATGCTAGTGTGAAGAGTAGAGAAGTCAAACGATTTATACTACATGAATAGTGTCGTGTTTTGTATATTGTTAATAGTCTTTTGGTCATTTTCGTTTTGGCCATGGTAGTGTCAGTTTCTTTTTAACTTATGAGTTTGAATACTCCTTGGTATCGTTCGCCTATCTTTTGCACGAAGAGATGGACTTTCATTGTATGTATTATAGCACCCACATCTCATTCACACCACCCTAGAGTAGGTAGATTCACAGTAGCTATGCAGTCCTGGTTTTGATTGCTGATAAGATAGATACTAGTAATTCGTCGTTTCAGAATCTAAAGGACTATGGGTAATTTCATTGTTCGTACCCACAAATGAAAACAACGTCACGTCATTGGGTGAATTTCAATTGTTGGGACGTTGTTAGTCAATCAAGGCGTTATGGTGTACGCTTTTGAAAATATTACCCAGAATGCATTTGATTTTGAAACGGCGAATTGAAAAGGAGGTTCCGTGGAGCATTTAACAGACCAAGCACTGTAACGTTGTTAGTAAGGACAATTATGTAATTTGGATATACAGTAGAGATAGAAGATCCTGTTCTTCATCATTGGTTGAAATTCCAAAGGAAACTAAATTAAACCGATTTATAATTGTTCAGAATTTTCTATTTTACAAGTTTCGTGAGAATATAATTTATGTTGGGTTTCAAATTGAATTGTCATTTTTTAAGTAGCTAATACAATGTGATTTAGAAGCACAAACTATATTTTTGGGATCTTTGTCTGTGAGGATGTTAGTATACTTGATATAAAGGTAGGATAAGTGCTCAGCAACAATTGGCATTTGAAGATATATATTGTGAAACCAGTCCTATAATTAAATCATCTAGATGTTGGTCTGAAGAGTTGGTATGGAAATGTAATGGAATTGTAAAACTATATTTCGATTGTGAGGAATTAAAAGATTTCAGCCTGAAGTATTTAAGCTAAAATATACAATTTGTAAAACTTTGAACACGTAGAAATGTAAAAATCAGCTAGGGTTAATTATCTTTAATATGAAAACAATTTCAGATTCTACATGCATAAAAGGCGATACAAAAATGGCACAATTGAAAAAATATGATGTAGTAATTCATGACATGAAATCAATATACGCAATTAACAAAAACCAAAAAAAAAAAAAAAAAAAAAAACAGCTAGAAGTCATACATTAGTCTTAAATGCATGATTTGTTTTATTAATTGTTATTGGCTTTGAACTAGCTGTCAGTAACTGCGAGTACTCTAAGATCTGTACGTAGTGTCTTTTTGTTGTGGGGATGTATAAATACCCTGCCACGCCCATTCTGTGTTTATGTTAGACGTATTTCTGCTTTGTATCGATCTGATGAGTTAAGTCCTTTTCAACTGATTTTTATAGTTTGTTCTTATGTTGTACTGTTACTCCACTGTCCCAGGTTAGGGGATTTGCGCGCCTTCATACTAGTTTAACCCCGCCACATTCTGTATGTGCCTGTCGCAAGTTATGAGCCTGTAATTCAGTGGTGGCCGTTTGTTGCTGTTTATCATATTTGTTTTCATTCATTATTTTGTACATAATTCAGGCTGTTAGTTTTATTGTTTAAATTGTGTTATATTTGTCATTTCGGGGCCTTTTATAGCTGACTATGCGGTATGGGTTTTACTCATTGTTGAAGGCCGTACGGTGACATATAGTTGTTAATATCTGTGTCATTTGGTCTCTTGAGGAGAGTTGTCTCTGGGGCAATCATACCACATCTTCTTACTTTTATATTAGCCCTTCAACATTGAGCACTGAAGGACACAGATGCGACATAATATCAACAAGTTAGGAACAATATCGGGCAAACAAATTTAACAAACACTGTCATAAAACTTTAAAAAGTATGAAAATTTTAATTACAGTTACGTCTGTGAAACAAACCTATTTATGCGAATCATATTGACCAAAATAATTTTAATGATGCTTTTTTACGAATACCATTTCATGAATACATCCACGCAATTTAACAAACCCTATTATCACCGCTACTGAGTCTTAAATCGCACGACGGGATGATATATTCATAAAAAAAAGACGCTTACCATGTCCAAACACCAGTTCGATCATGCTCCGTATATAAAGTAAACACGATTCTACCAAGTTTTTCCTTAGCTGTTATATGTCGAATGGTTTGGATAGCTTTAGTCTGCAATGTATGTTTTCTTTCTTTTTTTTTATATTACTTAAAACAGACTTTACGTTTTCCTTTTTGAAATGTTCCACTAATGCTGTTCTTTATTTAGGGCCATTTCAAAACTTCCATACAGTATATATTTGCTCATTATAGAAGATCGTGCATTGGCATGCAGTTGTTTAAATCATCTTTCTTTGCGTAATGGATATGTTGTCTCATTGGGAATGAAACTTCCTGTAATTTTATTTATAACAATCAAATTTTCAAAAAAAATATTACAAAATTTAACAGGATTCAATGTGGAATTTTGAACAGATATATCATGTTATGAAGGGGTTTTTGCAAAAAATACCAGTCGAGGGACTGTTAAATTTCCCGAGCCGCTAGGCAACGGACATTTGGTCCCAAGACTGGTATTTTTCGCAAATATCCCTCCATAACATGATATATCTGTTTAATTACACCGAATAGATTTTGATTGAAACTCTCTGTTCTGGTGAAAGGAAATATTGTTTTACTAGTAAGCTGTAATCCATAAACATGTTTATGCATTATTTTGAGGATAAGTAGATACTATCATAATACTGCGGGAATTATACACGTACTTATACGCGTTATCGCTGTCTTTATGTAACGTCATAACCCAATAATTTTGGCGGGAAGAGGCTCGCGAGGGTAAAAAAGGAATATCCAAAATGGCAAATACCACGGCATAGAGGGGAATTTGAGGCAAATTCACCGGCAGTGTTGAAAAACATGCAAATTCGTTTGAAATGAGAAAAAAAGGCTAGAATATGCGAAAAATACACTGGCTACCAACCAATCAAAATCCAGCATTCTTATATAAGGTGTAATTATGCTTAAAACGCAGCATTGAATAAAGAGTTAAAAGAATTTCGGAAAGGGTGATGTGTTAATGATTAAACTCAGTGTGCTGGTTTAATACACATGATACACAACAGGTTATTGTCTCATCCTTGTAACCCTTTGACTGCCAATATATTGGAAAACGCTTTACCTTTGACTGCCAAGAATCGGCCCGGCGTCGTACGTTTTCAAACAGCGCCATGGCAACCTTTACAACAATTGATAACGTCACGCTATTGTACATGGTACCTGCATAGGATTGCTCGTTTTGATGACACCACAGCTGTCTGCTTCGTTGATTTATCGCTCTCAAGTGCCGTTTTGTTTTTTTTTTTACTGTATTTGTGTTGTTTATTTTGGTCAGTCTTTTCATTATTACACTAAATTGGTGTTGGTTGCAATTTATTAGTGGTTGTAAAACTCATAGCCTCATTGACTTTAATGGTATTAAAGCTCAGAATGCCGTATAATGTATCATATCTGGTAATGTTTTTATGTTTTCTTCGTGCGATTTCCCATTATATCCGGGGATCCGTTATTTTCATATTGTTTAACTGTTTGCACTACAAGAACACCTGGGTTCACCTGTTTTTATACGGAGCCTCGTTTTTCTCAAATGCCGTTAGTTTGCAATATAAATTTATGTTGTCTTTCTTTGTTTTTGTCTATGTCTCTTGATTTCCTTTCAGTTTTATTACGCTTCGGTATTCTAACTGAAAACGTTTATATTTTGCGGCTGGTGCGGAATTTCGTAAACTATTAATAAATGAAAGCCAACTATTGTTATCAAAATGATTGGGTTGCTTTTCTATTATTCCTTATAAAAGCAGGCGGAAACCCAATTGAAATTAAACAAAAGAAATGGAACTCTTTGTTAGAGAAGGTAAATTAAAAAGGCGAAGTTGGTAAATTTGAATTGTTTACATCTGTTTCTATGGGCTTTTAAAGTTTGATTAATGTGCCTAATTTAGGATTTTATGCACGTTATGCATGTGTTTTACTTAAATTATTGAACTGAGCTTTGAGATATTTGTAAACTTTTAAATTATAGACAGATTTTCACACAACAGTCGATTGTGGTACAAATGTAGGTGCAAATTCTCGTGGATCTTTTTTGTGCATAAGCATAAATTCCGCAGATAAAAATTCCAAAGGAAGATAATCGATTTATCCTTTTAAAGCATCAATTTGCATCTCTGCCCCGGTGACAGTTTTTGGGAAAAATCCCAAAATGGGCAATAATTTCATCGAAAAGAGAAGTCGAGTACGCCTTTTTAGGTTCAGGCGTGTTTGAGTTGACTATTCTGTCTTGAAAACGTATAAAAGAAAAATATTTGATAGATCATCTTGCTTCAGATTCTATTATTTTTATATATTTAGGCTGTAGGTTGATACAATAATATTAAAAATTTGCCGTATTAAAAGGTGAAATATATGGGTAAAGTGAAATACCTTTCTAATGAGTCATAACAACAGAGTAGGTGTGTCCGAATAACAAATTTTTACTAAAAGTACTTGACGACAAACTTTTCTGTTGGATCTTAAAATGCATAACTTCAAAAAAATTTCAGTTTTGTGTGTGTTATCTAGGTTAATTATTCTTCAACCTTTGAAAATTTTTAGTCTGCCCTTCCACGAAATATTTAATTAGAATTCTTTAAAATATTTTTGAACTTTCGAAAATTCCCCCTGACAACCGATCAGACAATAGTTTTAAGTTGAACAAATGCATAATAGTACATTAAATGATGCTCAAAAGCTAGTAGATACATTTGTCTTTTAAAATACAACTGGCATATAAGGAGTGTATTTATACTATGTGGATAAATTTATCGGTTTTCAAGGGCTAAATTGACAGCGCGTCATCACTACAATGGCTTTCATTTTTACGATTATAAAAATTAGGTGGCGTAATGGGGAGATAATTTTGACGAAGTAGAATCCTGACTGAAAGGACATTAAAACAAAAATGTTTTTTCGTGGTGAATTTATAAATATTAAAACATATCTGCCGCCGAAATATAATGCAAATTGTGAAAGAAGGTACATTTTAATTTGTGTAAATGTTTAAAATCTCAGACTCTCGTAGATGTGTACCACATACTGAGGCACTTTGGACAATAAAAGACACCAGACAAATGTAATTATATAATACAATATTAAAAATGTATTTATGATTCAACATTCGTGCCTCTGAAGGCAAGCTGCATGTAGTCCTCTGGTACACTGCACACAAAAGGTTCTTGATCTTTTTCTTATATTTCGCTTTCTGTCGGAACAAACCACACAATCTCGTTCTTTTCGACCGTCAAGTTTTTTCACTCTTGCTTGCCGATTCACGTTACCATTTCTGTGTATCAAATGAGCGGACGCTAAACTTTCTATTACAGATTGGTTGAACTGAAGTCGGGACATAACCGGTAATGATGTGTTATGACTGTACAGAATATACGCGTTTAACATAATGCGGTGAAATATGTGATATATAATTTTTTTCCATACTTTACTGCATTTCCTGTGATCATTATATGCTCCAATCAATTGGTCGCTAAGGTCGACACCGCCCATGAATGTATTATATGCGCCTATGATCCTAGGTTTACCGTTTAGTGTATCAATAGCACTGTAGTAAGTAGACACCAATGTGACGGGTTTTTTTCTGTTGTGGTCGCGGAAACGTCAAAGCATGATTTGTCTTTGTCTAGCGTAAACGGCATTTCCTGCCTGCGGACGTGCATTTTTTATCATCTGTGGCATAGGTCTATTAGTTCTCATTGTGCCTGTGAGATACGTACGCTCTCTCAATAATTTGTTAGCTAAATTAAGTGAAGCAAAAAAGCTATTGGCGAAAACATGAAAGCCTTTTCCAAGAAGATGCGAATTCTTCATTAAATTTATTACTACATTTGTTCCTTGTAATGTTCCAGCAGGAGTGGGATCGAAACGTTTCCCGTGATATACATCCATCTGTAAAACATACCCGGTGACGGACTCGACCAACATCTAGAATTTAACGCCAAACCTTGAACGTTTACTTGGTATATACTGTAACATACTTGTCTTTCTTTTGTACCAACAAGGATTCATCTACAGCAAGTTCTCTGCGGGATTATAATACCGTAAAATTTCCTATTAACGAAATCAAGCAACGGTTTGAACCTTTGAGATGGTTTGTAAGCTGGATCATTACGCTTAGGGAGTTTTTGGTGTCCACCAGGTGCAAAATTTTAAGATGTTTTGGAATCGGTTTCGACTAAACATACAACGGAACCAGGGTGTAGACTGAGATGGACTGTGCTTATTCCAATATTCTTCAAATGAGACTTTCCTAATTAAGCCCATGTTAAAAAAACGGCAAGGAATCCCTTAAACTCAGGTATGGTTAGTTTACCCTCCTTCTGCCACTGCATTTTCTCGAAAATCGTCTTGTTTGGCGAATGGTTTCATTGCAAAGATTCTTTGCATATCTACAAAAATAATAAGAAATAATCATATACATTTATTATATAAAGTCGTAGAATCTTTTATGTAAATATTTATTTTTTTAAGGGAACGACCATATTACTTTGAAAATGTATATTTTTGGTGGTGGTGATTAATTAAGTGGGGTGTGTGTGGGATGTGTGTGTTTTATCTTCAAAAAATATTCTTAATCCCAACTTTGAAGAAAAACATTATGATGAGGGATTTTTTTTTTTTATTATTATCAGTTTTTGCCATTATAAATTCAATATCAAGTGTCAAGCTTGACTCATAAAGCAAACCTGAATAAAAACATAGTACCCCTTTCAGAGTTAATAGGCTGTTTCCTCAAGAAATGTATTATTTTTATTTTCTTCATTTGTTTTTGTATTTGGTGATTTGTTGATGTCTTCGTGCCATTGACTTAAATATATTCTTTTAATATTTTGTTTTCGTATACTGCCCGAATAACCGTTTCTTTTGAGTTACACATGCTTTTGTGTTATTTTATATCCTGTCATTTGGGCGCTTCCTGTATCTGAGCAAGCTGCAAAGTAACCACAGAAAAATATAATGTCCATTACTCTTTATTGAGCTGAACGAACAAACAGTCGTGTTGGGCTGTCTTTCTATTATCTAGACCGGTCTACACATACCATTTCAGCAGGACGAACACCCGTTTATTTTTATTTGCAGGGGATATAAAAGTGTTCACAAAATTTTCTAAATTATGTTTCAGAAAGAACAATGTCATTAATGAAACAAATTGTAATCACAAAACTTAAATCGTATGACTTTGTTGATTATTTTATTGACTGTGTCATTAACATTTCAACGGCGCGTTGGTTCTACATTGATGATAAAAATTGCAATATGGCTATGAAAGATACGTCTAGTAACTATAAACTAACTTAGAAAAGATTATTTTACCAACCTGTTTGTTTGTTTGACAAACTCTTTCATAAGGTCAATAGAAAACAGCAAATAAAAGTAAGCTATTGGCGCGGCATCTCTGGGCGGCATATTAATGGGTCCAGTGGGTGCTCTTTTAAACGGTGGGTCATTCATTGGCTCTGGTGGGAGAACCCGGAACCACGGATTAGGTTCAATTGCAGCCATGTTTCCTTCAGCGCTGCTCAGAGTCTATGACGTCACAGATTACGTCATTGAGGCTGCACATCGACCAAAGCCGATGCCTGGCAGTCAAAGGTACATTTTTTTAAATCGGCGCGTTTTTGTTGTTGTTGTGTGTATGAGGGATGGCCCCTTTTGACACGTGATATTCCGGGTACATGAAAAAAGAGTATTCGGTACTCAAAGGAATGGTTCGCAGTATTCAGAAATTAACGTGTTGGTACTCGATACGCCGGAATCATAATTGTTTCTGTTTATGCCCCACCCACCGGAGGCGGCATTAAGTGTTACCTTTGACCACCCGTCCGTCCGAACTGGTTTTGGTTTCAGCGCTTAAAACCGAAGTAAAAGTCGAAGACGATTATGAAAAGTTTATAGAAGGATAAATGCAGTAAAAAAATATTACTTTAGAAATAATTCCTTCATGTCATGCTCTATGCTCTTTTAAATATGGGTAACGTTAGGCATTATATTTGTCTACATTTTACACTGAGCGGTATTTCGATTCTAATAGGACAAATACAGTATTTTTATAGGTCGAAGCGCACGAAAATACCTTAAAATGTTTGGCTGTTCTCGTTTCCTCCCATGGAGTCTGTACATTACATTTTCATATTTAATTAGTTTCAAAACTAAAAGCAGGGTAAATATATGTTGTTTAATAAACACTATATAATAAAAGTTTATGTAAGCTGCTAAAATATATATACTTTATTACAATAACAATGAAAATAACGAAAATATAAACAGTAAATTTATGCGCATATGTCAAACATATTTTGTGCTAATTAGAACACGGCTTTGTTTCCAAAGCGTAATAAGGACGTCATATTAGAATGATAAATAATTTATGCACTTTAAGTCCATTGGTCCATATGCACATCAACAAAATAAAAGAAAGTTTTGTTTTATTGCTATATTATTAAATTGAGAATGGAAATGGGGTATATGTCAAAGAGACAACAACCCGACCAAAGAGCAGATAACAGCCGAAGGCACCCGGAATATGATAAAGACGCATTTATACAATTAACATATTGGAGCTGGGACGACTTTTAAACATATCCGTTTATTTGGAAAAATCAATAGAAAGAAATATGTGAATGTAAGCAAATGACAATGCACTTCTGGGTAATAATGTAATAATAAGGATGGCTGGATCGTGATGGGGCTTCATCGAAAGAAAAGTCCATGAGCCCGGTAACAGAACTCTGAACAACGGCTGATTTTCTTTCCACGCCACCTTCGCTGGGCACTGCGAATTCTCTATGACGTCAAGGAACAACGTCACAGCGGAAAACAACATCGGCTTTGGGCCGATCCTTGGCAGTCAAAGGTACTGTTTCTGCATCGGCCAAATCGGCCCAATGGCAGAAAGGAGGTTAACGTGTCATCATCATAAATAGATATGTAATATTTGCTGCTGAACACAAAATCATCTTATATTTAAATGATCTGTCAATGTGATAAAAATAATCTTTCTTTATGCTAAAATTTACACTTTGGCAAATACTACTGAACCTGTAGAAATATCAAAAACGCTATGGTTTATTGTCTTTAACCTGAAAACAACATAAGAATCCACATACATAAAAGTGAATACAAAAATAGCACATTTGAAAAATAAAGATATGATGCAGTATTGCATGACATGAAATCAATATACGAGGGTCTGGATGGGGTTTACAGAATAGAGAATAATGGGCTTAATATATAATGAATAGAGAAAAATGGACCAAAAACATACAAAATAGTAAATAATGGGGTGCTAAAATATAAAAGAATAGAGAATATTGAGCAAAAATTAAGAATAGAAAAATGGCCTAAAAAAATTAAGAGTACAGAAATGAAGGACCCCAGACATACCCTCATATACGCAATTAATAAAAACAAAAAACAGCTTGAAGTCATATTGAGTCCTTCAACACTGAGCACTGAAAGACACAGATGCGGAATAACAAACAATATCGAGCAAATAAATTGAACAAACATGATCATCAATTGCGCTATAAAAGACTTTAAAAAGTATAAAAATATTGAATTACAATTCCGTCTGTGAAACATATATCATAAAAACAAACCTATTTAAGGATGCTTGCTACTCTTGTTTTTGACATTTTTGTTTCATCCATGTAGTGCCAATACAAAGTTTTGACTGCTTACCCATACTTTTCTTTTCCTAATTTTATTACATATAGTAATCTTATGAAATCACTGTTAATTTTCATAGTTTTTGAAAGAAAAACAGTGCCTATGTCAAATGTATTAAAAATCTCGAGAGAATCATTTCCAGCAAAATTTTCAATTGATTATATCTCAAAAACAAGACTTTTTTTCTGGTTTTTAAGATCCGTTATCTATATACTATCAATTCATAACAGTCATTTAAAAAGCTAGTTATTTTGAAATAGTGGAGCGAACATCCTTAAAGCGAATCATATTGACTATATTAATTAACATATACTTCTTTTGAGTGCCATAACTTGAATACATCCATACAAACGTACCCTTTCATGACCGTCACGGGTCTAAAATCGCACATTCATAGAAACAGACGCTTACCCTTTCCAGGCACTAGTTCTCACTCTGGATGATTCCAGTGCTATTCCGTCACATTTTCCGCTTTAGGTGATATATTTCGAATGGATCTAAGTTAGTTTTCGTCTGCAATAATTGCTTTTCGTTTATTAATATTACCTTAAACAGACAATACGTTTTTACTCTACAATTGTTTTTCTTTTTGCTAATTGCTATTTAGGCCATTTTAAAGCTTCCATATAGTATTTGTTTGCTCATTATTGAAGGCTGTACATTGGCATACAGTTGTTTACATCCTCGTGTTTTGCTTAAGGTGGTACATAACACTACAGGGAGATAACTGTAAAAATCAGCTGAACGTTTTAATCACGTTCTATTGTTAAGGAAATATTAAGCTTCTCAATGATCAAGATTAGTGTTTGTCAAACTGCTATATATGCAATGAAATTTTTCCGATAAAGTGTGTGGTTCTTTTGAAATTTTTATATTTTTGTCAAAGGGTCAAAGTAAATATTTTATCAAAATATTATGAAAATTAAACGAGTCAAATTAATTTTAGTCAAGGTGTTTGGTACCACCTTAATGGAGATGTTGTCTCATTGGGAATCGTACTTCCTGTAACAATCAATAATAATAAAAACAAATATTTAACAGATGATGAACAAATGACTATCATAAAATGTGGTATTAATGTCATATTTACTCTCGTTTTACATACTAATAGACATATATGTATGGAACACACTTAAACTGATGAAAAAAGTACCTTTACAACATATATATATTACTATTCTGTAATTATAAGTAATCTCAAAAGATACAATTTAATAATTGAAAAATGATTATAACAAATAGGCTATTTTTCAAATGTATATAAAACGTATGAGATAATGATTCATATAAATGTGATACACTGCCATCCTCTGAAGTGACATATTGCACAACATCCATTACATGTACCTGATGCAAAATTTGTGGGTGTTTCTATTCAGTCTGTGCGATTGTTTCAAAGTCTGTATTTTAAAAATATGGAAAAAATCTGCACTATCAAAAGTATACCGTATACGTACAAATTTATGCTTTGCTTAGGTTTGTTAAACTTTTGATATCTCTGATGTTTGAAAATTGTTATCTCAAACGGCTGATACATGTAAGTTATCCTGAGCAGAGTAACAAAAATTCTGTAACAAAGCCTGCAGAATCCACGTTACGTTATTCAGTAGGTCTATCGTACCTAGATTCATCACTTACTACTGAAATGTAACTATGTCTCACTCCATTTGAAACACTTCCGGAAGAAAAGTTTCTGGTTGTGGATGGCGGATTGAACTGATCATTAGATTCAAACCCGTAATTTTGTGCACTACACAAGTCAGGATGGTCAGGTATAGCATATAAGTACGGGTCTTCTTTATTACAATTATCTTTTATGTGTAAATATCTCAAAAGAAAATGACCCCGCCAACTATGAGAACTACAGCTAAAAGTCCACCAATTGCTCCTCCGACTACTGCACCGGTACTTGGTCCTTCGGCTTCTTCCGGTTGGGTTTCTGTATGTGAGGCTATTGAAAGATATTATTAGAATGACTTCCAAAATGCCATTAATAAAGGAAACAATAATAATTTTAAAGAGGTGTGTACATATACATTTCCTTATATTTCTTTTAGGTCAATGTCAAAAGTGCATTCACATAATAACACGGTAAGAATATATGCACATATGCGCAGAAGAAAACACCACTAAAATTGTTTCGCATTTAATATATGTAGCTTTGATTAATTTGGGTCAATGATTGACATAAGAAAATGTTACGGATGTTTGTAACTTCGTATTGCAGATATAATTTTCATATACTTAGTATTTGTAACTTCCCTTTGTAAGTACACACTTATAAATGTTATAATGATATAGGTTAGTTTGAAGGAGTGTTCATTATTTGCGAAACTACTCACAAACTGAATTAAGTCCGACTTTTTGTCAGTGCTTATTGTTTGTCTTTAATCCTGGTCGACCAACTGTAAAGAACGTTCTTATTGGATTAACTTTCAATTTGTTCTCGTTCTGAATATGCACGACATACATTTCACTGGAAACTGAGAAAAAACAATCAATCAACATCTACACGTGTCATGATGTATTACAGTGTAATAAATCCTGACCATTGTCATGATGTATTACAGTGTAGTAAATCTTGACCAGCGTCATGATGTATTACTGTGTAATAAATCCTGACCAGTGTCATGATGTTTTACAGTGTAATAAATCCTGACCAGTGTCCTGATGTTTTACAGTGTAATAAATCCTGACCAGTGTAAACGTACATCTATGTACAATACAGATTTCCATACATTGTACTGTGACACATTTTAGGGCTCCTTCGTTGATTTTCCCAAGTTTTTGATTTACAACGTTTACAATAAAGATTAACAAAAACAAGCTAGTTTGATAAGGCCAAGTCAGTATAATTATGCTTACCGTGATTAATATCTAATAAGGAGGGCTCAAGAGCTCTCTTTCTGCTATTGCGTATTACGGAACCAAAAGTCAAACCGGTTTTGCTTTGCTCTATTTTAATTCAGTATGTTCTCATATATTAGTGTTGATTATAATCAGGTTGTGTCTTATATTATAACTGACAGGCCATATTAACGGTATATAGCTGGTATTTAGATATTGAATGAACAACGGCCTTAAATTATTCTGAGTTTACATCATGTGAGATCCCATAAAATATCGGTTTTCAATCTATATATTGTTAACAAAGCAGAATGTACATAACGTGTCCCCTAAATACTTTTTATTATTTTCCTAGATTTAACTTTTCAAAATAAAACAAAATAATTTTCACAACATAATTTAAACATACCATCACAAATGTTAGAGTTTGAGTCTTTAGTCTTTCCAAAAGAGCACTCCCCCTTAATTCTACAACAAGGTTCTGGAATAATTTCTCCTCTAAATGTAAACTCACACCAACTACATTGGAACTCACTGTAGCAATCTCTGAGAGAGAAAAAAACACAATACTTAACGTATGATGATATTGTAATTGCACATATTCCCGTTTTTTTTTGTCTGTTCGGACTTACCCTGTCATGTGTGTTCGGTTTATTTCCGGCATTTATACTTTCCAATTTAGGCAATATCGTATAACATATTCTTTGCCTTTATTTGTCATTTTTGAATTTGAGTGGATTACAACTTTCATACATGAATGTATGAACACTTGATTTCAATTTTATCATATAAATAATTAAAAAAGAGAACTATGCCATTTTACTGAAGTGCATGCTTTTCTCTAAATGAATGTTTGTTACCTTGGTTATTCTTCTCAAACTCGGTAAACCACTATTGCCTTAGTTTAAACACCGATGCTTTTATGTTTATTTAGAAACAATGTAGTTGCAAAAACAGATCAAGTGTACACGCTTTGCTTACAGATTATACTCTCAGTCCAGATAGTCATTACATCAACAAATGACCGTTACGATACAGCCTGTATGTGCTGATGCGACGTAAAGCGATCATCAATCAATCAATCAGTCAACAAATGAAATATCGGTTTGCAAATCTCAATTAGACGAAACCCGTATGTGGCGTACAAACTGTTAATCGTTGTCTCTATGATGAGTTATTCATCACCACCCATTAGTCAGCACCTTGTGTTGACATGGGTTTTTATTGATATGGTAATAATTATAAATTAAATGTTTAAAATTTATTTTTTTTTAGAAAAACTAAGGATTTTCTACCCAAAGAATAGATAACCCTAGCTGTATTTGGCAAACAATTTCGAAATTGTGGGTCCTCAATGCTCTCAACTTGCGTACTTTATTTGGCCTTAGTAACGTTTTTATTCGAGCGTTAAAAATGAGTCTTTTGTAGAAAAAAGACGTGTCTGGCATACAAAGTGTTAATTCTTGTATCTATGATGAGGTTATTATTCAAAGGGATGATTCATTTGAAAACCACATACATAGCAAATATAAAGCAATTAAATGATATGTTGAAAAAAAAATGTACAAAATAAGTGTCCTAGGCGTTTGCCTAAAATTTACATTCAAAATGTAACAAGATATTTGATAGTTGTTACGCTTGCATATGTTTTCATATGGTGTTCGCGATTCACATTTTTTTTTTTTTTTTTGTTAAGATTTACTGGTTTGTACTAATTGTGAAACCCTATTGGCTGACTTGTTATATAATCTTATGACGCAGTTCTCATACGGACCTTTTCAAAGACAAACAGAAAAAGCATATTGCAAAGTTCTTAAATTAACTTTCAAACAAAAGATGCCAATGATGCTAAAGATACCAAAGTAGAACCAAAAATCAAAGAAAGGGTAAGACAAAATTACTTACAACACCACCTACATCATCTTTTGTAGTGGCATAACAAATCCCCGCTATTATCACGATAGACTTTTTTGTAGATAAACACCTATTATAATGCATATGAAGTATTTGATATTGGACTTGAATCAAAATTCAATAAACTAAAGGATATTTATTTTGAAGTTAATAGACGAAAAACGGCAATGACAACAAACAATATGTGAATGAAAATCTGATCCATACATCATGTACATAATGCCTCATTATAATTTTAAATATTTCTTACTTTTTAGTCGTTTTCTCATTACATTTTGGATCAAAGCACGATTGAAGTCCTGTCAAATCTTCATTTATACTTATTCCGGATTTATCTAGTAGTCGAGCGCTGCAAGGCAAACTGGAGTCTCTAAGAAAATAGAACATTTGTTTTTATTAAGTGTTAATAAATCATTTATACATGGAAGTACATCAAAGATTACTTCGGTCAGGTTCAGTGGTTGTCGTTTTATCATTTTTATCGGTGTGGTTCATAAGTGTTTCTCGTTTTTTATATAGATTAGACCGTTGGTTTTCCTGTTTGAATTGTTTTACATTAGTCATTTTGGGCCCTTTATAGCTTGTTATTCGGTGTGAACCAAGGCTCCGTGTTGAAGGCCGTACTTTGACGTATAATTGTTAACTTTTTAAACATTATGACTTGGATGGATTGTTGTATCATTGACCCTGATACCACATCCTCTTATTTATATCCATACTAGAATATAACGTTTGATATTGAACTTAAAAATGGAAGAAATGCATTTGAATGACTCTCAACAATAGATTTTATATTTATCACTTGCAGTAAAGCAAAATTAATGCTAAACTTCTATTTGTTTCATGCACATAACTAAGTTTCAACTTAATCAAGATACATTCAAATAGATGATCTCCCTTTTTATCCGAATTTAAAAGGGGTATAAAGCACGACAGTGTAAATATACCCAGCTCAATCTGTTATGTAGAAGTCATTTTGTAGTATTTAAATTATGCTCATATCATCTTATCCAAAGAGATCGTATAATCATATTGTAGTAAGCATACTAGTAGTTTGTATACGTACGCTATAGCTGTGGTGTATACGTTCGTGCATACATTATATACTATAGGTGTATAACAGATGCATTGACCATTATCATTACACTCTCTAAAATCTGGTTGAACGTTACTGTCCTAAAATGGGGAAAAAAAGAAAATCTTAAAGATTTAAAACAAAAAAAGATGTGGAGTATAAGTAAAAAAGATAGCACCCAACGAGAAAAACTACCAAAAGACATCAAGCAAGCAAACAAAAAGACAGCATTCAACAACAGATAGGTGTCTTTAGAGTATGACGAGCATTATACTTCTAAATTCTATAAAAGATATGACAAATCAACCAAGATATATAAGTAATTCTCAAAATAACGAAAACCGTTAAAACAATATGATATATGACATCTGACTTTTCACATTTTGATTTTTTTTAACTTAACGTAGAAAACAAAATTAATCATTGCTGCCTCTTTACATGGCATGGTTAGAAAAAAACCAACATGTTCCGACAGTCTAGGGCAATACAATGGAATGTATAAAGTTTTGTGACCTATATTGTCTCGGTAAAAATTAACCAGATCTTTAATTATCTTAAGCAAAACAATATATGATTCCGGAATATAAATTCATCCCACAAAGATGACGTGTTCCTCATAAGAGAATTTTTCTATACAACATGTATAAACATCATTTTGTCTCTGATGAATAGTTGTTGCATTGGCAATCATACAATATCTCCTTAATTTTATAAATTATGGGCAATTGTATGTATATATTAAAAAATATCTGACAAAAAAATAAAATATAAGATAATAGCTTGCCAACTAATATACATATTGCTTTTCTTGTTTCAAGAGTTATGATGCCCACGTTTTTTTTTTGTGTTGACCACGGTACGTATTCAGAAGAGTTTGTAGTCTTTATAATTCTATACAGTATAATGTTGGATTTTTCTCTAAATATTCTTTAAAATAAACATGTATATTCTCTTACACATTTATATGCTGTTGATCTTGTGTCAAGTATTGATCCTTTCTTTATTCTCAGAATAAAGATGTTTGTGTCCACAACTGGTCTCAACTCAAACTTATTATTAGTTTGGTCAAAACTTAGTCCTGTAGATCTACCAGCTGGTAATGTAACCTGTGAAACAAACAAAAAATACAATCTAGAAAACAAGAATGTATCTGTTTCCTAAGGTGACAGCTTATTTTTTTCATCAAGAATTATAAGAATGCACGTGGTGTCGTTAGTGAAATACTCCACTCGTATTTCAATGTATCGAAAAACAAAAAAATATGTGTATGACAGATCCGAAAATCTGACATATATTACAACTCATCATTGAAAAATATCTTAATATATTCTGCCCAGGTATATATATATAGAACAACAATTGTACTGATTTCGCATCGTTAGGCGCGGTGAGGAAGAACTTATCAGAATATAGTACCCGGTACACATTCACACAAATTGTCTTTACTCATACATGTCATAGCTGTTACTTACAAAGTGTGTAACATATTTGGGTAATTGTGGTATTTTATGAAATGTTAAGAACATGGAATCAAAGTTGAATCCGTGTTGTATGTTTTTGAATAATAAACATGATGTAAAAAACTTGAAACGAGGATAGGTTTGCATCTTTCTTAAATCGGAAGTCCATTACGTTCAGTGTAGTTATCCACACCTGGGAACCATGGTTCTCTTGAAAGCAATTGAAGGTATGTTTATTTGTTGAGTAAAAGCCAGACTAAGGGATTTATTTAATAGGAAATGACTGCCATTTTATGGCAATATGGCTATGAATGCTAGAAGTGACTGAATATCTCATAGAAAGCAATATCGCCATACACAAGATGAATAAGATTTTATATTTTCAGTAGTACTAGTAAACCAATTTTGATATGAAACCATCATGTTGATCTGAACAGCTCTATAATGACTGAACAGTAAAGCATTGAGTCAGTAGTCAATTAAGATCTGGTCAGTTTATATTAAGACTGTTCAACATCTCTTGTTTACCTGTACACATCAATATTATACTGAATTGTCTGCAAACTTACTAAACAGTACTGAATTGACTGCAAGCAAATTATCTAAACAGTATTGAAATTACTGCAGTGCAAAGTTTGAAAATTAACTTAAAGACTGAACGGGACGAAATAATTCATTTTTCAGACTTTTCAAATGTTGTTTAGATTAAAATGACCATTTAAGACTACAATTCATTTACTAGTGAGATAGGAGTACACATAAAAAATAGTGCAGAAACTTCTTAAGTTCATTCAATCTATGTACAATCCAAAGTATCGTCAACAGCAAGAAAGTTTATGACAAATGCAAAAATTGTAGTTTTTTTGTACTGGCTGATTTTATATATACATGCCAAGGAGGAGGAAGCACAATTTTTTGCACTTAATCGATACTTTAATCAATACCTATATCCAACTGTTTTAATAATTGCACATTTTATTTGGAACGTACCCTGAATGATTTAAGTTCCTTGTTTGTAGACAAATCTTCACAAGTGTGGTGGTTAAATACACCATTCTCTTTCATTGCTTTCGCTATGGCAGGTTCCTATGAAGAATTGAAAAATATAATATGTATTTATGCATAATATGTTACTAAAAAGTAGATAATTTAACCACCTAGTGAAAAAACTAGAGGCTCTAAAGAGCCTGTGTCGCTCACATTGGTCTATAGGCATATCGAACAAAGGACACTCTCCAACATTGTAGACGAGAATAGACTTCGTGACAAAATCTCTGTTTTGTTGATCTTCTATTACTGATCTTTTAGTCTGTTTAATTTCTTTGACTTACTAATAGATCTTGCCTTGCTGATCATTTTTGTGATTTAAAGTGTTTATTTATCTATTATAATTTAAATAATATAAGGCATAACAGAAAAAAAAAATTCTTTCTAAATATCATAGTTTTCATGATAATAGGCAATAATAAAAAAATTGGTAAAACTTGTCATTTATAGGCAACAACTCTATAAAAATTTGTCTTACAGTTTTGACGTATGGACAATTGGTAGAGCTCATTATTCTGAACATATTTGCTCCATTCAGATTTTCTCTGTTTATAACGGTTAAAAAAATAATAGACAAAACTTGCATTTTATATATACCCCTTTGTTCTATTTTTAGCCATGTCAGCCATGTTGGTTGGTAGGCGGGGTCATCTGACACATTTTTTAACTAGATACCCTAATGGTGATTGTGGTCAAATTTGGTTAAATTTGTCTCAGTAGTTTCAGAGGAGAAGATTTTTGTAAAAGATAACAAAAATTTACAAAAAAATTGTTAAAAATTGACTATGAAGGGCAATAACTCCTTAAGGTGTCAATTGACCATTTCGGTCATTTTGACTTATTTATAGATCTTACTTTGCTTAACAATTTTGCTGTTTACAGTTTATCTTTATCTATTATAATATTCAAGATAATAACCAAAAGCTGCAAAATTTCCTTAAAATTACCAATTCAGGGGCAGCAATCCATCAACAGGTTGTCAGATGCATCTGAAAATTTCAGGGCATATAGATCTTGACCTGATAAACATTTTCATCCTGTCAGATTTGCTCTAAATGCTTTAGTTTCAGAGATATAAGCCAAAATCTGCATTTTACCCCATGTTCTATTTTTAGCCATAACGGCCATTTTGTTTGATGGGCTGGGGCATCGGATACATTTTTCAAACTAGATACCCTATGGATGATTTAGCCCAAGTTTGGTTTTATTTGGCTCAGTAGTTTCAGGGGAGAAGATTTTTGTAAAAGTAAACAAAAATTTACGAAAAATTGTGAAAAATTGACTTTAAAGGGCAATAACTCTTTATGTGGTCAATTGACAATTTTGATCATTTGACTTATTTGTAGATCTAATTTTGTTGAACAATTTTGCTGTTTACAGTTTATTTCAATCTATTATAATATTCAAGATAATAACCGAAAACTGCAAAATTTCCTTAAAATTACCCATTAAGGGGCAGCAACCCAACAACGGGTTGTCTGATGCGTCTGAAAATTTGAGTGCAGATAGATCTTCACCTGATGAACATTTTTACCCCTTTTTGCTCTACATGCTTTAGTTTCAGAGATATAAGCCAAAAACTGCATTTTACCGCCATGTTCTATTTTTAGCCATGGCGGCCATCTTGGTTGATGGGCGGAGTCATCGGATACATTTTTTAAACTAGATACCCTAAGGATGGTTTAGGCCAAGTTTGGTTTTATTTGGCCCAGTAGTTTCAGGGGAGAAGATTTTTGTAAAAGTTAACGGACGGCGACGACGGGCGACGACGACGACAGACGCCAAGTGATGAGAAAGCTCACTTGGCCCTTTTTGGGCCAGGTGAGCTAAAAATGAATAAAAACAAACACTTAATTTCCCATGCAAAAGACGCCAAATGGTTCTACAAAGTTCTATGTGGCCTAAACAGAATTAAGACCAATGTAGACGGATTATATTCAATACAATACATTAATCAACATGCATTAATGCATTAATTCATAGCACATTGGTGTACTTAAACATAATATATTAAACAACGGTTTTAGGATAAGCTTCCAAGTGATGAATAACCCTGAAATTTCCTGATAAAAGCTAAACAAACCGAGGTTTACCAATTAGCTGTGTTTTGCTGAAATGCATTTTATGACGATGAAATGGCCATTGACAGTCACATTTTTAAACATTCCTGGTGTTTTCTTTTTAAAAATTAGTAGCAAAACAACGATTACATATCGACATGCACATTGAGATCATGACGATGAAGCGGAAAACTTAAAAATTAATATGAGCAGCTGAGCTTATTCCAAACAGTTGCTATGAAAGATTTTTTCACAAGTGAGTCCTACAATTTTAAACTGTGATTTTTCTATGATATTCAGATAGAAACCCACAATTTTTGTGAAGGCCAATCATCTACTCGAAATAATACTCACCAAAATAGTAATGTGCTTAGGATCATCAAAATACTCTGGGTCAGTAGTTTCTTTAAATGCTTGGTGCATGACAAGAAACCCGCTATCGTCTATAATCATGCATCTGTAAAAAGGATGTATCATCTATTATCTAAATGTAGGCTATTCAATATATGAAGAAAAACAGTTTAAATTAGGGGTCACTTTTTCATTACTACCAAATTATCTTATTTCAAATTGGAGCTGAGCACTTTTATGTTGAAATGAAATATCATAGATATATTCATTTTCTGTAAATTTACTGTTTATCAAATATTTAATTACTTAAAGTACTCAGGTTGTTCTTCTCCCTAGTCATATCTGGCACAACCTTTCAGAACGTTATGATTTCAATGCACTACAATGTTTGAGTTGGCCTTGAAACTATTTTTGATTCGAGCGCTACTGATGGGTTTTTCGTAGACGAAACGCGCATCTGGCAAACCAAATTATAAGCCTGGTATTTTAATGAGTTCTAATATACAATTGTCTGTCATATTGGTCCTTTTATTTTCACACGTGTTTGGCTTATTTGTGGATATTTTCACTAAACTCACTTGAAGTCCTTTGTCGTACAAACAGGATATATGTTATCAATAAAGTAACTGAAATATTGTAAGGGAAAATCTGTACCAACTACTGCTGTTACTTGACTTGAACTATAAAAGAACACAAATACGTTAATATTACTAAAAAAAGCAATATATCTGATTTCATGGTATACACCTTTATATAATATTTCTGAATTTACAAATTTTTATTATCTGATCAAAATGTGTCCCTTTACAAAGAAAACTAAGTAAAAAAAACTAAATGGAATTATTGTATGTTAAACGTGTTATTCTTTTTAAAGAAGAAGTAAATATAGAAAACGTCGAGTTTTGTAAAGCAATTAGTTTTCCTATGACGACAGCGTTGTTCCTTTATCAACAACCCCAAGAGTGACTAGGGTATAGAAATATGGTCACTTTGTCTTTCTAAAACGCAGCCACGTCCGGTCATATTGAGAGCGTTAAATGCGATTCATCGTGAAGAGGAAGTGCCACGCTCTCTGTACGTTCAGTTCAGAACCCTTGCAGCAATGTTTAATGGTCCATTGATGGCCTGTTAAACAATGCTAAATGGCATGTCTTTCCCTATCTAATATACCATCATTTTCCAGTAAATGCCATATACTCGGTCGACGCCTGTTACGGAACCTACCTATTGTATTCATCGGTAATTTGTTTTCGTCCTGATCATGCATGGGATATTTGCTAACGGATATTGAGCAAATAACAACCAATCCTTTGTCAACACCAATATAACATTAAGGAGATGTAGTAGGACTGTCAATGGGACAACTAGGCACCAGAGTTCAAATTAGTGGACATACGCAGTTATAGATCACCGTACTAACGAATACATGTCCACTTACAAGTTTACAGTATATCCGGGAGGCAGCATTATATGCGAGTAAACAGTACTCTTAACAAAGTTTTTATATTCGGTTATCTAATTTCAATTGCACTGCATCTTAATATTAATCAAAATGAATTTTATATTAATTCTAATTTTATGTTTTTTTGAAATATCAATGAAGGAAAGGACATATGCGTATACAGTTCGTTTACCTATATTTTTTAGCGTAAAACTATTGTTTAGTTAAGTTGAAGTACTTTTTCTATTTATCCATAACCAAGCAATAAATCATAACAAATATTGCAGATTGCAACAAGCGACAATCACTGAATTACAAGCCCCTGAATTCGGATAGATACATACAGAAATGCGGAGTAAGACATGTTTGTTAGCACTCAAAGCGGAGTTAGAGATGTTTGTTAGCGCTCAATCGTTAACTATTTGTATTTTGTTACTACATTTTCATAGCAATTAAGAGGTCTCGGTGGTCAAGTGGTCTAAGTAGTCGAACTACTGTATCACTAGCCTGTCAACACTGAGGTTGTGAGTTCGATTCCCGAACGTGGCAGGTGCGCTCGACTCCAATCTTAATTGACTAGGACTGTCAGTTGTCCTACCGAGGGTCGGTGGTTTTCTCAAGGCACTCCGGCTTCCCCTACCAATAAAAACTGACCGCCACGAAATAGCACAATAGTGTTGAAAGTGGCGTTACACATCAATCAATCACTCAATCAATCATAGCAATTAAGAATAAGAACTTTGCAGCCCTTTTAATAATGATCTTATTTTTTAAAGTCAGTTCAAAAAGGTATCTAGGAATAACTTTCCGGTTTATTGAAAAATAATAAAACGTTAACAAAAATGTATTTTGAAACCCATTTGTTCTCATAACATTTAGGTGTACAGTTTGTGCTTTAAAATTACCCGTGTCTTTTTGTTTTATTGATATTTTTCGGTAGCTTTCAAATTGACGCGAAATCTTCTTTTATCGAGTAAAAACTGCTTCTACTGATGCAGTATAGGACAATAATCTTATCCATATACATACTCTCTCTTGAAAATTGTGTGCGCCAATGTCAAAAGGATTCCTGATCCCCAAGCATCCTGATATGGTGAAGTAATGTAAATCATTCCAGGATGGGATGTTGTTTCCCTCCACCTATTAAATTAGATATATAGAACATCCATACAGCAAATGTTTATAAACAGATCCTGCTCCATTATTGACACTCGTCGTGTTGCTTATGTAGGTACATAATGTTGCTACAATAATTAAATTTAAAACGATGTTATGAAATAAATATCGCTATAAAAAGACTTGATAGATATTCGCGATTTTACTTGTGTTGATGATATTACCAGAGAAGGAATAAATTGCAAGAATTATACACATTGTTTGCCAACACTAATAAACATTCTTTGCCAAAACAAATAAAAATATTTTGCTAACACAAATTAAAATAAATATCGTATTTCCGATTTGTTACAGACAAAATTTGTCTAGCAACACAAGCCTTCTTTTTTCACGACATGTAAACATCTGCTTTTTTTAATTTCAAAAAATCATCGTAACGGTCAGATTTGATAATATTAAACTTGTTAATGTCGAAATTATATACAGAGAAATCAAAGTAATAATTCCTAATCAGTTAATCTGGAGTTTATAGCGTTGTAGTGTTGGAATGTTGAGGTTTTGTGTCTAATCAATACTCATTTTGCACCTTGAAACTTGTATTTACATGTAGAAGAGAGGCGAAGGATACCAAAGGGACATTCAAACTGACAAGTCGAATACAAACAGACAACGCCATGGCCAAAAAAGAAAGAGACCAACAGACAAACAATAGTACAGAAAACACAACACAGAAAACCAAAGACTGGGCTCACAAACCCCACCAAAAACTGGGGGTGATCTCAGGTGCTCCGTAATGGTAAGCAGATCCTGCTCCACATGTGACACCCGTCGTGTTGATCATGTAAGTGCAAACCCAGTAATAAGTCTTATTCGGTAGGTCACATTTTGAGAAAAGGAGACGGGATCGTAGTTACGACATTTGGAACTCGGACTCGGAGATGCGATGGGGACTTTGAATTGAAATGGGCACGCTGAAGTGCGATGGTCTTAGCCGAAATGTGATTGTCCTTTCATTGATGGTCTAAATGACGCGTGATGGCTAGTTTAATATCAGCAGATGTACAATTATTATAATATTCAAGAAGATTTGTTTTTGTTATTTAGTATATAAATGTGCATCCATTATTGTCCGTGTATGTGTATGATTGAGATAAAAGAATCGTTAAAAAAATCATCATCATGCCATACTCCTGATGACCATACAAATTTGGATTATATGACAATCGTTTACTGTTTGAATATATTCTCGTTGACTTGCTTATCAACATGAATAGCTGCTTCTTACAAACAAATGGACTTCTTCATCGACACGTGAACATGAAAAACATTGAAAATATAGTTTACGTAATCCATTGCACTTCAGTGTTGCCTCCTACGCAATTCAGCGAAGCTATCACCAAGAAGCATCACAATGCCATCCTCGTACTTCAGCGTGATCAAAAACACACTGTAGCGTCAAACAATCGCACTTTAGCGTAGCCATCGCGGTTTGGAGTACCATCGCGGTTCACAGTCTTACATTTCAAGAAAACAGTGGTGATCAATAAAGTCACAAAGTACCTAATATTAAAAGAAAAATTACAACACTATTATTCATAAAACACATGCGTGTTCAGTCAGTGTTTGAATGTTGTTTGTTTCTCGTCCAGCCGCACATACTACATACATTTTAAAACCAAACAACAGGAAACAGGCTTGGTACAGAATTCGAAGCTGATAAATAGAAAGGAGCAATAATGATCTAACATGACACTCAACTGATGATACACAGCGCTTCCACGAAAACATCAATTATATACGAAATTATACGAATATGACTCGTTTTATATCAAGTTTACCATGTTCTTTTTTCGTGGTCATAAGACTTAGTGAATGAAACTGCTGGATACAATCGAATGACTCCGGCTTTGGTTCCAATATATCTCCAAGCCAAGTGACTTGCAGGCTGCTGTTTCCAAAACTGTTCAGCTTTATACGTAGCCCAAACTGTAGCTCTGACATCATCCTATATAAGACGAAAAACAAACATTGTATCTTAATTGTAAAAGTTGTCTGTTTTAAAGGAATAACAGGAGTATGGCATACCAAAGTTATTATACTAAAATATTGCACCAAAAGTAAAAGTATATGACAAAACAGGAAACCGATAAATAAATCACATATTACTTACCGTCTTAATTTGGTTGCTAGGTCCATCACCGAGTGAGACTTATCACCGAATGTATACTTACTTGTCTAAGAGCAACTTAACGAGGAGCACTAGAGGAGCAGATTCTGTTTCTCCTTACGGATTACACGACAACACCAATGGGGTTCGTGTTGCTCAGTCTTGTAGATTTTTCAAGTTAATGGATTTGGGACTTGTTTGTCTTTTCGTGGTCATTTTATGTTGCAATTACATTGGCAGTTTCTCTTTGACTTTTGATTTTTTGAATGTCCATTTGGAATCTTTTGTCTCTTTATTTGTAATGATGAGTCTATAGCTTTATATTGATGAACCCTGACGACAACATTTTCGCAAACATTTACAATGTTATGACGAGGAGTAACAAAATCTGCTTAATCATCTGTTTAGCTATGTGATATCTAGTATATTGCATTGAAATCTAAAATCTTGTAATAATTGATTGCTCTGCAAGTGAGGGTTTTGATTAAAAAAAATGTTACCCGCTGATCAATGTGCTGGTGTATAATGTCACCATCTTTTTAACCAATGAAAAACTGCTATTTTAACACGGAGTAGGTCTTTTCATTTTGCTCTAATTTGATATACAGTTATTTACTTATTTTTTTATTGTTTTTGCATTTTGCAATGGGAATTTTTATAACCAAATATGTATTGCAAATTTTTAATACATCTTTACACAATTGAAAATACATGACTTGTATTTAAGTGAATCGAATACATACATGTATGTTTCATATTATTGTTTAATATCTGACCTACCATTTTGTTACTGATTTAATTATAGCTAATATTAATTTCTTAGTAAAAAACTATTTTGATTTCAAATATCTTACATTAAACCCAGGGTTTTGATCCTTTTTTCTAGTCAAATAATCTGTATACTCTCTCACATCCAGTTCAGTTTCTGTTTCATCAATATATTGAAACGGATTTGAAAAAGCTGAAGGCGTAAATTTTGTAGCCGACTGCGCTATAATAAACAAATGATTAATTTTATAAAACAAATTAACACTCAGCAAAATAGATTGATACACATGTACACATTTTTTGCTTTATTTGAAACTAAAACATTACAATACTTGTTTCTATGACAATATATATATATATATATATATGGCAATGGTAAGTCCTCTTTTCCTAGAATGGTACATCACCGAATTTGTACTTTCATCACCAACACGACAGGTGCCACATGTGGATCAGGATCTGTATGGCAGAACAATGATATTGGTATGCAGTTGTATTAGCAGTGGCACATCTCATTTCTGCCACCCCTCAGTTATGGTTCATTGACTTTGAAACGTTAAATGTTAAAGTTTGTGATTAGGTCAGTTTACGATAAAACACTCTTGGTAAGTCAATAATATTTGGCATGCAGTTTTGGGTCTTCAACGCTCTTTAAAAAGTAAAATCACAAAAATACTGAACTCCGATGAAAATTCATAAAGGAAAGTCCTTAATCAAATGGCAAAATCAAAAGTTCAAACACATCAAAAGAATGGATAACAACTGTCATATTCCTGACTTGGTACAGGCATTTTCTTATGTAGAAAATGGTGGATTAAACCTGATTTTATAGCTAGCCAAACCTCTCACTTGTATGACAGTCGCATCAAATTCCATTCGTTCTTACTTGGTCTCTTAACTTTTTTGATTCGAGCGTCATTGATGAGACTTTTGTAGACAACATGTGCATCTTGTGTATAACATTTTAATTCTTGTACCTATGATTGGTTTATTTGCATGAGCATTTGCACTTCTTATTTCAATGGAGAAAACATGTATAGCAATATAAAATAACAATAAGCAGATAGTGCTATGATGGACAATGATTTAGCTAGTCAACAAGTATAAAATGATTTATTTAGGATGTGAACAATTACATATCGTTGAAAGAAAATGACAAGCAAGACTCAAACAAAAGAGTGTAGCATTCCTTTTATTGTACTGTGGTTCGTTTGTTCTTTTTTAATCTTTTCGTTTTTAGTATATTGTTTAGTTGAATGTTGGTATTCTTTTCGTCTTTCTTTTTATTATTTTTGTCGTGATATTGTCCATTTTTCTCCGACTTTCCTGTCTCTCTTTTAAAATGGTCTCTGCATTATCTCTCCCTAATTATAGAAGGATTGTCAATAAACTGATGTCTAAAGCCACAAAAATACACATATAAATATACCTAAAGTAACTTTTCTATTATTAAATCTACAATTTGGCTGACTGTCAGATGTAAGACTTCGATTATGATACAAGAAAACATTGTCCATCTCTGAGTTTGAAATATCAAAATCCGCTTCCGAGATGACGGTATGCGTTTCTTCGCTCAAAACAATACATAAGTAAAATCTTGTATTTTGCACCTAAAAAGATAAATTTTCATTAAAATTGATTCATCTAACTAAAATAAGAAAAGCTTTCCAAACACAAAGACGCACCAAAACTCTTACTGAAGTTCGATTTCCTCACCGAGTTTATGTGTTTTAAATACTGGAAAAATGTATGACTTAAAAATTTAAGCATTTGAACATACTTGAAAATTAGCTTTACAGCACGTCTAGGTTTTGTAAGCAGGCGAAAATGGGTTTGTATTCAATTTGTCTTGAATTTATGACAACTCGGCCAACGGCCAACTCGCCCAACTCAAACACTCTCACTCATTATTACAACTTGCATCGGCCTCACAGCAACTAAATGTTTTAAAACGTTTGGGCTCTATTTTTGATAGACTTATTCAGGTTTATGCTATTTTATTTTTATTTTTAGAATATTACTACTAAAAATAATCGAAGAAAGTATGTCTTCAACATCTTAATGTAACACTCATTTCTTAATACGACTTATCACTATGGTTTTCCATGGTTACTGGCACCACGATAGGTACCATTAGCACTTGACCTTATGATAGTTTTAGGGATTAGCATAACAGTTGCAAGATCATTTGTTTTTCTGTGTATTACTGTACGGACTGTTATTGGTCAATTCGTTCTTTTTCTTTTAGTCAAATTGTTGCTAGTACTTCGACGTATAACATTATGATTGTACACTAGTATTCCCTTCCTTTTACTTAATCAAGATACATATGAAAATACATATACATACAGGTCCCCAGAAGTACGTTGCTTTAAACTGAAAATATCGACTTCCTTCATTTACAAGACGTCCTCTAGGCAAGGTGAAATAAACGTTTTCTAAAGTCTCCTTACCCGATTCACCCCTGTGTAAAAAAAATAGCGTAGTTTAAAAATTATGATAAAACCTATATTGATTAAAAATGCGTCGCAAAACCTCAAACACAAACTTCTCAAAATGTTAAAGTTTGAAGAACCCAATCCCCTCCAAAACGAAAAGGAAGCGAACTCGGTTTCATCCAGAGAGGTAATATATTCCTGCTTCACTTGTATTTCCTATCATGACTTCCTTGATAGAGAGTTGCTGTTTACAAGGAAGCTATTAAACCAAGAGTTCCAAGTGGTGAAGTTGAAATCATCCCTTTGAAAATTACGAACGCCATCACGAGTTGGTTGACCGTAATGGAATATCTGTTACACCGATGACCAGATATATGATCCAATGGTCGTAACCATAATCCCGTCCTCTTCTCCTAGAATGTAACCTTCCGAATTAGACTGATCATCGTGTTTGTACTTACATGAGCAACACGACGGGTGCCACATGTGGCGCAGGATATGATTACCCTTTCTGGGTACCTTAGGTAGCCCCTGGTTTTTGTTGCTGTCTTTAGTTTTCTATGTCGTGTTTTGTATACTGTTTTTTGTCTCTGATTGTTTGATTTTATTTGCCATGGCATTGTCATTTTGTTTTCGACTTATGAGTTTGAATATCCCTTTGATATCTTTCACCTTTTTACCAGTTAACACTTTCATTTAGCATTGTTATACTGTCTTAGCACAACTATGTACCTTTTCATGGAATTAATTATGTCTGCTGTCTTTGATGTCCTTTCTAGACTAGTTATGTCCACAAGTACGGGATCTTCATTAATTTCCACAAAGTCAGGCTCTGGGAGTAAGGGATGAATTAAAGCTCTCCCAGTATTGTCAATCATAAAGCCGTATGATGAATTTCCCTCCTCAAAATATTCGACTTCCTTTAAAAGTTCGCTAAGTTTAACATCAGTGCACGATACACCTTGCATAGATCCTAACGTACCGTAGACAGTTTTACACATTGACGTTATTAACCCTGTGATACAAATTAAAAAGTAAAATATTTAAATTATGCAAAATGATGAACTTGACAAAAAAATATTTTAGTTCTGGTTTAATTTTTCTGTCTTTCATCAGTTCTATTTTTAGAACTTTTTTCTAAATATCTTTCTTTAATTTGCATTCTTTGTTACTCCCTTTCTTTCCTTTCTCCTATTCTTCCTTTATTTCTTTACATGTATTTACGTGTATACATTATATTTAGTTATTTTTTCCAAAATGTCTATCATTGTTTAATTTATGGATAGGTTTTATAAATAGTTTTCTTATTGTTTCAGTAAAATCTTTCATGTTTAGTATCGGTACAGTGTAGGATTGCTCCGATAATGTTGTACCTAAACACATCAGGTTTACAAGTGAAAGGTAAACAAAACATATTGTTGAATGATTCATATGTATGGTTTTCATTTAGTTTAATTGTTCTTTATACTGTTTGTCACAGAGTCGGTCAAACTGTGATTCTTTTATAGGTAATATTTTATTCATTTTTTTAATTGTGTTGATTTTTTTATTTCAAGTAATTACGTTGTAATGAGCTCTAGTTAAGCATTTGGTCAAATCTTTACAAGACTCAATTCAATTTCAAGATGGGAAAATGCTACATGTTGATGCATAAAAGTGTGGGAGAGCAAACAACACTGGTGTTTGTTAAGCTGTACTATCTTTGCCTTAACACTCCAAATAAGTCACAAAAAGTGTTTATTAACATTTGTCCTGTCGAGGTCTTGTATAGCTTACAAGCTATTGATCATTGGTGCTCATTGTTGAAGAATGTACGGTGACTTATGATTGCTACCTTTTAAGTTTTTTTTTTTTTTTTGTCTCCGGTAGAAGGTTGTCTCATTGGCAATCTTACACTATTTTCTTATTTTTATATAGAATTCTTGGTTCTCATTTGGGCCTAGGAGATATGCATGCAGGTTAACTAAATATATATTCCAGTCACTGACAGGTAGTTTATTTGGTACAACAAGGTTTACGGTCCAAACAATCAATAGAAACTGTTGTAGTTTTCAAAGCATTTTATGAACATTTGAAATTCATGGTTTTTTTTAATTTTTGAAGTTGTAGCATATTCTAATGAATCCTATATCTAGATCTAGATCTTGTTTTCACAAGCATGCATTATGATACTAGCTATAAAATTTAAATTGGAGATAACATCTGGAAATAGTTATATTAGTCTCATCGAACATCATCTGATAAAATATAAAGTACCTGCCTCGTTCAGAAAACGGATCGACGTATGGAATACTGTATACTGCATTAGTATTTACTTTACGTGATCGTAGTTGGACGTAGAATGTGGCCATTTTCATCGATAAACTTGCATGTTGATTCTGATCAACGTACTCGAAATGTCCTTCCTAGAATAAATATGGAAAAAAAATACGTCCTTCATTATACAGAACTGCAGCCTGATAACGGGATACAGAATCATTCGTATTAATTATGATTACTGCGTGACTAAATTGTCTGCTTAAACATTCACTTATTTACATAATTATTTTAGCATCAAGTTTAAAAAACAATCTACATGTCAGTATAACACTCTCATATTTGGGTTTTTTGTTATTATAATAATGCAGTATCTTTTCTGTCGAAAAAGTTTTTTGAAAGCTAAATTTGTTGATAAATACCCGAATGTTTCCGTAGGACGAATTTGACTTTGCTTGAGTTGCCATCTCTCGTAATTGTTGTTTCGTCTCGCTCGTTGCACCTGTAACCATACAGATTAAATTAAATGTACATGATATTCCAAAAGCAATTTATGAATGAGGTCTAGCAAGCCCCAATTAAATATCTTGGAATTTGTTATAATACCTTCACCAACTGCAAAATATAAGGATTTCTTATGTCCGTAATTACGACATGTGCTATGGTCACGTTTATGGATGTATATAATTTATATAACTACATTACATGTATGTTTCATTAGAATCTGTAATTTTGATTGGCTGACAGTAATCGTAAGGCACTCCCATATCAAATATGTATTTCCGTATAAAATACAAAAGCCATGACTGCAGGTGCTATCCGTGACAATGTTCAAACAATGCACAGAAAAATAAACGAAAAGATGGATATAACTCTCAGTGAAATTTCATGATTGTAGCATAAGAATGTAATTACATGTATAAGAATTGAATGCTTCTTTTGATCGAGCGCACATTTTTAGTATGGATCGTTTCTGCGCTTCATACACAATGTGATTCGGTTAACGCTTTTACACCCCACTAAAATTGCGAAAAGAAGTATTCAATTCTTAAACATTATTACATTTCATTCATGTTTCATAAGAATCCGTGCGTTTGACTGGTTAAAATCGCATGGCTTCCGAAATCAGATTTTATTCGCAATAAAATGCAACATGCATGATTGCATGTGCTTCCCATGACAACGTCATAATATTGGATGGGTAAACAACCGAAAAGCTTGTTATAACTCGTAATTTCATAGTTGTAGCATATAAACGTAATTCTAAGAATCGAATACTTCCTGTTATTTTATAGGGTTGTAAAAGCGTTGATCGTGCGCATATTTAGTGTGTTCCGCGTCCGCGCTTCATACAAAATGTACTTCAGGCGATGCTTTTACACCCAAAATAAAATTACGAAAAGAAGTATTTCATTCTTAGATGAAGTCATGATGACGTTACATGTAATTTTTATGAAGTTAATTCAGGATTTGGCGCATACGAATACCTCGCGTTTTGGCTAATTAAGAAAAAAGGGTCCAAATACGAATTTAAGAGTTACAACATGGACAGATCACAATCAATTGTAGTACATGGTACATGCTACAACTTAAAAACGTCTTTAAAAAAAAGAAAAATGAATAATGGACGTACTTCAGTCCGGTTCTCAAAAGCTAATGAACACTAAACTTTGCTTTCTCGGTTACAATAGTTACCAATACGACAAGGGAGATAACTCCATCACAATGTAACAATCATTGCTCGTTAACCATTTAAATATGGTTTATACTTACCAGGACCAAGCAGGTAGGTAAACATGATTACTCTGTTTTGTAATTTGGCATTTTCGTCGCTGATTACCTCCCTTGGATCTCTCCCTTCATTTGATCCGCCATCAGTAAGTAAAAGTATAACCTGATCTTGAGATAAATAAAAGAAGAATTTTCGGTAGATGTATATTTCATTACTGTCTCATTAATGTGCATGTATACACTACATCTCATTTTATTCATTGCTTAAATGATGTTTTGACAAATTTAACGTAGAAAATGGTCGAAAATACGTGGTTTTCTTCTTCATGTTCGTTCCCTTTTTAATTCATCAAAATTTACATTTGACTTAATAAAATAGCAATCGGAAAACATCGGCACATTCCGCTACCCTACACCAAAGTTAGTTCGCTTAAACTGCCGAGGTGTGCCGAATGAAAACAAATACTTTGAAGGTTGATAGTCAAAAAATAAAATAAATATAATTTTGTTAAATGACTATCCCTTTTGAATACATGCGACGCCTTTATCAATGAAGCCTAAATTTTAAAATCAAATGTCTGTCTCCTATCACTTTTTATGTGTTATATTGCTAAATTTCATTTAAATAAATTCCCCCACCATAAGATCCGGAGACGAAAAGTTAAATTCTTTAATTCACAGAAGATATTTACAATACTAGTATACCATGGACAAAGGAATACTTTTCTTTCATTTATTTGTAAAGCGGTAGGGTAAGAAAAGTTGTTAAAACAACTGGAATTGAAATAATTATACACATTACAGGTTTTGCATCAATTTTTTCACATGTCCAAAAAATCAAAATGTTACCCAGTGATATATATTTTTGATGAAGCCAGTTTAGGGATAACTACACATAATTTACCTAAATATACAAAGAAATTGGTTTCGGGCAATTTTTAGGCATTTATAAGTTTAAAATGTTCATAAATACGCCACGATCTTGCTAGAACCTCACAGTACACACACGACGCGATGTCTTAGCTATCATACTTTAAATTTTAGAAAGAGCTGCGGAAGGTCCTTTTTCCGGACGTCGGGATGTGTTCTTTATTTTTGCAGGGATGTGGGATTTACACTTCTCGCGGGACTCGGGAATTACTGATGATTTTTTTCGGCATCCTGAAAGAATGCTTTATTTTTAGGGAATTCGGGGTTCAGCGTTTATTTTCACGGGAATTCGAGATGACACCTCCTCCTACCTCCTCAATAGAAATTCAAAAGATAAGAAGATTTTTTTAATATCCCACTAGTGTGAAATAAATTAAGGTGCCACTGACCTTACTTTATTATTACCTGTATGTCATCTATTAGACAAACAATGTTGGTTCATTAAGTAAGTGCATAACACGTAGTAATGTGACGTCTTCAAATGTGAGGTTAGATCTTTTAATAAATGATATTATACTTATATTAAGATACAACAACACTATAATGTATGGCTTTAAAATGCGATGTTTAAATGTTATTTTTTTTTTTTTTTTTATCAATTTTCAATATCGTGTGTATATATTACAATAGACTCTGTTTATTTTGTTTATTATGTATATTTAAGATATATTTTCATACACTCTGTTTATTTTGTTTATTATGTATATTTAAGATATATTTTCATACAACGGTTCAATGATTTGACTATGAATTGCCATGCAAGTCTCTAATGAATATAATGAAAAGTAAAGAATAGTAATATAGCTTTAACAAATGGATGGGTACCCTAAATTTCAGGAAAAAAACTTAAAAAAAACTTAGGTAACAGATTTATTAATCATGAAGTCAATAGAAAATGAATTTAAATTTTGATGGTCAAACGTAGTGAGGACTGTCAGGACGACCTTTCAAATGTCCTTGCTAGGTCGTTGTTTAGTTTAGTCCTTTTAAATGTGAATTGTATTATTGCATTACCTTTACCATCTTTCATTATTAAGTCAGTGGTCAGTTACATGTATGACACCTTTAAGGACTTGGGTTAGCTTTTTTTATTATTCTCGGTTGATAATTTATCATTTGTTGATCGAATTTTCTGATCAATTATAATATCTTATATTACTGAAAGTCTCATGCTTTTTACATCGGATGTCACCTTGAGAGGTCATTCCGGTGTTATGTTGCCACAGAAATTCTGCACACGTCCCTTGCGCTTTTGACTGATAACCGAACGTATTTCGTATAAATACGCGGATATTATCGAGTGCAAAATAACATTCCTTTTCGCTTGTTATATTATAATTTTATCAATAAATATTCATAAAAATATTTTTTAAGAACATAGATAAATGTTTAGCGGCGATCGATGTCTTTCAAATTACTTTATTTTTATCAATAGTACCGCTTAAGTCGACGCTAGGGGCCGTCTTGACCTTGTTGTAGGGTATGAATGATTTGTTCATTGTTGAAGACCCTACATCAACTGTCAAGATGAAGAACAGGAATAAAAGCCCTGTTCATTGATAATTTTCTATGTTTTCTATGTGTTGTGTGCGATTTTGTCCCATGTACATTTACTCCATATCCTTTCATTTTCTATTGATTCTAGAGTTTGTCTCTAGTGCTGTGTGGAGGCAGTAGAACGTTTCCCCGTGCTTGAGGTGTATGCTCTTATAATATTTGCAGTTATGGTGTGCTTGTTCATGTGAGAATTTCTCGTATTAATACACCGTCAAAATTTCATGTTTGGTTAAATTTCTTCAAAATACTGGTCTGGTCATCTGTTTTGTATATTGCCCTTTCATACTATTTTAAACTGCTAGGTTTTCTTACATATATTTCGATGTGCCCCGTGCTGTCTATCATTTGTTGTTTCGAAATTATTGGTCTTTTGTTGGGAAAATGTATGACAAATATATGTTCAAAAACCTCGCCCGTAATTATAAATTATGTAATTCATTGACCGCTCCCGACATGTGTAACTTCAAGGCATATTTTAGCGGCGATCGATGTCTTTCAAATTACTTTATTTTTATCAATAGTACCGCTTAAGTCGACGCTAGGGGCCGTCTTGACCTTGTTGTAGGGTATGAATGATTTGTTCATTGTTGAAGACCCTACATCAACTGTCAAGATGAAGAACAGGAATAAAAGCCCTGTTCATTGATAATTTTCTATGTTTTCTATGTGTTGTGTGCGATTTTGTCCCATGTACATTTACTCCATATCCTTTCATTTTCAAATGATATGAAAATGTTTTGTCGTGAGAAATATATATATCATGCAGTAACAAATCATGAATACCGAAAATTTGTGTTAATGCATGCGGAAGAATATTTCGAGAGATGATCTGCTATATGTATAACTGTTATACAAATATTAATATAATATATAACAAAAAACCAGATTATACTGATAACAAATGATTATATCACTACAATTTAATAATCATTACGGTGAGGTTGAATTCCCTGTCAATTATTCATCATCCACACAGGAACTTGTCTCAGAAAAAAAATATATCTTTGTACCTTAACCTAACTTTCAGGTATAGAGATATGATTTTTTTTCTGAAACAAGTGCCTGTGACCATCCACCAGAACTTGCGGTCGTCCGATGTTCAGTACTTCAGTACTTTGATTTACTGTTGCGTTTCTTTATCTATCTGCACGGTATTATAAAAGAGAGGCAATACCCATTTCACAACACTCGTTTTGTCAGTTATTTGGAAACTATAACACATATTTACCTCTAGTTGAAACATTAACATTATCATTTGTTGACTCCAAGTAAGAGAAAGCCTTGGTGAGAACGTTTTCGAAGTTTGTATTACCAGTGTTGGATTCATGAATGTATAAACTGACAAATTCCTGCAACTTGTCAATGTTTGTTTTGGAGGCAAATGACAGTGTGTCTTTATAACAGTCATGATTTGAGTCTCCAGTGGGAACAGTAACTCCTGAGCTAAATGATATCACAGCAACCTGAAAAAAAATGTGTGATGTTACTCTTTTAAATATTTTTCTCAGCTTTTATTTTATAAATTTGGATTACTTCACATTTTGCCTTTTTTGCAATGTAAAGCTTGGCATACGTTAATCTTTGTTTGGTTGCCTCAATCTCGGACATAGCAAATGTGTAAGTATGTTGTCTTCTTCTTTCACGTGCATGCAGACCTCATTGGTTGGTACTCCACAACGATATATAAATTTATACTACATAAACTTGACAGCAAAAAATAGGAACACTTTCCAAATGTAATAAATGTATTTTTCTTTAAAAGATGATTTCTTACTTATATTGATGTTTGTTATTTAATGATATTTTATTCTGTTTTTATCCCGGTCGGTTGTATCCTTATTTTTATACCGGTCGGTTGTACCCTTGTTTTTATACCGGTCGGTTGTGTCCTTGTTTTATACCGGTCGGTTGTATCCTTGTTTTATCCCGGTCGGTTGTATCCTTGTTTTTATACCGGTCGGTTGTATCCTTGTTTTTATCCCGGTCGGTTGTATCCTTGTTTTTTATACCGGTCGGCTGTACACTTGTTTTTATACCGGTCGGTTGTACCCTTGTTTTTATACCGGTCGGTTGTACCCTTGTTTTTATACCGGTCGGTTGTATCCTTGTTTTTATACCGGTCGGTTGTATCCTTGTTTTATCCAGGTCGGTTGTACCCTTGTTTTTATACCGGTCGGTTGTACCCTTGTTTTTATACCGGTCGGTTGTACCCTTGTTTTTATACCGGTCGGTTGTATCCTTGTTTTTATACCGGTCGGTTGTATCCTTGTTTTTATACCGGTCGGTTGTATCCTTGCATTGCCGAATTCCGATTTCTTATTCAATTCTGCTAATACATTCTCCATATGTCATACATATTTATTTACAGCACATTAAAAATGTACAATATAAAAATAAGGTGATGTGTATACATTTGTAATTGTCAGTGTGACAACTTTCCATCAGGCAAAAATAACGTCGATGTAATGCACATTATAGAAATCTCTTTAATTTTACTTGTGATGCACAGACTTGTTTGCACCTTTGTGTATTAAGCTGAATTTTCTCCGAATGACCCTAGATTAAGATTTAGCTGCAAACAACCTTCTGACGTCATGCATCAATCACTTTCTCTTTTTCATTTTTACGTTTATATGTGATGCACAATTTTGCGGGCACTTGTGTGACTCACAGTACTGGCAGACATAATTAACGTGTTTAGTCTTAGATACATGATTTTTTTTATTCTATTAGTTGTTACTGGCTTTGAACTTGCTGTCAGTAACTGCAAATACTCTAAAATCTGTACTTAGTGTCTTTTTTGTTTTAGGGATGTATAAATACCCTGCCACGTCTAATATGTGTTTTTGTTTTTCTTCTTTGTATCGATCTGATGAGTTCAGCCCTTTTCAACTGATTTTTATAGTTTTTTCATATGTTGTACAGTTACACACTGTCCCAGGTTTATAGGGGGAGGGTTGGGCGCCCGCTAACATTTTTAGTCCCGCCACATTCTGTTAGTGCCTGTCCCAAGTCAGGAGTTCGTAATTCAGTGGTTGTCGTTTGTTGCTGTATATCATATTTGTATTTCGTTCATTGTTTTTTACATAAATCAGGCCGTTAGTTTTCTCGTTTAAATTGTTTTACATTTGTCATTTCCGGGCCTTTTATAGGTGACTATGCTGTATGTGTTTCGCTCATTGTTGAAGACCGTACGGTGACCTATAGTTGTTAATGTGTGTGTCATTAAGTCTCTTTTGGAGAGTTGTCTCATTGGCAATCATACCACATCTTCTTATTTTTATATCTATAGATCTACTTACTCTGTCATTTGGATTAAGGGTTTCTATTACTGTACGAGCAGCTTCCTTAGCTATGCTCATCTTTGATTTACTTGTAACGCCGGAGATCTGCTTCATAGATGAGCTTGAATCTATAAGAATCACGACATCTTTATCTTTTGGTGAAGCCGTTGCGGCAAAGGCTGACCTTAAATAATATCATATCATTGGTTGAATGTTCATTGCTTAAGACGTTGTAAGCCAATCAAAACGTTATGATGTACGCGTTTGAAACTATTATCCATAATGCAATAGACTTTGAAACGACGGATTGTTCGCTCGTTTTATTTTAGATTTGTTTGATTTTACTGACATTTTGCTGAGCTAATTTCTATTTATTTGGCGCTATATTTTTGCTATGTACAGTTGTGCGACTGAATGATACTTATAGACGAATGTGTGCAACATGGAAGTTGCCACTAGTGGAGCAGGATCTGTTAACCCTTACGGAGTACTGAGACCACTCTTGGTTTTTGTTTCTGTTGGTGTTGCTCAGTCTTAAATTTTTTGTGTAGTGTTTGGTTTGACTTTTTTGTCATTTCGTCGTCTTTAGATCTTTTTTCCATGTAGTAATATAGTAAATATACACAATTAACTATCCTGTTTCTATTACCTAAAGCGGGGATCATAGTTATAACAGTCATTCCAATAAGTTGATGGGTATATGATGGCCACGCCTTCCAAGGTACCGTAGTGCTGCCACAAAACGTTCTTGTTTCGATCGTACTGCGTCTTCATGATGTCGCTTATGGTATTGTGCGGATATTTGGCATCAGAAGTAGAACTAGGAGATCTTGTAACGCAGGCTGTAGAAAAATCAACCTTGAGGAGAAAATTTTCAACCTTATTTATTTTAACAGATGTGTACTTAATTATTGAAATACAATTTGTATTGTGAACATATCTGTTTGAAAGTCATGCAACTTTACAATGAAATAAAATGTGGTACAAAATGCAATTAAAAAAAATTCTGTGTAAATTTGACGAACTTTTCAGCGAAGCAGTAAATAGTCAAATTCCTTGTCATATAGTCCATAAACGTTTTAAATTTGATTGACGCTTTTTAAACCCTAGCTTCATATCTTTTTTTTTAAATGATTTGGACCACTAGACAGCATAAATGTTTCATGTTCTTTGTTTTTGTTTTTTTTTTTTTGTGCTTAAATTGGACAACTTTACAACAAATATGTTTTTATTTATTTTCTTTTTTCCTCTTTCATTTTTTTTTTAATTTTTTTTTGCGTCGTTCAGTTGATGCCTCATCGACGTATACCAAAATCTCAGTTTCGTACTATTGTAGATCAATAAGAGATAAATGAATTATAATAATTAAATGCAGTGGGTTTCTTAGAATTGCGTTGTATATATTATTATTAAAAGAATCAAATTTTAAAACCAGACAGTTAATACATGTATCTAAATTTCGGGTGAGTGACCATAAGCTAGAAGTTGAAATGGGAAGATATAGAAATATACCTGGAGCATAAACGTTATGTAAATTTTGCAATAAACTTGATGATGACTATCCTTTTTTCTAGATTGTGAACTGAACTCAACTTTAAAAGATCAGTTATTTTTTAAAATCGATAGTATAAAACCGGGTTTTATAAATTTTCAACAGCTATTCAAGCTAAAAAAAAACTTTTAAATCCTGAATCTGAACTTTTGACAACTAGTGTCAAGCTATCCAGCAATTCTCATCCTGCAATTCTCTTTATCAAAAGCTATCCTGCAATTCGTCATCCTGCAATTGAGTTTGGAAAACTATTTGAGCGACAATTTATTTTTCTTTAAAATCATAGTTTTTGACTTTTTTGTTCGAAAACAAGATTTATATAGAAAATAAAAGATTTGTATATCCGATTAACAAAATTTTAACTTTAGTTTGCAGATTTCTAACTCATATTTACGGTTTTGTAATTAGCATTTCCAATAAAAAAATCATGATGACGATTCAAATAAAGTATTATCTGTTAAGTCCAGGATGTGATTCGTAAATGCATGTTTAATCCATATTTGCAATTTTCAAAGCTCATATTAACGACTAAAAATATAGAATTTTGATATAATTTTTTTTTTCATGGCACATCGACCGGCTTAAAAATTTCTATTTGAAACTGGGTCACCCACCTTCCAACCCATTGCCTCGGCAGTTCTGTATGGCTAGGGACTATAGACTCTGCTCTAATAAATAGCTATTGAATAGTACTACAGCGTGAGGGTAAATAATTTCTGGGGTGAGCATTCTAAAGGTCGAAAATTTCGTCCGAAACATAGAAATAAAGCCAAATTCGATAAATACGCATTTGGGACACCCACTTTCCGACCCATTGTCACGGGAGTTCTTAATGGCTAGGGATTATAGACGCTGCCCTAAGGAATAGCTATTGGATTTTACTTCACCATGGGGTAAAGTATTTCTGGGGTAGGCATTTTAAAAGGTCGAAAACTTCGTCCGTAACACATGGGAAAAAAATCAAATTTGATAAAATACGCAGTGGGGTCACCCACCTTCCACTCCATTGCCTAGGCATTCTGTATGGCTAGGGATTATAGACTCTGCTCTAAAAAATAGCTATTTAATAGTACTACAGCATGAGGGTAAAGAATTTCTGGAGTAAGCATTCTGAAAGGTCGAAAATTTCGATCGAAACATGAAAATAAGGCCAAATTCGATAAAATACGCCTTGGGACACCCACTTTCCGACCCATTGTCACGGGAGTTCTTTATGCCTAGGGATTATAGACGCTGCCCCAAGGAATAGCTATTGAATAGTACTACACCAAGAGGATAAAGAATTTCTGGGGTAAACATTTTAAAAGGCCGAAAACTTCGTCCGTAACACGGGGAAAAAAGTAAAATTTGATAAAATACGCAGTGGGGTCACCCACCTTCCAACCCATTGCCTCGGCAGTTTTGTATGGCTAGTGATTATAGACTCTGGTCTAATAAGTAGCTATTAAATAGTCCTACAGCATGAGGGTAAAGAATTTCTGGGGTAAGCATTCTGAAAGGTCGAAAATTTCGTCCGAAACATGGAAATAATGCCAATTCGATAAAATACGCATTTTGGACACCCACTTTCCGACCACTTGTCGCTGGAGTTCTTTATGCCTAGGGATTAAAGACGCTGCCCTAAGGAATAGCTATTGGATAGTACTACACCAAGAGGGTAAAGAATTTCTGGGGTAAGCATTTTAAAAGGCCGAAAACTTCGTCCGTAACACGGGGAAAAAAAGTAAAATTTGATAAAATAAGCAGAGGGGTCACCCACTTCCAAACCTATTGCCTCGGCAGTTCTGTATGGCTAGGGATTATAGACTCTCCTCTAATATATAGCTATTACATAGGACTATAGCGTGAGGGTAAAGAATTTCTGGGGTAAGCATTCTAAAGGTCGAAAATTTCGTCCGAAACATGGAAATAAGGCCAAATTCGATAAAATACGCATTTGGGACACCCACTTTCCGACCCATTGTCACGGGAGTTGTTTATGGCTAGGGATTATAGACGCTGCCCTAAGGAATAGATATTGGATATTACTTCACCATGAGGGTAAAGTATTTCTGGGGTAGGCATTTTAAAAGGTCGAAAACTTCGTCCGTAACACGGGGAAAAAAATCAAATTTGATAAAATACGCAGTGGGGTCACCCACCTTCCAATCCATTGCCTAGGCATTCTGTATGGCTAGGGGTTATAAACTCTGCTCTAATAAATAGCTATTTGATAGTACTACAGCATGAGGGTAAAGAATTTCTGGAGTAAGCATTTTGAAAGGTCGAAAATTTCGATCGAAACATGGAAATAAGGCCAAATTCGATAAAATACGCCTTGGGACAAACACTTTCCGACCCATTTTCACGGGAGTTCTTTATGCCTAGGGATTAAAGACGCTGCCCTAAGGAATAGATATTGGATAGTACTACACCAAGAGGTAAAGAATTTCTGGGGTAAGCATTTTAAAAGGCCGAAAACTTCGTCCGTAACACGGGGAAAAAAAGTAAAATTTGATAAAATACGCAGTGGGGTCACCCACCTTCCAATCCATTGCCTCACCCACCTTCCACTCCATTGCAGTTCTGTATGGCTAGGGATTATAGACTAGCATGAGGGTAAAGAATTTCTGGAGGATTAAAAAATAAGACTCTCCTCTAATAAATAGCTATTGCTATTGGATAGTACTATCGCGTGAGGGTAAAGAATTACTTAGGTAAGCATAGAGAAATTTCAAAATGTTCGTTCGAAACATGGAAAAAAGTGAAATTTGATAAAATACACATTTGAGAGTTCTTTATTCCTAGGGATTAAAGACGCTGCCCTAAGGAATAGCTATTGGATAGTACTACACCATGAGGGTAAAGAATTTCTGGGGTAAGCATTTTAAAAGGCCGAAAACTTCGTCCGTAACACGGGGAAAAAAAGTAAAATTTGATAAAATACGCAGTGGGGTCACCCACTTCCAAACCATTGCATCGGAAGTTCTGTATGGCTAGGGATTATAGACTCTCCCCTAATAAATAGCTATTAAATAGTCCTACAGCGTGAGGGTAAATAATGTCTGGGGTAAGCATTCTGAAAGGTCGAAAATTTCGTCCGAAACATGGAAATAAGGCCAAATTCGATAAAATACGCATTTGGGACACCCACTTTACGACCACGTATCGCTGGAGTTTTTTATGCATAGGGATTAAAGCCGCTGCCCTAAAGAATAGATATTGGATAGTACTACACCATGAGGGTAAAGAATTTCTGGGGTAAGCATTTCAAAAGGCCGAAAACTTCGTCCGTAACACGGGGAAAAAAGTCAAATTTGATCAAATATGCAGTGGGGTCACCCACCTTCCAATCCATTGCCTCGGCAGTTCTGTATTGCTAGGGATTAAAGACTCTCCTCTAATAAATAGCTATTGGATAGTACTATCGCGTGAGGGTAAAGAATTTCTTAGGTAAGCATAGAGAAATTTCAAAATGTTCGTTCGAAACATGGAAAAAAGTGAAATTTGATAAAATACACATTTGAGAGTTCTTTATTCCTAGGGATTAAAGACGCTGCCCTAAGGACTAGCTATTGGATAGTACTACACCATGAGGGTAAAGAATTTCTGGATAAGCATTTTAAAAGGCCGAAAACTTCGTCTGTAACACGGGGAAAAAAAGTAAAATTTGATAAAATACGCAGTGGGGTCACCCACTTTCCAACCCATTGCCTCGGCAGTTTTGTATGGCTAGTGATTATAGACTCTGGTCTAATAGCTATTAAATAGTCCTACAGCATGAAGCTAAAGAATTTCTGGAGTAAGCATTTTGAAAGGTCGAAAATTTCGATCGAAACATGGAAATAAGGCCAAATTCGATAAAATACGCCTTGGGACAAACACTTTCCGACCCATTGTCACGGGAGTTCTTTATTCTTAGGGATTAAAGACGCTGCCCTAAGGAATAGCTATTGGATAGTACTACACCATGAGGCTAAAGAATTTCTGGGGTAAGCATTTTAAAAGGCCGAAAACATCGTCCGTAACACGGGAAAAAAGTCAAATTTGATAAAACACGCAGTGGTTTCACCAACCTTCCAACCCATTGCCTGGCTCGGGATTATAGACTCTGCTCTAATAAATAGCTATTGGATAGTCCTACAGCGTGAGGGTAAAGAATTTCTGGAGTAAGCATTCTGAAAGGTCGAAAATCTCGACCGAAACATGGAAATAAGGCCAAATTCGATAAAATACGCATTTGGGACACCCATTTTCCGACCAATTGTCGAGGGAGTTCTTTATGCCTAGGGATTATAGACGCTGCCCTAAGGAATAGCTATTGAATAGTACTACACCATGAGGATAAAGAATTTCTCCGGTAAGCATTTTAAAAGGCCGAAAACTTCGTCCGTAACACGGGGAAAAAAGTAAAATTGATAAAATACGCAGTGGGGTAACCCACCTTCCAACCCATTGCCTCGGTAGTTCTGTATTGCTAGGGATTATAGATTCTGCTCTAATAAATAGATATTGAATAGTACTACACCATGAGGCTAAAGAATCTCTGGGGTAAGCATTTTAAAAGGTCGAAAACTTCGTCCGTAACACGGGGAAAAAGTCAAATTTGATAAAATATGCAATGGGGTCACCCACCTTCCAACCCATAGCCTCGGCAGTTCTGTATTACTAGGGATTATAGACTCTGTTCTAATAAATAGCTATTGAATAGTCCTACAGCGTGAGGGTAAAGACTTTCTGGAGTAAGGATTCTGAAAGGTCGAAAATTTCGTCTGAAACATGAAAATAAGGCGAAATTCGATAAAATACGCGTTGGGGACACCCACTTTCCGACCCATTGTCTCGGTAGTTCTGTATGGCTAGGGATTATAACTTCTTAAAGGCCGAACATTTCGTCCGAAACATAGAAATAAAGTCAAATTCGATAAAATAAGCAGAAGGGTCAACCATTGTCAATTGCAACGGAAATAAGATCAATCTATTATTTCTTTTCTTGCCACACATTGATTACTAAAAAATAAACAAGATCGATTGTGCATCACATATCTGTACTTTAATGTCTATTGTGTGGTAGATCTTCATCAAGCACATACTATATTTCAAAGATTCGAATGTACGCATCTTAGGAATGTTTACGCCAAAAAATCTATAATATCTGAATGTAGTATTATCTAATAACTTTTTAATGATAAATTTTTTGGCAGTCATACTGTGAAATGGCCTTCCATACTCTCGGCATCCTGTAAAGTAGTTCTTAAAAACAAGCAATATGTCTAAGTTAAATGAGCAATTGATATTATCTGTATTATAGCAAATGTCTCGTAAAACAAGACAGAAAGAGTGTATTACGCATGTTTTGTGTAAGTGGCTTGCGCTTGATATACATAAGATAGTAGGTTTATTTTTTGTAATAAATGTATGGCAAACAAAGAAATCATAATGTAATTTTACTTCCGTTGCAGTTGAGCAATAAAGAACAACCGAAACAATGGGTCGGAAAGTGGGTGTCCCCAACGCGTATTTTATTGAATTTGGCTTTATTTCTATGTTTCGAGCGAAATTTTCGGCCTTTAAGAATGCTTACTCCAGAAATTCTTTACCCTCCCGCTGTAGTACTATTCAATAGCTATTTATAAGAGTCTATAATCCATAGCCATACAGAACTGCCGAGGCAATAGGTTGGAAAGTGCCCAATGCGTATTTTATCAAATTTGACTTTTTTCCGTGTTACGGACGAAATTTTCGGCCTTTCAGAATGCTTACCCTAGAAATTCCTTATCCTCACGTTGTAGTACTATCCAATAGCTATTCGTTAGGGCAGCGTCTATAATCCCTAGCTATCAAGAACAACCGAGACAATGGGTCGGAAAGTGGGTGTCCCCAACGCGTATTTTATCGAATTTGGCTTTATTTCTATGTTTAGAGCGAAATTTTCGGCCTTTAAGAATGCTTACCCCAGAAATTCTTTACCCTCCCGATGTAGTACTATTCAATAGCTATTTATTAGAGCAGAGTCTATAATCCCTAGCCATACAGAACTGCCGAGGCAATAGGTTGGAATGTGCCCAATGCGTATTTTATCAAATTTGACTTTTTTCCGTGTTACGGACGAAATTTTCGGCCTTTCAGAATGCTTACCCCAGAAATTCTTTATCCTCAAGTTGTAGAACTATCCAATAGCTATTCGTAAGGGCAGCGTCTATAATCCCTAGCCATAAAGAACAATCGAGACAATGGGTCGGAAAGTGGGTGTCCCCAACGCGTATTTTATCGAATTTGGCTTTATTTCTATGTTTAGAGCGAAATTTTCGGCCTTTAAGAATGCTTACCCCAGAAATTCTTTACCCTACCGCTGTAGTACTATTCAATAGCTATTTATAAGAGTCTATAATCCATAGCCATACAGAACTGCCGAGGCAATAGGTTGGAAAGTGCCCAATGCGTATTTTATCAAATTTGACTTTTTTCCGTGTTACGGACGAAATTTTCGGCCTTTCAGAATGCTTACCCCAGAAATTCCTTATCCTCACGTTGTAGTACTATCCAATAGCTATTCGTTAGGGCAGCGTCTATAATCCCTAGCCATAAAGAACAACCGAGACAATGGGTCGGAAAGTGGGTGTCCCCAACGCGTATTTTATCGAATTTGGCTTTATTTCTATGTTTCGAGCGAAATTTTCGGCCTTAAAGAATGTTTACCCCAGAAATTCTTTACCCTCCTGCTGTAGTACTATTCAATAGCTATTTATTAGAGCAGAGTCTATAATCCATAGCCATACAGAACTGCCGAGGCAATAGGTTAGAAAGTGCCCAATGCGTATTTTATCAAATTTGACTTTTTTCCGTGTTACGGACGAAATTTTCGGCCTTTCAGAATGCTTACCCCAGAAATTCTTTATCCTCAAGTTGTAGAACTATCCAATAGCTATTCGTAAGGGCAGCGTCTATAATCCCTAGCCATAAAGAACAATCGAGACAATGGGTCGGAAAGTGGGTGTCCCCAACGCGTATTTTATCGAATTTGGCTTTATTTCTATGTTTAGAGCGAAATTTTCGGCCTTTAAGAATGCTTACCCCAGAAATTCTTTACCCTCCCGCTGTAGTACTATTCAATAGCTATTTATTAGAGCAGAGTCTATAATCCCTAGCCATACAGAACTGCCAAGGCAATAGGTTGGAAAGTGCCCAATGCGTATTTTATCAAATTTGACTTTTTCCGTGTAAAGGACGAAATTTTGGCCTTTCAGAATGCTTACCCAGAAATTCTTTATCTCACGTTGTAGAACTATCCAATAGCTATTCGTTAGGGCAGCGTCTATAATCCCTAGCCATCAAGAACAATCGAGACAATGGGTCGGAAAGCGGGTGTCCCCAACGCGTATTTTATAGAATTTGGCTTTATTTCTATGTTTCGAGCGAAATTTTCGGCCTTTAAGAATGCTTACCCCAGAAATTCTTTACCCTCCGCTGTAGTACTATTCAATAGCTATTTATTAGAGCAGAGTCTATAATCCCTAGCCATACAGAACTGCCGAGGCAATAGGTTGGAAAGTGCCCAATGCGTATTTTATCAAATTTGACTTTTTTCCGTGTTACGGACGAAATTTTCGGCCTTTCAGAATGCTTACCCCAGAAATTCTTTATCCTCACGTTGTAGTACTATCCAATAGCTATTCGTTAGGGCAGCGTCTATAATCCCTAGCCATAAAGAACAACCGAGACAATGGGTCGGAAAGTGGGTGTCCCCAACGCGTATTTTATCGAATTTGGCTTTATTTCTATGTTTCGAGCGAAATTTTCGGCCTTTAAGAATGCTTACCCCAGAAATTCTTTACCCTCCCAATGTAGTACTATTCAATAGCTATTTATTAGAGCAGAGTCTATAATCGATAGCCATACAGAACTGCCGAGGCAATAGGTTAGAAAGTGCCCAATGCGTATTTTATCAAATTTGACTTTTTTCCGTGTTACGGACGAAAGTTTCGGCCTTTCAGAATGCTTACCCCAGAAATTCTTTATACTCACGTTGTAGTACTATCCAATAGCTATTCGTTAGGGCAGCGTCAATAATCCCTAGCCATAAAGAACAACCGAGACAATGGGTCGGAAAGTGGGTGTCCCCAACGCGTATTTTATCGAATTAGGCTTTATTTCTATGTTTCGAGCGAAATTTTCGGCCTTTAAGAATGCTTACCCAAGAAATTATGTACCCTCCCGCTGTAGTACTATTCAATAGCTATTTATTAGAGCAGAGTCTATAATCCCTAGCCATACAGAACTGCCGAGGCAATAGGTTGGAAGGTGAGTGGCCCAGTTTCAAATAGAAGTTTTTAAGTCGGTATGCCATGAAAAAATTATTTTACTTCAAAATTCTTTTTTTTTAGTCGTTAGTATGAGTTTTGAAAAAAATGCAAATGTTGATTAAACATGCGTAAATACGAATCGCATGTGAATTTAACAGATAATACTTTATTTGAATCGTCATGATTTTTTTTATTGTAAATGCTTATTACAAAACCGTAAATATGAGTTAGAAATCTGCAAAACTAAAGTTAAAATTTTGTTAATCGGATATACAAATCTTTTATTTTCTATATTAATCTTGTTTTCGAACAAAAAAGTCAAAAACTGATTTTAAAGAAAAATACAATTGTCGCTCAAGTAGTTTTCCAAACGCAATTGCAGGATGACGAATTGCAGGATAGCTTTTTATAAAGAGAATTGCAGGATGATAATTGCTGGATAGCTTGACACTAGTCTTTTGACAGCAGTTGGTGACTTTATAAACTAAATGAGGTCCATTTCCATCAACAATTACATTAACATAACTATGATTTTGTTTTATGTTTAAACTTGTAATTCTTTATTGTTGTGTTAATTATGTGTTATATTTTGTGTTTTGTTTGTGCTTGACCCATATGGGTGAAAATTTGCAAAAAAATGTATAAACGCAGAATGTATTGCAAATTAACTAATTGTGAACATAGCAACAGAAATGAAGCGGCTTCCTCCACCAATAAAAACTGACCTAACCCTAACCGCCACGAACTAGTCAATAGAGTTGAAAGTGGCGTTAAACAACACAAATCAATCAATCAATCAATCACTTCTATCTAACGTTTTATTGATCTATTTTAATGTTCGAGTAATTACTAAATGATTTCTTATATGAGCGTTGATGTGACTCTACGCTTGTTATAATTTTATGTTGTAAATAATTCTAATATGACGTCCTTATTTCGCTTTGTAAACAAAGCCGTGTTCTAATTAGCACAAAATATATTTGACACATACACACAAACTTACTGTTAACCATCTTATTTTCATTTGTAACCAAAAAAATATATACATTTTAGCTGCTTATATAAAAATTATTATATTTTGTTATTCAAACAACATATATTTACCGGCAATTAGTTTTTAAACTTATTAGATATGAAAATATGACGTACATACTTCATGGGGAGGAAACGGGAACAGTCAAACAATTGTAAGGTATTTTTGTATGCTTCGACCTATAAAAATACCTTTTTTGTCCTATTAGAATCGAAATAATTCCTTCATGTCATGCTCTATGCTCATTTTAACATGGGTAGGCATTATGTTTGACCATATTTTACACTGAGCGTATCGACAAATATAATGCCTACCCATGTTAAAATGAGCATAGAGCATGACATGAAGGAATTATTTCTGAAGTTGTTCTTGGTTTGGAATTACCTCTTTTCTGAATTTTGGATCATACACGTATGTTCCAGGTTTATCACAGCAAAGTGGAAGTGTCGCCTGAGTGGTGAATTTGTTTTCATTCTGTGATACTTCGTCTTCAACGGCGTCGAGAACATTCTTAAATCCAACAAGCGATGATGCTAGTTTGTCTTGAATCTGAAAGTTAATATTCAGTTGACGGTTTCACGTGTGAACTTTCAAATCAAACAACATTTTATAACAGCTATCATGAATCCTTCAAGAGGGGGAGGGGTCAAATGATCATATTATACGGAGCAAAATTAATTGATGCTTATATGAGATAGTTCTTCTATAGACTGCCAGCGGCGATGCCATGGCAAACAGCAGTGACACCGCCAAACGATTGCAATACGGTCAGTGGTGATGCCATGGCAAACAGCATTCAGAATCCTAGTTTTTCCACGTGAATGATCCAGGAAAGCAAGCAATGGCAGACAGTAGATTTAATGATGTCCCAATGAAAAAGAGTCTTGAGGTGTTTGTTTACAGGAGATACCAAGGGACGGTGCTCAATTGATAAATGATATGGTCTGTGCCAGTATAGCAAACACACATTACAACTCGTTGCTGATGTAAAAAAAAAAACAAGAACTATGATCAGTTTCAATAACACAAAATTGTTTGATATAAGCGCGCTTCACCAAATCATATATACTTAAATTTCAATTCAAAAATAAGGAGATGTGGTATGATTGCCCATGAGACAACTATCCACCAGAATTCAAATGACGAAGATAAAGGTTATACCGGTAATAGGTCACCGTACTACCTTCAACAATTAGAAAACCCTATACCTTATAGTCCGCTATAAAAGGCCCCGACATAAAAATGCAAAAATTTCAAACGAGAAAACGGCCTAATTCATTACAATACAATTTACGAAAAACAAATATGACAGACATGAACCAACGATACATGTATACAATCCATATACTTTGAAAGATCAATGATTTTGTTTACCATTTTATACATTCCTCACGAGTATCAAATATGTGTCGGTTGAGATGTAAAAGGTCCGGTGTTTTATATTACTACGAGTTATAAGTAAGACCTTAACTCTCTCTCTATATACATATATAGACTATGTTTAAAAGAAATATTAAGTCGATTACAATGCACATATAAGATACAGTACATGTAGGAGAAGACAATCCTTTAATAAGATACGTGAAATAAAGAATATACCAAAATAAAATAGCCTAGGAGAAAAACTTGATTTAAGATATAAGAAACAGGAGACAAATGCCAATATTTAACCCGTGTCTCAAGGTTCGTGTAAACGTGGGTATCTGCTTTGTTAAAAAAAAAACTATGTAGTTCTACTACGTACATCAACGAATTTACTAGGTTTTTTTTTAAAGATAAATGTATAGTTAAGTTATTGAATGGATATAAAAGCAAGCGTTTTAAAGTTACATGATTGTATTAAAATAAACAATTTCACAAAAACGTTTGCATTCATTTCTTGATTACATTATTTATTGTGCGTGCCTGTGTTAGAATTGACGTAGGAAAATTGAAGACGAAATGCTATCGTTGCACATTTATTAGTCGACTGAAGTATTTAAATCTCAAATTGAATATTAATAAAAAAAATATGATTTCCTGTAGCAATGTGTTCATTGTTGAATTTTAATTAAAGAAAAAATAATAAAGCTATTAGTAAGAACATTGTATATATGTTTTGCATTCTTATATAATACTAAATGTACACAATAACAAGCAAAATTATTTGTGTTTATCTACGATCAAGAACTTACAGCAGCTAAAAGTTTCGTTCCATTTCCGGTTTTTGTAGTAAATGGTAGTTTGTTAAACTCCTCCTAAAAACAATAATTGTCAATAATAATACACTAGTCTTTCCTTGAAGTTTCTAATGCCAAATTGTTGATGGTGTGTTATTACGAAGAAAACACCTTGGTTATCGAAAAGGTATCAAAAATGGCAAATCTGTCATGGCGATTACAAATCCGTGTGAACGAAGTATGGACAGTATTTGAAACAGACTGGTTCGTTCTGTTTTTAAAATTCGGTAAAAGACATGCTAATGACAATATACTACGTCACTGGTGTTAAAAACACAGACAAGTGAACTTGACTGAATGAGGACTTCGGTTACCTAAGAATAAGAATGGTTATGCAGTCAGAGTATCCTTAGCAACAAACCGTCGGCCATTAGACTTGAGGTTCGTTTTGCCAAATCATTCGTTTCTGTTTAGTGTTTTGTGGACTATTTTTTGCTTGTTGTGTTTTCTTTTTTGCCTAGTGCCGTCTTGTTTTCTTCGACTTACGTTTTTTTATTGCCATCTTGGTAATGAATCGGTCTGGAATATTTTTTGAACAACCGTGCTAAAATCATACTTACTAATGCAAATGTACTTGCGAGAATATTGTTATTGCTATTTTGGAGGCAAGTAGAGCGATTTTCTAGTGATACTTCTGCATAAAGACCTGTTCCACTTTCATATATACGGAATTTCTGTTATTGTAAACGCCTTCTGTTTTTTTTTTTTTGTTTTATTTATGGCAGGGGATAAAGATACTTTTCAATTACGTATTTTCAAATTTTAATTTTTTTTTGGGGGGGTAATGATACTTTCCAATGACAATAATTAACTCAAATAAACCTACTTGCAAATAATCAATCCCAATACTCTTTTTTATTTCTTTGAGTCTATTAGAAAGTAGACTGGCGTCTAAATCTTGAGCAATAACTCCATACGCGTAACAGGATAGTGCCAGGAGAATTGTTAGTTTCATTGTGACCTCCAGTACATTACATAATGTCATGGTTCGACCTAATCGACCTAAAATGGAAATAAGAAAATATTTTATTGAACTTAATACGCTAAAGCTGCGCAAGTCACTAAAAGAAATTTTACTCTTAGCCAAGGACAAAGTGACTTAACATGAATACCCCTTCGCACCTTTTTACCCGGCAACAATTATGTTAAAAGGTTTAGGATAATTAAAGACTGACTAATACACAGAATTATGATATCTTTTAATGATTGATTGATTGATGTTTAACGCCACTTTCAGCACTATTATGCTATTTCGTGGCGGTCAGTTTTTATTGGTTGAGGAAGTCGGAGTGTTCGAGGAGAACCACCGAACTTCGGTCAGAAACTGACAATCCTAGTCAATCAAGATTAGAGTCGATCGCATCTGCACACACGTGCGGTATTTGAACTCACAATATCAGTATTAACATGCTAGTGATACAGTAGTTCGACTACTTAGACCACTCGACCACCGGTATCACTAGCCTGTCAACACAGAATTTGTGAGTTCGAATCCCACACGTGGCAAGTGCGTTCGACTCCAATCTTAATTGACTAGAATTTTCAGTTTTGCTACCGAAGGTTGGTGGTTCTCTCCGGGCACTTCGGCTTCCCCCGGCAATAAAAACTGACCGCCACGAAATACCCTATAGTGCTGAAATTGGGTAAAACACAGACCAATCAATCAATCATTTTCATGTGGTTGGTTAGCTGTCTCCTTTTTCAATATAAGTATGGGATTGTATAACTTAAAGAATTTGTACACTTAGAACAACTTCTACTGTACATTATAGCACAGTAATTCTAATCAAACGGCTTTTGAATTCAGAACAATATTTGACCTGTTCAAATTAAATTTAAATTTTATTTTTGAGGATGAACATTCATCTGAAATTTCATTTATATATTACAATATATGTTACAAGATGATTACATTTTTTTGTTAACTTCCTGTGAAATGCCCCAAGTTTAAAATATATAAACAACAGTCTACAGAAAACACAACATAGAAAACTAAAGACTGAGCAATACAAACCCAATGAAAAAAACTAGGGACGAACAGATCCTGCATCAAATTTTGGCACCCGTCGTGTTACTAATGCACGTACAGAGGATAAACTGGTCATCACATGTTATTTGATTTCAACAATTGACTGCACTAATGTTCTAATAACAACAAGGAATATGACGTTTAATCAAGGTGCACTCTCCAGAATGTCTTAAACGCTTTTATTTAAAGAAAGACTATAAGCCGTAGCAAAACAAACAAACTGCATTGAATATGATATTATAAGGAAACAAGTTAAAAGAAAGAGCTTACTTCATAAAGTTCTTTTTTTTTTTATTAAAGCCAATAATGCATGGTAGTAAATCGACAAATTATTATTTTGATATACTTGAAAATAAGGTATGCCGTTTGCTAATTTTTCTACAACCAGCCATCCTTCTCAAATATTGTGATGTCGTACATGTAGTACATTTAACCCTGCATTATTTATAAAATGTCATTCATACACGTGCTTGCACCTTCTAGTAGAGACTATTATTGAATGCCGTAACTGCCTTATGGTGCTTCCTTCTTTATCATGATGAGGTTTTTCTTTATCATGATGAGGTTTTTCTTTATCATGATGAGGTTTTTCTTTATTATGATGAGGTTTTTCTCTGTTATGATGAGCTTTTTCTCTATTATGATGAGGTTTTTCTTTATTATGATGAGGTTTTCATTATTATGATGAGCTCTTTCTCTATTACATGATGATGCTCTTTTCATTATTATGATGAGCTTTTCTCTATGATGAGGTTTTCCTCATTATTAGGTTTTCTTTATCATGATGAGCTTTTCTCTATTATGATAAGGTTTTCTCTATCATGATGAGCTTTTCATTATCATGATGAGGTTTTTCTTTATTATGATGAGGTTTTCCATTATCTTTTCTCTATTATGATGAGCTTTTCTTTATTATGATGAGGTAATTATGATGAGTTTTTTCTCTATTATGATGAGGTTTTTTCTTTGATGAGCATTTTCTTTATTATGATTAGCTATTAGATGAGCATTTTCTTTATCATGATTAGCTGTTAAATTAAGAGAATTAAGATAAAACAAAAAGAAAAATGGCAGAATCAGAAATGTTGAAAGTTCTTCGGAAAGTTGGCTTGCTCCATGTGTGGAAATGTTTGAGAAAGAAAAATCACACCAAATATTGTCAGCATGCTTTCAAAACATGAACTGGAATATCTAGGAGTTACCATTCCAGCGCATACATGTATGATGACACTGAGAATGGAATGCATCAAGTATGGAAACATGAAACCTGTGAAAACGGATGGTTTGGATGGTCATCCAAAATACCATGTCAACAAAAATGTACTGGAATCGTTGTAAGATTGTGACTTCAAGATATCGGACATTGGAAATATCTTACAACTCTTAGAGAGAACAATCTATCGACGGATGGCTCATTTTGGACTACAGAAAGAGATTTTCTGACATTGATGATGACAACCTTGACAATATACTCTCCGGCATTGTCGTGGACTTTCCTCGTTGTGGCGAACGCATGTTGCGTGAAATACTGAAAGGAAAAGGAATCAAAGTACAAAATGGAGGTTAAGAGATTCATAGAATAGACTACGCTGGTACCCAAGAGAGAAAGACCGGTCGACTGTACAGGCGTGTATACAACGTGATGGCACCGAACAACTTATGGCACAAAGACAGTTACCATAAATTAGTAAGATGGAGATTCATTATGCAGGGCTACTACATGCAGTTTATTTAGTGGATCGAGAATTCCTGGTCTTCCATATGATAGAATAAGTTGTAGAAATAGCACAAAACACCCTCGTAAACGTCCCTCTACAATCTCTCTATTCGCTGGTTGTACGTGCTTGGGCCTGTAATCATACTGCCGTCACAATGTTTTGTCAACATGAAATCCGCCACAGATACATTTTCTAGTCCCTTATCTGACCGAACCCTTAAGGGTATACCAAATTTCGCTATTCCAGAGAGAAGCTACTCAATACGGTGGCGAATGTGTTGTTGTCATGACAATGTAGATACATAATTAGCCTACTGAACCCATCAATTCCACCCAGTATAATAAATCTCCATCTTACTAATTTATGGTTACTGTCTATGTGCCATAAGTGGTTCGGTGCCATCACGTTGTATACACGCCTGTGCAGTCGACCGGTCTTTCTCTCTTGGGTACCAGCGTAGTCTATTCTATGAATGGCATCTCTTAACCTCCATTTTTGTACTTTAATTCCTTTTCCTTTCGGTATTTCACGCAAAATGCATTCGCCACAACGAGGAAAGTCCACGACAATGCCGGAAAGTATATTGTCAAGGTTGTCATCATCAATGTCAGAAAATCTCTTTTCTGTAGTCCAAAATGAGCCATCCGTCGATAGATTGTTCTCTCTGAGAGTTGTAAGAGATTTCCAATGTCCCGATATCTTGAAGTCACAATCTTACAACGATACCAGTACATTTTGTTGACATGGTATTTTGGATGACCATCCAAACCATCAGTTTTCACAGGTTTCATGTTTCCATACTTGAGCCATTCCATTCTCAGTGTCATCATATGCGCTGGAATGTTAACTCCTAGATATTCCAGTTCATGTTTTGAAAGCATGCTGACAATATTTGGTGTGATTTTTCTTTCGCAAACATTTCCCACACATGGAGCAAGCCAACTTTCCGTAGAACTTTCAAAATTTCTGATTCTGCCATTTTCTTTTATGTTTTATCTTAATTCTCTTAATTTCCCATGATTCTCTTAATTTCCCATGATTCCTTCTAATAGCTAATCATAATAAAAAATGTTCATAAAGAAAAAACCTCATCATAATAGAGAAAACCTCATTATAATAGAGAAAAACTCATCATAATAAAGAAAACCTCATCATAATAGAGAAAACCTTATCATAATAGAGAAAAGCTCATCATAATAGAGAAAAGATCATCATAATAGAGAAAAGGTCATCATAATAGAGAAAAAGCTCATCATAATAATGAAAACCTCATCATAATAGAGAAAACCTCATCAAAATAAAGAAAACCTCATCATAATAGAGAAAACCTTATCATAATAGAGAAAAACTCATCATAATAGAGAAAGCCCTCATCATAATAAAGAAAAACCTCATCATAATAGAGAAAACCTCATCAAAATAAAGAAAACCTCATCATGATAAAGAAAACCTCATCATGATAAAGAAGGAAGTACCATAAGGCAGTTACGGCGTTCCATAGACTATAATGATAACGCTTGTTTATTATGACACTGAAGCATCTAAAATTTAGTATAAACTGACCGTATGTATTAAAAGCTGTAATCCTTTAAAAATTAATATTAAAAAAAACCAAAAAAAAAAAAAAACAACCGTATGTAAAAATAAATAGCGGGAAACTAGAAGGTAAAGTCAAAGACATCGAGCAAATTAACTGTGACGGGATTGCTTCCTATTGATTGTTACTGCAGATACTAAGCACGTTGTAAGCGATTGAGCTAAGGAAGTACTTAAGCTCAGTTGCAGTTAGAGCACTGACTTATAACATAAAGGTCCTTAGTGAATTTCTAATAAGAATAATGCTTACCGATTACGAAACTTTAAAAAGAATCCTAAATACAAAACAAATAGACACATTTTAGGCGTGATGTAAATAACTGCCTAGTTTACGTTGAACACATTATTTCCTAATATTCAAATCTATAGGTCACCATTTTTACGATAGGTTAGCGAGGCTACATCTCGTACAATTATATGTTATCTCACTGTACTAGATGTATAATGTTAACTGCCCCAAGCCTTGTTTTTTATGACATGCACTTACAAACGCATAATATATAAAAAATTCAAATTACTTAGAATTTGACATTTTATCTACGAATCAATTACAATTTAACTTTGTACCTATTTGAAAAAGCATTGAAAACTAAATTTGTTATCGTTGTTTAGTTAGGGAACGACTTCTTAACTTTGAAGTTCGAGGGCAGATATGGTTTTTTTTTATTTCTCATTCTGAAATTTTCTTTCCACGCAACAACAAATAATGTATGTTTTTGCCGCGCAAAGCCTTGACACTTTTTCAAGAACTTAACACTAAATTTATTGGCAGATTTTAATGGCCGTTTTCTTATACCATCATTGTGTTGTTCCCTAGCTGCTAGCAGTATGTTTGTCACATGATAAATAAATTATTAACTGCCGTACAAGATACAATACCATGAAATCTTTTGCAAATAGGTTTACATTTGTTCAACAGTATATTACATAAAAATGACAAATATTTGAGACTTGCATTAATGCAAGGTTTTAGATTAATTTATTCACCGTACATAGTTGATTACCAGTTAATCTCTAACCTATGACTAGAAACGAAAGCAAGAATCCATGTATATACAAATGTACACAGTCTATTATTACGTTGTCAAATACACAATTTTAAACTTACCGTAAGATGTGTTAATACGACTGTCATCCTTTCAAAACACAACGTTCAGACAAGTACACAAACACAACGTTTATACATCAATTTATGTAAATACATGTTGTTCTGATATGTGCAACTATTGTGCACCTGTATACATGTATATAATTACAAACATTCACAATTTACCACAGGATGTGTATTTATATTATAATACAAACTTTATTTGGAAAAGAGAGAGCCGTTTGGTATGATTTATCTAAAAAAGGTATTTCTGCCATAACGTTCATCAAGTACACACGAGACAAAAGTTCGAAAAGTCTAAATTAAAACACGAACTATCAAGGTTCAAACATTAAAATCCAAACCCGTTTTCGTCCTGAACATGCACGAAATATTTGCCACTGGACATAAAACAACCAACAAACAATCAATCCAAAAGCATGAAAAAGGCTTATCTTTGCATTTCATGATATTACGTCGTTTTTAGACCACATATTTACAGACAAATGTATGATGATTTGAATCATGCCAATACCGAAACACTGCCTACACCAGGGGACTGATAATCCAAATTATAAGCGGGATACGGGAATCTGACAAAACAATAAGCGGGATCCGGGATCAGATCCCCCCCACAAATGAGACCCCGATCATTGTACGCATGAGACCAAAAACTTGGAATTGGAAACACAAAAATAAAAAATGATTAAGGAGACAGTAGTTAACATATGCTACACTCTCGTAAAGCGGTTAAGTGAGACAATAAAAGGAAACAAACAAAAACTAAGGGATCGCATGAACCCAATAAAGAGCCAACCAGGTGCGTCGACAAGGTAAGCGTCTCCTGCTATGTTTGCATCATCCATAGTTGCGTATATCTACGTCATTTGGACTGATTGACAGTTAGGGTAGGGTAAGTATGGATAGTTGTCACATTGACAGCATCTATTTTTTACAGCATGTTTCCCCTCTGGGTACCATTTGCTTATTATTGTCATAAAAACAGTCCCGAGTCAGGAGTCTGTAATTCAGTGGTTGTCGTTTGCTGTTGTTTATCATATTTGTTTTTGTTGTGTACATAAATCTAAAATTTGATATACATGAGTTTTCTCGTTTGAATTGTTTTACATTTGTCATTGTAAGGCTTCTTATAGCAGTATGCGGTTGCTCATTGTTGAAGGCGATACGGTGACATAAAGTTGCTAATGTCTACATCATTTGGTCTCTGGTAGAGAGTTGTCTCATGTGCAATCATCCCACATTTTCTTATTTATTCATAAACACATTATATATGTGCCTGTCAAATGAGAATAGAAATGAAAAAAAACCTGTGTGTTTTAATTTTAAATAAGAGGGTGATGAATACGACATTAAGTATTTTTATGTATTTTATTGACAACAAATGGTTTTTGAATAAAGTCGAAAAAGACGTATGTCCCGAGAGAACAAAAAAAAAGATACCCCACTTCCCGAACAAAACACGAACGGTCGGTGCTTTATTTGTTAAAAATCATTTTTCGTGTGACGCAAAATATCTCAGAAATACTTTCTTCTTCTTGTTTTCCCTTATTCACTGTACACAATATGGACAAAGGGAAATTTAAAAATCAAAGTGATGGATGAAATGAATAATGAATTTTAAATAACATTTATTATTTCTGTATACTATCGAAAACAAATGGTTTTTGAAAAAAAAAGTAGAAAAAAATATGTTTGTCCTAGAAAAAAAAAACAATGTCCCCAACCCTCCTCCACAAAAGATGAACGTTAGGTGCTATTCTTTTAAAATTCATTTCTCTTGTTACGCAAAAGTTCTCCGAAGTACCGTCTTATTCAATGTCCCACGATATGGTTCAAGGGAAATAAGGCGTATACTTCAATGAGACAGTAACCCGACATCAATAAAACAACAAATGACTCATAGTGGTAACATACAGTCATGAACAATAGACAGGTGTCTAAACATTTCTTCCAGCTCTAAATCATTCCGAGTCTATAAATGAATACTCACCTTTAATCAGAAATTCTGAAATTGTGAAATGAACGAACTGTAACATTACTTAAATATGATCATTCGAGTACTATATGAGGGTATGGATGGGGTTTACATGGTAGGGAATAATGGGCCATACACATCAAAAAAAAAAAGAAGGAAAATGGGTAAAAAAAAAGAATTAGAGAAAAAATAGGTAATAGAATATAAAGAATAGAGAATAATGAGCCAAAAACAAAACAAAAATAGAGAAAAATAGCCTATAGTCAAAGAGTACAGAGAAGAAGATACCCTTTTTAAGACCCGCAGGTACTTCCAGGCTATGATCTATTTTTATGTTAACGGAAATGAGCACTTCATATATTTCATTTTGATATTTGAAAAAATAAATAATTAAAATTTCCCTTTTCATTTTCGTATCAGGCCGTTTTCCTTTGATGTAAGGAAATAATTTACACTAAATTTGTAAACAATGGAATAAAAAGACCATTTCCTGACAAAAATAGAAAATAATAAAATATAAACATTATGGAAAATCTATGTCAATGATCAATACGGATATGTTCCAATTGTCGAGACCAAATGTACCATTCCGTCCACTTTTCATCGGAAGAAATATGTCTGCTCCAAAATTGCGTCCTTTTGCGCCACATAACTCATTACATGTACAACCAATGCTATATGTTTGCGCCACACGTGTTCAAAGTGCCTAGTATTATTTTGTTTGGCTTATTCTCATTTCGCCTTAGCTGTCAAAATCATTATATTAAATAAATCCCAATTGGCCTTAGTACAAATGTTCAGGTAAAAAAGAATTAACTAAGGCGAAATGGGAACTTGTGTAAACAATGTAATTAAGTTATTTTTGGTTTTTATTGCAATTATTTGATATTTGTTATGATTTTAATGTCAAAATATGCCATGCATTACTTTTTAAAAGAAGATGTTTTTTTTTTTGTGTCTTCTCGATTGTCCCACTTTTAGAATAAGTCTTTTTATAGTTGCTCCTATTTTTTTTTAACTTTTTAACTTATATGATATATTTTGTAAATAAAGTCTTTGTTGTTGTTTGTAATTAGAGATGACATTCATTCCTTCCATTCATATGTTTAATTCCTCATAAATGAGATGAAATGAACATACGATTAGTGAATAATTATATGTAAACGTCATAATTACAAACAAAATATCAGTATAAGAGCAAAAATATAAAGTAAAAACACAACAGATAAATGACTGTTTATACAAACAATCTTAAAAGTATTGATGCAGTGACCTATCATGTATTGGCACACATAATAGCTCTGTCTAAGAGATTGACTATATTCTGCTACACACTACATAACATGTGCATGACACAGCTTGAGAAACTGAACCTATCATCTAGGTTTGAAAAAATTGTCAATGCAAGGTTTTCGACCGAGTAAAATTTGAAACAATATTTTGTCGTCATACATGCTTAATTCAAAGTAAAGCTTCACTGGATATTTGCCACTTAAAATGTCCCACCAGACTTCGCGCTGTGCATTAGTACTTGAGCAATTGCAAAAAGCAACAGTTTTTTATGGCCTCGCAACAAAGTTGTCGGTGCCATATAGTTTTACCCTTGTCCGTCATTCCGTCATTCCGCAACAAACCATTATACGGACTTTTTTCTAAACTCCTTCAGATTTTGGGTATCGTTCCGACACATCTAGTTTTTTTTTTTTTTTTTTTTATTAAAGTTTCAGTTATATATGTAAACAAGTCTGTGGGAAAACATGTTTTTCTGTTCTATTAAACTTTTTGTGTTGCATAATGTTAAGGATAATTGAATTTTCTAATTGCATAAAATTCATAAAATTGCAACTTTTATTAAATGAAACAAACAATATTTCAAGAGAAGCAACTTTCCTACTGACATGTTTTTATTCTAGATTTTTCATGGTTACTTTTATTAAATTAATATAAAAATAATATTTAAAGAAAAAAATCCTAATTACATGTTGTTTAAATTGTTAAAAAACACAGAGGTTTAATTTGTTTATCTAACATTTTATCTAAATTCACATTTCGCCTTAGTTCAATTCCCATCTCGCCTTAGTATTTTTTACCTTTTTACCTGGAATTCACAGTTAGGGCGAAATGGGAACACACCTTTGTTTAAGTATGCATACAAAACATAAAAGTATTTACAGGCAAAAGAATTCCGTAAATTGGTGCAATTAATACCTTTGAAAAATAATATTTGGCACAAATGATACATCTTGAAAATAGCAATTGGCGTAAAAGGACTGCAGCCTCATGAGGAGAAATCCGTTTGTGCCAAAAAAAGCGCCCTTTTGTGCTACAACTCATTTGCGCCAATGCTATGTTTGTGCCACTAGTTTTTAAAATGCTAAGTATCATTTGAGCCAAAAATTAGGTATACGAATGCGCCATTTTCATTTTAAGTATGCATACAACACATGAAATTATTTACAGGCAGAAAATAAAATCATATTAAAGGCTGAAATTTGGAATTTAAGACAAAAACATAATGTCTCCGACTGATTTTACCGCTTGTATCATTTTTTTTTTTTTCAACGGCAAATGTTTCTTTTTTCTGAGTCATGTTTATTTCTAACTATTTATTAGCATTGCACAATTTAATGTAAGAAAATGAAAACAACACGTTATTAATTTCATGCATCCGAAGCACTTTTCTGGATTTACCTTCATCAGGCACCAGACTCAAGCTAGCGAACAATAAGCCAGTGAACAATAAGAAAACGCGCCAACCTGATCATGCCTAAAAACCGAAGACTTGCAATAACATGAAACGTCCTTTGAAATCTAAAAGCCGGGCGTCTGAAATTTCTTTTAGCTAATCTTTTCTCTTTTGAGTGTTCTCTGATTAGAGATGGGTTTGTTGTCTTTATAATAATGAAACAATTAATAACAGTAGTTCGTACTAAACTAGTGTAACGATACAATTAAATCTTCTAGCTTGTATATGCGTTTGAAAAGAAAAGAAAAAAAAAACGGACTGATTTTGGAACGTCAAGTATTTTATGTTAGATTTTCTGTTGAAATAAAAGCTGATAACTATTATACGTAGTTTTCTTCTTTTTTCAAAGAACTAGTACATTTTTTCTAATTATTCAAAAGTATCTCATTACACTGGTAAATTATTCATTATATTTCGATAGGAAGACTGATTAGTGTAAGGGTGACACACAAATAGAACGAGAAATGAATTGACAAAAATATTTTGGTTGTCCTAAACGACAAATTTTTTGAATCCAAGATTATCTTAAAATTTTCCCAATAATCAGAAATGATAGGCAATTGCCTAAGGTTGCCTGGACCCAAAGACCCAGGTGGGTAAAGTTACGGAACTTTTATAATTGAGGTTCAAAGTTGGGGTATGGTGACCCAACCCCTCCCTTCTTTAATTCATAAAAAAGTCCCTACGGCAAAGCTTTTGTCCACACTAGGTACAAATGATAGGCAATTGCCTAAGGTTGCCTGGACCCAAAGACCTAGGTGGATAAAGTTACGGAACTTTTATAATTGAGGTTCAAAGTTGGGGTATGGTGACCCAACCCCCTCCCTTCTTTAATTCATAAAAAAGTCCCTACGGTAAAGCTTTTCGCCACACAAGTCACAAATGATAGGCAATTGCCTAAGGTTGCCTGGACCCAAAGACCTAGGTGGGTAAAGTTACGGAACTTTTATAATTGAGGTTCAAAGTTGGGGTATGGTGACCCAACCCCCTCCCTTCTTTAATTCATAAAAAAATCCCTACGGCAAAGCTTTTGTCCACACTAGGTACAAATGATAGGCAATTGCCTAAGGTTGCCTGGACCCAAAGACCTAGGTGGGTAAAGTTACGGAACTTTTATAATTGAGGTTCAAAGTTGGGGTATGGTGACCCAACCCCTCCTTCTTTAATTCATAAAAAAGTCCCTACGGCAAAGCTTTTGTCCACACTAGGTACAAATGATAGGCAATTGCCTAAGGTTGCCTGGACCCAAAGACCTAGGTGGGTAAAGTTACAGAACTTTTAAAATTGAGGTTCAAAGTTGGGGTATGGTGACCTAACTCCCTCCCTTCTTTAATTCATTCTTTAAGTGTTCTGCATAGCTTAAGACTACGTCACATAACAACATTCGATTCGATGACGTTGTTCATGTTCCAGTAGGGGTAAAAAAAATGTAGTATATACCCCGGCTGGATCCTGAATATATACTGACATCTCCGTGTTGTTATCCAATTACAAAAATAGACACATTTGTAATTCATAATATATCGTACATAAATTATAATATATCGATGTAAACGATGTAAACATTAAATTATTTTCATCACATTTCACACAATATAGATAATGTTGACACCATATCGTGCACACTACAATGCAAACGATGTAAACACGATATTGATAATACATTGTATACATCGCGATGTTAACGATGTCAACGATGTAAACAGTATATAAGAGTTGTTACAATGTAAACGATGTTGACTATATATCTTGTTAACATTGTTAATATCGCAATGAAAACGATGTAAATACTACATTGTTACTACTAAGTACATCGTATTCATCGCGATGTATACGATGTAAACGATGTAAACAGTATAAAACAGCTGTTACAATGTAAACGATGTTGACACAATATAGTGTTAACATTGTTGATATCGCGATGTAAACGATGTAAACACGATATTTTTACAACATTGTATACATTGCTATGATAACGATGTCAACGATGGAAACAATATATCAAAGTTCATACAATGTAAACGATGTTGACACGATATCGTGTTAACATTGTAAATATCACGATGTCGACAATATTGTTTTTACATTGTGCACTGGACATGGATGACCTATCATTTGTACCTTATGTGGACAAAAGCTTTGCCGTAGGGAATTTTAACACTAATAAAAGTTGGGAAGGGGTAGGGTCTCCATACCCAAACTTTGGCCCTCATTTATAGAAGTTACGTAACTTTACCCACCTGTGTCTTTAAGTTCAGGTAACCTTAGACCATTGCCTATCATTTGTACCTAGTGTGGACAAATTTTTGTCGTAGGGAGTTTTGACGAATTAAAGTTGGGCGGGGTAGGGTCTCAATACCCAAACTTTGGACCTCAGTTGTAGATGATCCGTAACTTTACCCACATTGTTGTTTGGGTCCGGAATCCTTAGACATTGCCTATCATTTGTACATAGTGTGAACATAAGCTTTGCCGTAGGGAATTTTTTTAAGGATTAAAGTTGGGAGGGGGTAAGGCCTCCATATACCAACTTTGCACCTCATTTGTAGAAATTCCGTAGGCATCCATAGGCAATTGCCTATCATTTGTTACTAGTGTGGACAAAAGCTTTGTCGTGAGAATTTTTTTACAAATTAAAGTTGGGAGATATGGTCTACAAACTTTGAACCTAAATTGTAGAAGTTCCGTAACTTTACCCACCTTGGTCTTTGGGTCCGGGCAACTTTTAACCATTGTCTATTGGTATTTGTACCTAGTGTGGACAAAAGCTTTGCCGTAGTGACTTTTTTATGAATTGAAGTTGGGAGGTAGTAGGGTCACCTTTCGCCAACTTTGGACCTCAATTGTAGATGATCCTTAATTTTACCCCCTGGGTATTTTGGTCCAGGCAACCTTAGGCAATTGCCTATCATTTGTACCTAGTGTGAACAAAAGCTTTGCCGTAGGGACCTTTTTATGAATTAAAGTCGGGAGGTGGTAGGGTCACCATACCCCAACTTTGGACCTCAATTGTAGACGATCCGTAACTTTACCCACCTGGATCTTTGGGTCCAGGCAACCTTAGGCAATAGCCTATCATTTGTTCCTACTGTGGACAAAAGCTTTGCCGTAGGGACTTTTTTATGAATTAAAGTTAGGAGGTGGTAGGGTCACCCTACCCCAACTTTGGACCTCAATTGTAGACGATCCGTAACTATATCCACCTGGATCTTTTGGTCCAGGCAACCTTAGGCAATTGCTTATCATTTGTACCTAGTGTGGACAAAATCTTTGCCTTAGAGACTTTTTTATGAATTAAAGTTGGGAGGTGGTAGGGTCACATACCCCAACTTTGAACTGTTTCCTGATTATCGTTCTAATGTTAAACTGAAATAGTTCGTATTGTTGTGAATGCACCCTGTTCTTGTAAGTTTGTATCAGTGCAAGCTTAAGGGACTTGCTGTTTTGAAAAGCTGTAATAATCTTCGATTTGAATATTTTGTCCAAAATCTTCATATCAGTTCATAACTCGTGTTACTTGTATGTCACTGTCACATAAAACTCATTTCCTTTTGAAATGAAATAGACAAATTGCAAGTTTTCAATCGTACCGAAACGAAAACTGTGGATATTTATTAGCTTTTACTTCAACTGATAAATCTGAATGCAAAATTCTGTACTTGACGGTCCAAAAACGGTATGTATCAGCATGTAGATTTAATTTCATCTTTACACTAGATAAGTATGGTCTTTCATTTTCTATTGATTCTAGAGTTTGTCTCTAGTGCTGTGTGGAGGCAGTAGAACGTTTCCCGTGCTTGAGGTGTATGCTCTTATAATATTTACAGTTATGGTGTGCTTGCTCATGTGAGAATTTCTCATATTAATACACCGTCAAAATTTCATGTTTGGTTAAATTTCTTCAAAATACTGGTCTGGTCATCTGTTTTGTATATTGCCCTTTCATACTATTTTAAACTGCTAGGTTTTCTTACATATATTTCGATGTGCCCCGTGCTGTCTATCATTTGTTGTTTAGTTATATATGTATTGTCTATCATTTGTTGTTTCGAAATTAATGGTCTTTTGTTGGGCAATGTATGACAAATATGTGTTCAAAACCTCGCCCGTAATTATAAATTATGTAATTCATTGACCGCTCCCGACATGTGTAACTTCAAGGCATATTTTAGCGGCGATCGATGTCTTTCAAAATTACTTTATTTTTATCAATAGTACCGCTTAAGTCGACGTTAGGGGCCGTCTTGACCTTGTTGTAGGGTATGAATGATTTGTTCATTGTTGAAGGCCCTACATCAACTGTCAAGATGAAAACAGGAATAAAAGCCCTGTTTATTGATAATTTTCTGTTTTCTATGTATTGTGTGCGATTTTGTCCCATGTACATTTACTCCATATCCTTTCATTTTCTACTTTTATTATTTTTTTCATTATTATAAAGACAAGCCGTTTGTAATCAAAGGTAATCAAAAGGGAGAGGAGTAGCTAAAATTAATTTTGAAAATCCTATAAGAGATGCTCGGCTGTCAAGAAAAATTATGTTGTTTTAAATATATATATGAATAAAAAATCAATTTTGTCTTCGTGAAAATGTATAGCATTTCGTCTTCCTACTGGAAATGATTGTCATCAGATTTCAAAGGACGTTTCATGTTAATATAAGTCTTCGGTTTTTAGGCGTGATCAGTTTGGCGCGTATTTCTTATTGTTCGCTGGCTTATTGTTCGCTAGCTTGATACACCTTATTGTTCGCTGGCTTATTGTTCGCTAGCTTGAGTCTGGTTCATCAGGCTTGAAATTTTCGATATTGTCCAAATTACAAACATAGAAGGTGTGATTGGAAAAAAAGTTCATTGTAGTGCCAATGAATTTCCTCTGGTCCATCATTATTGCGTCACCCCGGTTAATGGAGTTTCAGAACATACGGATCGTGGAAACAAAGCAAGATCGACAACATATGGGAATAACACAAAGTCATACTCAGCAAATTAAAGCTTCTACTTTCTTATCATTTAGCATATCTTGCAACAATAGTCCCTTATTCCATAAATTATTCTTTTGTGATACCATCATTAATTTTATTAAAATTCAACAAAGATAAATATTAGAACAGGTTATTTGGCGCAAATGCATTTCGTAAATTGGTGCAAGAAATAACTTTAAAATAAACTTTGGCGCAAAAGCTGCATTTTAAAAATACCAGTTGGCGCAAAGGACTGCTGCCTTTTCGTCGAAAATGCGACTAATCACCAAATGTTTACCTGTATTGGATTAACGTGACTGGTGCAATGGACTTAGTCACTAGGATGGAAGGAACTGCTTACCCATTTAGATCACCTGATTTTTTTCTATTTGTTTTACGATTTTGACAATTAAAATTAAGTTCAGAGAAAAACGTTTTTTTTTTTTTTTTTTTTATTTATTTAAGAAATGCAATTTAAAATAATAATTCGCTATTAGCAGTCTGTTTATTCAATTTCGTCAAAATAAGCTCAAAATCTTAACTGATACATTATAGTCTTGCAAGACATTATCATCACCTCATTTGGGTCCATCTGCTCCTGATCTGTAGAACAAGATCCGCTGGAGATCGATTGCGCATGTGCTTAGCATGGTGATTGTTCAGTATCCATTAACACAACTGTCAGCTGAAAATGTGAAACTATGGAAGTCTACAAGAAGGCCAATTTCGTGTACAGGTTTGGTCTTCGATGGTTAAAAATGTAAAGGTAAAATAATCTGAGAAATAACGTGTATTCCCGTTAGAACGTATGTACCACAATCAATCCATCACATAGGAAAGAGGAAAACAATGTGAAAAGATACATGTTTAGTTATGTACCAAACTCGTTAAGATAATTATTAGCATTATGACTTATATGTATACTAACACGGGAGTAATAAATTATTCCTGAGGAGACAAGAATAATGTTGGTTATTTTCATTTACATGTATAAGTGGAAGTGATGGGTTTTTTTCTTATCTTTGATACTTCTCTACTTCCTAGATCTAAGGCTTTTCCGAACATGACTTTTCCCTTTATATCTTATTTTAGGATACTTTTAATGGTTTAAAACCGATTTCATTACTACGAATGATGCCTGTATTACATTGTAACAAGGCCACTAACATTTATATAAAATTATATTTTAGATGAAAGATTTACACGAATTTATTGTAAGAATTTTACAACTATGTTTTGTGTTTTGTCATGTAAGTATTAACAATTTAAACCTAATGGGAAACAAAGACAGAATCTCTTTAGGTCGTTGTTGAACATTTAAAAATAAAAAGATGTTGTATAATTACCAGTAAGACAACTCCTTCCAGAGACCAAATGGCAAAGAAATTAACAACTACAGATCACCGTACGGCCTTCAACAATGAGCAAAACCCATACCGCATAGTCAGCTATAAAAGGTTCCGAAATGCCAAATGTAAAACAATTCAAACGAGAAAACTAACGTCTTGATTTATGCAATTTATGGATAAAGCAAGATAGCGGGCACCCAACCCTCCCCTAAAGTACAGACATGAGAGTACTCGAAGTTACTGACAGCTAGTTCAAAGCCAATAACAACTAATAGAAAAAAAATCATGTATCTAAGACTAAAATGTACGTTTTATTTTAGAAATTGAATGCTTCCTCTTATAATTTTGTTGAGGTGTAAAAGCAATGACCAAAGCACATTTTGTTTGAAGCTTAGAACTTTATATTAAAAATGTGTTCACGATCAACGCTTTTACAACCATATAAAATTATAAAAAGAAGCATATATTCTTATATTTACATTTTTATGCTACAACCATGAGATTACGACGAGTTATTTCAGGCTTTCCGTATATTTTTCTGTGCATTGTTTTAACATTGTAACACATAGCACGTACTGGCATAGCATTTATATGTCAGCAAATTAAAATTACAGATTCTAGTGAAACATACATGTAATGTTATTATATTTATTTAAATGAAGAGGAAGGTGGAAGATACAAAATAAGAGAAGGAAGATATCAATTGGAGAATTATGCATGTAACTCGTAAGCCGAAGACAGACCGACAAAATCAAGGTAAAAAATGTAAAACGACGAAAAGATAAACAACAGTTAACAAAACACTTCATAGAAAATTTAAGACCGAACAACATGAAACCCACCAAAAGCAGGGGTGATCTCGAGATCCCCGGAAGATTGAGTAGATCCTGTTCGACACGTGGCATCTTTCATGCATGTTTGATTACTAAAAGGAAAAACAGATGCAATTTCAACACAGAAATATCCCATTCCTCCTTTCCGTGAATCTGCTTATTTTCCACGAACTATATAGATAAGTTTACTTTATTATTCAAGATCCGACTCGACAGTGAGATTTCAAGCCGAACATTATCAGGAACAGTAGTTTTCCAATGTTCAAATCTCATTAATCAAATAAGAAGTTACAAGTCAAGGTAATAAAAAAAGCTATACTTGTCCTTATAAAGATTTGATATTTGAGTTTCACACGAGCAACTCTGTACAAATATTTACCTTTTGTTAATTTTCTTCCTTGGACTGTGAAGTTCCTTTGGCCTCATTATACGGTGTCCAAATATCGCATCGTAATATTAACGGTGTTGTTGTGCATAGAGCCCGAACATTTAAATACGAGTAGAATACACCCGCGGACCCGTGACTGAATTAGAGTACCTATGCCTTATTTTTAGCCTGAATGTTTAGTATTCGTATTGTCATTTGATAAAGTCATGCTTATTATAAGGTGTACAGTTTTCTCTGCTTTCAAAATCTGTCTGTTTGAACCCGTCCTGGCTTTCTCATTCCAATATAGTAGTGGTACTCCATATTGTGGAGGGAAGAATAAAGAAGGCCGTAATTTGACCTATAGTTGTTAATTTCTGTGTCGTTTGGTCACTTGTGGAGAGTTGTCTCATTGGCAATCATACCACATCTTCTTATGTTTATAAAAACTACAACCGGAAACTTCATGTGACATATACTATTGATATCGGTATTGGATTCGACCCGCAACTTGTTAATTATTGGTAATATTGATTTTGTAGAAAACAAAAGGGCCTGGAATGGTATAGTTTTTAATCAACACCATTGTCCTATATTAGTTATATATAAATTTGAATTCTTTGATTCGTCCTTTTTGACGTCATGCCGCCTAACAAATTGAACCTCTTTTAGAAGTATAGATATATGTTAACTTTGAAACTTTTGAAAAAACTTATTATAAAAGTTTATGAATAAAACACCGTTATAAGATCTTAGAATATTTTTTATCGGTTCTAACATTCATTTTGTTATTTATAAATTAAAACATAACTATATGTAAATAGTTATTCCTATACAGTTATGACCAAAACGGTCTTACATCCTGTCGAAACTTATATTTTATTATTGCACAAGGTGACGTTTTTCAGACTGCTTTTGACATCCTTACACTTAATTCGATGGTTGTGTACTGATTGATTTTAGTCTGGAAAACATAATTCATATATTAGCTGTCATAAACTTTGAACTAGTTTCCAGTAATTGTCGGTTCATTTAGATCGGTTTTGTGTCTTTAGTCTTCAGGGTTCGATGTAAACTTTGTTAACACCTTCCCGTTAGGAAATGACCCTGCTATTTCCTCGAAACCACTTGTCCAAATTGTATATACTTGCTTAAGAAATATCGATGCAATATAAACTGCAATTATGAACACATTAATTATTTCATCATGTTTAGTTTTTGATTTCTCTGAAATACAAAAACAAGTTTACCAAGTGTATGCTGCCACATGTTCATCTCGAGTTTAGGGTCGATACATGATTCTATTTTGATATATATATGCATATAATTGGTCACTTCAAATGTACGTCAACAACCAAAGCACCTGTTCTATGTACGAAAATATGATTCATATATTAAGGTAGTTAAAGATAAATAAGATTGGATTGGCCAATAATTTTGAATTGGCTATAGTTAGAAAGGAAAAAAAAGGTATTACTGAGAAATCAGTGAATTTGACGATATTGTCAGGGTTTATTAAAATGACTATTTCTGGGTAAAGTGAGGCTAGAATCTATATTTTACATGTTTTCAACTTTATATCGCACACGTACACTGCAGCTTTTACTTGCCCGTAAATTATCTTGGGTAATCAAACTTCAATATTAAACACTGGTCCTTGTGTTTGTTGTTTTTTTATTTGTGTCTATCTGATGAGCCGAGCCTTTTTTAACTGATTTTGATATTTCGTTTGATGTTGTGCTGTTATTACTCTCACAGGCTAGAGGAAAGTCCAGAATCCGCTATTATGTTTAACATCGGCACTGCACATTTTTGCCAGTCCCAAGTAGAAGCCTTTAAGTTTGCTGTTGGTGTCTTCGTTGGTCGCTGCATGTCAATCATAATTGTTTTTGTTTATTATTTTGTTCATACTCAAACATTTGGATTTTTCGTTTGAATTGTTATACATTTTGACATTTTGGAGCCTGTTATAGTTTACCAAACGGTTTGGGTTTTGCTCATTATTGAGTACAGTGCTTTATGGTTGCTTACATCTACGTCATTTGGTCTTCAGTGAATAGTTTGATAATCATACCACATCTTAGTAGTCGTATAAAAACTGCGAGAATCGTATGTACGGTAACAGGAGCGAGACAGGATGCGTGGACAGGGTAAGTGTCTTCTGCTATGCATGCACAAACAGCCATACAAACCCATACTCAGTTAAAATTTCACAATCGGAAATAGGAAAAAACAGGTTCAATCACAGATCAGGCAAAAATTCGGTTATTTAAAAATCTGACACAAGGACAACATGTCGCCTTTTAGTTTAATTGTTTTACATCATGTCTTGTGAGTAATGATAGCCTAAAACACCGTGTGGGCGGACTTTGCTTATCGTTGATGGTCGTACGGTGACCTATATTTGCTAACGTCCATGTCACATGGTCTCTGTTAAAAAGTTCTCTAATTGACAATCATATCACCACTCCTTTTTTAATTAATTTTTATTAACACGTGCTTTTTATACTTGCTTTTTTGTATTTATATATTTTAATATGTCGTTTTTCTTTTTCTTTCGTTAATTATTTAACTTATTTTCAACAAAGAACTTTTCGGAAAAGGAAGAGTACGACCATATTTTTATCCTTTTAATCAAACGTTGTAATATCAAATACAACAATTATTTGCAATTTAAAAGATGCAACTGAGGGTAAGCTAGACAAAAAAAAATTTAGCAAAACAATAATCAAAAATATACTTTCAGCGTAAGAGTGCAAAATTATGAAGACATTTCGACATCATTACTGTTATTATTCACTACAGCTTGTTGAATTGCATTTGCAGACATTTTACATATCTTTTCATTAGATAAAAATCTGGAGATGTGGTATGATTGCCAGTGTAACAACTATCCACCAAAGCTCAAATGAAGTGGATATAAGCAATTATAGGCAACTGTACGGCCTTTAACAATGAGGAAATCCCATACTGTATAGTTGGCTTTAAAAGGCCTCGAAAAGAAAAATATGAAACAATTCAATTGAGAAACAAACGGCCTAATTTATATCAAAACAATTTTTTTTTGGGGGGTGATATGACAGACATGAACCAACCACAACCACTGAACTACAGGTTCCTGACTTGGGACAGGCACATACAGAATGTGGCGGGATTTAACTAGTTTGCTGGCGCCAACCCCTGACCTGGGACTGTGGTGTAACAGTACAGTATAAAACCAACTTTAAAATTTAGTTGAAAAGGACTATTCGGTGTGAGCCAAGGCTCCGTGTTGAAGGCCGTACTTTGACTTACAATTGTTAAATTTTATACATTGTGACTTGGATGGAGAGTTGTCTCATTGACACTCATACCACATCTTCTTATTTATATTAACTCATCAGATCGATACAAAGCAGAAAACATCTAACAAAAACACAGATCGGACTGGGCAGCGTATCTATACATCCAACAACAAAAAGACACAAGTAAAGAATTGAGAGTACTCGCAGTTACTGACAGCTAGTTCAGGTCACTAACAACTAATATACTAGTGGCTCGAAAGAGCCGGTGTCGCTCATCTTGGTCTATGTACATATTCAACAAAGGAGACTCTCAAACATTGTAGATGAGAATAGAATTCATGACAAAAATCTCTGTTTTGTTGTTCTTGTATTGATGATCATTTAGTCTGTTTTAGTTTCTCTCTATCTTCTTTAGTTTTTGCTCAAAACACAAAAAAAGGTAAAAAAAACATTCTCATTTAAGGGCAATCACTCCTAATAAGAGTGACAGTCTACTAACTATATTAGTTTTTTGTGATTTTTCATCATATAAAGCAAAACGCAAAACAAAAAAATGGCAAAAATCGTCATTAAGGGGCAGTAACTCCAATAAGGAATCGTCGGTCGATTTCTTCCATACCGTTTTAATTGTAGATCATGTCTTGCTGAACATTTTTGCTTATTCAAATTTCTATCTTTCTATTATAATTTTTAAGATATAAGGCAAAAAACACAAAAAAAAAAATGGTAATAATCCTCATCATAGTTCAATAACTCTTATAAGGAGTCGACTGACGATTTCGACCATTAGACTTAATTGAAGAACTTGTCTTGCTGATCATTTTTGCGATTTAAAGTTTCCTTCTATCTATTATAGTTTTCAAGATGTAATAGTCAAAAATGAAAAAAAAAATGGCAAAATTTGTCATTAAGGGCAATAACTCCTATAGGAATTCGTCTGACAGTTTTGACGTATATAGACAATTGGTAGCGCTCAACATTCTGAACATTTCTGCCCTGTCAGATTTTCTCTATTTATAACGTTTTTCAAAATAATAGTCAAAACTTGCATTTCACCCTATGTTCTATTTCTAGCCATGTCGGCCATCTCGGTTGGCAGGCAGGGTCATCAGACACATTTTTTAACTAGATATTTGGCCCAGTAGTTTCAGAGGAGAAGATTTTTGTAAAAGTTAACAGACGACGACGACGGACAACAGACGCCAAGCGATGAGGAAAGCCCTTGAGGCCAGGTGATCTAAAAGATGTTAACTTTTATTAGTGATATTATAATTCATGGAATTTGAGGGTCGATAATTATCATCCCTTAATGAACGTTATCAATCAATGCATATACAAAAACTACCCAATCCCTCTAAAAGATCCACGAATGGTCAGTGCCTTACTTGGATGGAAAATATTTATGGCTGTTTGAAAATATCATTATTTTCTAAAATATTTATGAAAGTAAACTTTTTAAAGCAATATCTACCAATTAAAGTTGAATACATATCAAACAGGATGTACATTTAAAATGTCAATCGCTTATTAATTAAAACATGAAATAAAATAAATTATAAAAATAAGAATACATTTATAATTCATACATTATCACATATATACAAATACACAAAAAAATATATATTGAGCAGGTAATATTAGTATAAATTGATTATTGATGACTAAAATTTGACGGAAAAATTATTACTTTCCTTATAAACATAGTGAGAAAAAAATAATAAAAAACAAAGATAGAACTATGAATGAACACACAACAGGATACATCTACCAGGCAATACTATTAGTTAGGGAAGAATTAGATTATCTCCCTTAGATAGAAGGAATAAAATATTGTTTTTAATAAAGATTGTTAACATAAATAAGTAATACAAAAAATGTAAAACAAGAATTAAAAAAAAAAATGGACAGTACAAAAGTATAACAAAAATATCGAACCTCAAGGCATATTCAAAAAGGGAAAGTCCATAAAAACTGTCAAAATCTAACACTATCAATCAATGGAACAAATGAAAACAACTGCCATATTCCTGACTTTTTACAGGCATTTTCCGAAGACAACTGTATTCGAGAAACTGATGACTTTAGGTACTTTATAAGTATGTTTTACCGTCATTGATAATTTCAAAACAATTATTCTCAATAGTGTGTGTCCTTCTTTTATTTTGCTATAACAGTACCACCATAAAGTCCCAGAAGTGTAATAAAGGAGACATTTATACTTTTCATTTTGTAAAAAACTGTGATTTATATATTATCACGACTTATCTAATAATAAATGGAAAGAATGTTATGTAAATATAACAACAACTCTTACTAGATAAAAACACCACAAAAGACATACATAAATAGATAGAGTAAAATATTGTTTTCAATAAATATTGTTAACATAAATAAGTAATACAAAAAAGTAAAATAAGAATTAACAAAAATATTGGACAGTATAATAGATCGACCACCAACAACCTACTCCTCGACAAGAAAAAAACATACACATAAACAGAGACAATCACCAACTACCAACACACGGTGAAGATAGCCTGACGTCTCGTACAGATACAAAATGCGGTGGACAAAGAGTACATGGATATAAAATTGAAATGATCATCAGGAGATTTAAATACAGTACTATACATTGATAATTGTTATGTAAAAGCCATTTATTACATGCAGGTGTGTAACGGAAATGGGATGAATGAAGGGAAATATTAGCCCGCTACGCACTAAACATTAATATACTGTAAGAGAAACATCTCAGATATGAGATTGTAATTGAATTTTTCTGGAAATGATGGGGACGGGCATGCAAAGTTCAAAATATGTTCATACGCAAGTTCAACCTTTTTAAATGAAAATTTAGAATATTGTTTAGAACACACATATTTTGGATCTAATTACTGAAGTTTATCCTTATTGTTGGAGAAGTTATAACTTGGGCGTATTTTGAAATGCAAAGCAAAAAATAATCAGAAAATGCATAGTACGTATACTATTTATACAATAGATTATTGAAACATCAATGTAATGTCGTTCCCGTTTTATTGTGATAACGGTTTAGTGTTGTAATGACCTAGCATTGAAATCTCGTCAAAGTTTGTCCGATGTCCTAAGTGGTCATGTGGGTTTCGTCGCTTCATATAAAATGTATGCTTCCATTTAATAAAAACAGTATACTATGTTGATAATATATAGTGGAGTTTTTGTTATGATATCATTCTTTTTACTAGAGTAATAAAAATTACTATTTTGATCCATATCTATAGACATGTATTGATATAAAAGTTTTACAATCAGATACGAATGATTTATATTTCATTCTAAAAATTTGACGAAATTGAGAATAGTGCATATAAGCTCGTGCTGATCAATCAATTAACCTCAACATTCCACGTTTTTAAATGTTCAAATGAATACATACTCAGCGCTGTCATCAGGCAAGTGCCATATAAAAAGAAAAATTATCCATACGAACTAATGCTGGCATTAAGAGTAATATCGACAGTAGTGTACATGTACATATACAGAGAATACAAATGATATATTTGAAATAAAAATGACTTTAGTAAAAAAATTACATATGTGTGTATGACATAATGAATATAATACATTTGTTATGGTATAGAACTATCATGGAATTTTTGAGTGCATATACATCTTCACTAATAGATTCGAAAGTTTGCATTATCTGTTTGATTTTTAGATCATATAGCATTTTCACCGGTAAATCCCGTATTATCAACATAAAAGTTTGGATTATGTCCTGACTGATAAGGAGGCGGATATCGATCTTTACCACTGAATTCATCCTTCTCTGACAATTGATGAAGCTCATTTGGGTTATCAGGAATAGCATGTAAATATGGGTCGACATTATCATGGGTTTTCTGATAATATTGACAGTATCTTCTTATTCCATATACAAGGAGAACGATTAATATTCCAGCAGCTATAGATCCACCAACTATTGCTGCCATTTTACTAGATTCAGTTACTGGTGGTGCTTTGGTTGTTGTTGTTGTAGTCACCGGTGCTAAAAAAATAAATGATATACAATAACAATCTTTTGTTAAATATAAGATATATCAAAATTCAAAATGCAATAAGGTAATGTTTGCACAATCACATACATGGATAACCGTATTTATTAGATTTCAATAATAAAATCGTAGGCCTGAGATGCTACAACTTCATAGTATGAAACATGAGTTATCGAAATTCTGGGAAGAAAACTGATACCCGAGAAAAGCCGTACTTGTTGACAAGCATAAACAGTTGTAACGCCTTCACAATGAAACATATTTAAGAAAAACATACACATTAACCCGCTGATTCGTTAATAAAACATTTTGTTCTGAGTTGAGACATAACATATGAATTAGTTGTGTTCTTAGAATTAAAAATTGATTTCGATATGACGTCAAGTATAAAAAATACCATTGCATATACAGATGTAAAATCTACAATATCAGTTTGGAATTTTTGATGATCATTAACTTCGAACTTCCTGAAAAAACCAAACAACGTCCTATGAGAGAAACGCCTCTATGGACATCATTTCGGGACACCTGACAGTAATCAGCAGCAATAAGTGACAGAAATTCAAAATGAAAATGAATTAATATAACTAGCATTAAACAGACACATATGAAGTTGATATGAAAATCAAGTATAAACCGCTTAGACACTTTATCGAAAAGACGGAATTTAAAAATTGTTCAACTGTGTAACCAAATATTATCAGAAAAGATGATACATGAATAAAACCATATTTGATCAATTTAAGAAAATGATATTGTTTAATTGTTGTCTAAATGAGCTATGCTTAATTTGACTTATGTTTGTTTTCGTCGACACTATAAGTTTTAAGTTCAGTGAAAATGGACTTCACACTAAACTCCGAAACATATAAATAAGTACACATACACACAGAAGTCAATATGGGTTTAGCTTTCAGTAACTGCGAGTACTCTCGAGCTCAGATCTGTACTTAATGTCTTTTTGTTGCTGGGATGTACAAGTACCCGGCCACGTAAACTCTGTGTTTTTGTTAGATGTATTTCTAATTGCATCCATCTGATGAGTTAAGTCATTTTCAACTGATTTTTATAATTCGTTCTTATGTTGTACTGTTATACCACTGTCCCAAATTAGGGAGAAGGTTTGCATCCCGCTAACATGTTTAAATCCGCCACATTCTGTATGTATGTTCCTGTTCCAAGTCAGGAGCCTGTAATTCAGTAGTTGTCGTTTGTTGCTGTGTAACATATTTGTTTTTCGTTCATTTTGTTTTGTACATAAATTAGGCCGATAGTTTTCTCGTTTGATTTTATTGACATTTGTCATTTCGGGGCCTTTAATAGCTGACTATGCGGTATGGGCTTTGCTCATTGTTGAAGATGATAGATGTTAATTTCTGTTTAATTTGGTCTCTTGTGAAGAATTGTCTCATTGGCAATCATACCACATCTTCTTTTTTATAATTAGTAAACAAGTTTTGAACAAAACTTAGATAACCCCGACTCCTGATTTTAGAGTATGTCATATCTATAATATATTTGCTTAAACATACCACAAGTATCTCTTTTTGTAGACTTTGTTTTACCGAATGTGCATTCCTCCTTTAGTCTACAACATGGTGTTTCTATCTGTTCACCAATGTCCGTGTACTCACACCAGCTACATTCTGACTCGCTAAAACAATCCCTAAAAGAGCACACATACAATAAAAGATTCAGTACCATGGATCCCACTTAATTACTGAAAAGACCAGAATATAGTTACACATTGAAAATAAGGCTTTGGCTTACTTCGATAACAATAGACCGTTTTCGTGCGATCGGTAGAGTGTCTATATCTTTGATAAGTTTTTGGTATGTGAATGGGTTGGTTTTTTATTGTAAAGTACGACATTTGAAAGCATGCATTATACAGTTATTATAATGTTTTTCTCTCATAAAGTACTAGATCTGTTGGGTTTTTTTTTTTTGCCTAAGAATAATTACCTTATTGAAGAAGCCCGTATAATGTGAATATTCATACGTAGCGTCATTTAAGATATTCAAATGTCACAAGTTGGAACAGAGATTATATTAACTCTAGGAAATAGGAAAAAAAACTTAAATCGTAACGTTTGTCATGTCGTTAGTCTGTAATAAAACATAAGTCAACCTACTGGTTTGTTGATTTGAGATGACATGTCGGAACATTGCATGCTTTCAGTCCATCTGTTACGTCAGGTTCACTAACTCCTGATGTATCGGGGAGTCTCGCACTGCATGGTAAAGTAGCAGATCTAAACGTACAAAAAATACACATATATATATATTTCTGCGATTACAATTTATAAAAAAGAATTGAGCAAATATGACATGAAAAACATCAGTAAATAGCTGCACCATGAAATCAATTCTAAAATAAACCATCATATAAAGGTAACATACTTTTTGCTAATCCTTCCTTGCGCATAGGTGATACATCATATGTTCAGGTGTATATCATGGAATGGAAATATATCATAAGTATTCATTGATTGTTATGTCTTTATAAATCTTTAAAGGACATTGGTGTTGGTGTGAAATCTTATAAAGTCAGTGTTATATGCAGATAAAACTATTCGGGTCTATTATAACTTGACATGATGAATAACACTGTTTTCATGTATCCATTTTGAATAAAATCGTTATAATAGCGTTCCTTTCAGAACTCGGTTTTCGCTGTATTCTAGTTGCTCTGTTTTCAGTTTTCTCTGTACAGTTTTGTAGACTATTGTTTGTTTTTTCATGTGTTTTTTTCGACGTTGTATTGGTTTCTCTTCAATTCACACAATTTTATTGTCATATTGCTTGCTTTCTCTTTTTAACAAACTTCCTTGACTTCAAAACACATCAAGCTTGAATAAGCATTCGAAACGTAAGTTACTGCGACTTATACTTACTCTGTATTATACTTGTTGGCACAAACATCATAGATGATTGGTCTATGACACAGACAATTACAGTTGTTCTTACATTCTACCACATCTGGTGACTTCGAGCCGTCCTATAATTTGAAAGAAATAAAAAAGCTAAAATTACACCAACTACCAACTATTAGAAAATTATGTAGAATGTATCATTTTATTATAATATTGTATGCGTTCATTAAATTTGAATGGATGAACTAAAAATCAGAAAGACTGCTAGCGTACTTGGATGACTATATACTTAAAATATTCAGCTAAAACAACTTTAATTGACATTAATAGTACGCCACAGAAATGTATATGAAACATTTTGATTATCTATATGCTTGCAATCTAAATGTTATTTTTCCATTAGCAGACTTATCAACGTATCTTATCATAACATAAGACTGCTTAAACAGAGAAATACGATGGCGTCTTGACATTTCTTTGTAACAATCAATTTACAAATGGCTATATGTATTATTTGTGTTTTAAGAAATCATATTTATTTTAATGTTAACCTACACAAGTACATGTTGATGAAGCCGGAGATGACCGGCTTCTAATAATGAACAGATTGGTATCAGTAATAGGTCGTATTTCAAATGTATTATCTGTGTCTGCGAAGTCTAGTCCACTAGATTTCCCGGAAGGAACCGTCACCTTTCGAAATAATAAATACAAAATTAAATTCAATTTGATATTAACTATAATGTTGTAATATCTCCGTCAAAATACATTAAAATTATCTTTCTTAAAGTTATACTTCACCGTAACTCACTCTTTATTAAAACAGAAATAATATGACGTAATGCGTAAACTTGATATATGTGCGGGCTAATAAAGAAAACAAATGCACATAATATATTTTTATGTGAATAGAAAAACCAAATATATTTCAAAAATGTTATTTAAACATAAATGTCAATGCTTATTTTCTTCCTACTAAACAGGTAAAGCAGCAACGTACGATTCACGTAGTTATGTATAACGTTTGATTTATCTGTATTTTTTCATGCTCGTCCACCTACCGAAATTTTGAAACGAACATCCTAAAAACATACATTGCTATTTTCAAGGTGTACAAAGTTTTATGATTAAAGTGTATGAATACATAGACAGGACATGTTTACCTCTGTTTATCCTTATAAGTGTTTTTCATAAAGACCTTCATAAAAGGTCTTGGTTGTCGTTTGTTTGTTTCGGTTCATAAGTGTTTCACGTTTCTCGTTTTTTATAAAGATTAGACCGTTGGTTTTCCCGTTTGAATGGTTTTACACTAGTCATTTTTGGGGCCCTTTATAGCTTGCTGTTCGGTGTGAGCCAAGGCTCCGTGTTGAAGACCGTACTTTGACCTATAAGGGTTTACTTTTACAAATTGTGACTTGGATTGAGAGTTGTCTCATTGGCACTCATACCACATCTTCTTATATCTACTTGTATTTAGGTTTTGACCAAACTAACATACTCACTCTATAGGAGAAAAGATCTTTATTCGTCGAATAATCTTGGCAGTCTTTTGAGTTTAACACGCCTTCTCTTTTCAGTATATTAGCAATACCAGGTTCCTGTAATTGAATGTATTCATTTTCTTTAATGCAGTACTGCAGCTATTGGATTTCCATTTCTTGTCATGATGTCAACGAGATTTAAACAAATTACTTTTCTTCTGTACATAGCATTAGTTCTTAGAAGTAAAACCAATCAAAAATAAAACGAAACGATACTCTTCATTAAGCATTAGTATGGTTAATTTTGATTAATCCTTACAGAGATCCTCGGCATAGTTACCCAAGCATCAAGCATAGATGTAACACAAATTATATTGCTCGTGTTGGTTAATAAACATCATTTATAGGTTAAGCATTCAACATTAGAAAAGGCCACACATGGGAATGAAAATATAACTTTACACATGTTAAATGGAATAGTACCAAACGCCACGATGTGGTTACATCTAATTCCTTACAATCAAAATCTATCTAACATTAGCAAGCTGGAAATGGCAAAACCAGTTACGTTATTCTATAGACAGATTTAATATTGAGAATATAGGACAGAGCTAAAATGATACTGGTGATTGGAGATACATAGACTCTGATATCACAAAATTTTGAATTGCAACCTTAGAACTTGTAAAGACATATTTGAAACCTTACTTCCATGCTTCAATAAAGAGAACATTGTATATATATAAAACTTCTCCGATTCTCTCTTTGCCTATTTTGCCATGAGGAAGGCCATTTGTTGAGCCGAAATATATATATAGGTAACGGACACAAAACTCATATATACCTATTAAGTTTACTGGTTGGTAGATATATTTAAATTTTGTTAGTTTTTAACAATGTTCAGTAGTTATAGTAATATAATGGTAATCTTACCTCTACAGTTATATGTTTTGGTTCCTCAAATGCAGATTCTTCAGTAGTTTCTTTCAGTCGTGGGTGCATAACTACAAATCCACTGTCATCTACGATAATACATCTGTACCCACTAAAATAAAAACAAACCGTAACTATAGATTGTTCATAAACTATAAAATTAATGTCTTTAAAAAGAGTGTACAAATGCAGTTAAAAGGAAACACTCATCAACAATAAGCATGTAAAATATAAAAACAGAGAAGGTGTTTTTTTATTTATGGATTTCAGAAGTTTTTTGTTTTATTTCCACCAATGTGCTCAGTTGTTTTCTGGACTTTTTCTTAACGAGGAAATATAATTAGATATTATGTTTTTCAAGTTTTACCTGTTATCGCCACAAGATGGATAGACACTTGTTATGAACCAATTGAAGTATTCCAATGGAAAATCTGCACCAGCTGCTGCAGTTACTATGTTAGATCTACAAACAAAAATAAATATGTAAATAAAACAATACTTAAATAAACTAAATGTTACTTATTTGACAGTTAACATAATCATTCAAAGTAAAAACATACCAGAATGTCAGATCCATAAATAATTAACCAAATATCCATCTTAAAAACATTCAAAAATGCATATAATTGATTTATATGTTTTTTTCTGATATAGAGAAAAATATTATCTACATGTAGAAATGTAAACAACATATGATTTAAATAATAAATTTTGTAGGAAAAAAACTGCAACATGCGGTCAAACTTGAGAAATGCAGACAGATAGTATCAACAAGATAAAGTAATACATAGTTGTAAGTTTGCTGTTAGTGGTTGGTATGATTTATCAAATATCTTTGATTCATGTAGTTTTTGTTATTTAATGTATCATTAGCTTACTTATGTTAAAGGCAGGTACTAAAATTTAACAATGTGTAAAGATGCTATGACAAAAGTCCCCAAACTCCCTGCCTGATTTAATAACCAAATTGAATTTTGCGTCCCTCGATCTATAACACTTTTAAAGCTTTTTGTAAACCAGGTAAAAAAAGGCGCATTGGGGTTCCACTTGTCCAGTCTTTCCTGGCATTTTTGTACCATACTGCTGGAAAATATACCGCAATGCATACCAAGTATTAACCCTGGGGAAGTTTATAAAGTAACAACTCCCCTTTTTCATTGAGCACTATGTCGAGTACCATCAATGTATCAGAGCACACCTGAGACCAGCCCCAAGGTTTTTGTGTGATTCGAGTTGCTAAGTCTTTAGTTTTCTATGTAGTGTTAGAGAATTTGTTGGTATTTTATCGTCCTTTGTATTTTTTAATGGTGCTGTCGTTTTCTTTTTTACTTATGAGTTTTTAATATACCCTTGGTATTTTACGCTTCTTTTTCAGTCTTTTTTGCCTTTTTGCTAGTTTTGAGTTTTGCACAACATTTACTTATAACAATAAAAATTATAATCACCCTTTTTTATGTATAGTATGTACAAAGGAAAGAACTATTCCAGATCCCCAGGCATCAACATATGGCGTTGATAAAAACATGGTGTCTGGGTGTGCCATTGTCTGTCGCCACCTGGCAATGATATTCACGCCATATTATACATGTAGTAGATACACATATGAGAGCGTGTGTCAGATTGCGCGAATTTTTAATATTCATCAAGATATAGTGATTAATGTTAAACAATTGATTTCAATAATTTAGGAAGGGGTTTTTCAGCAATTACATCTGATTTTATGGTACAGCATAGCAAATGAAGGATATTCAATTTCATGTAATGTCCTTTGTGTGAAAATAATGATGCTAGAATTACAATATTAAGTATCATTATTTATTTTGGGAGACATTGAAGGACTATCTTGTAATTAATGGTTGACGTTTTGAAGTCATGGGTTAACGCTCTCAATTTATTTTGAAAACAATGTTGGACATTTAGAATTGTTCTACAAAAAAAGCATTATCAATTTCTACTTGTAATAGAAGCAAGCGACTTATTTAAAAAAAACACAAAAAAACAAGCTATTTCATAATAAGGCTTTTCAAACAAAATGTATTAATAGCTAAAGTTTATAATCAATTTGAGAAATTCTAAATAATTCCATGTCTTGTCTTTAACGATGTATGTTTGCAATTTGGCATACTGTCACAAATTCAAAGCAATTTTTAATTCAAGGGTATGTTAGGTCTGACTATAAACTAACAGCACAACAGCGTATGATAATGCTTACCAAGCTCGCTTCTCGTGGTCATATGATTTTAGTAACAAAACTCCGGGATATACCCTGATAAGTCCTGCCTTTGTTGCTATGTACCGCCATGCTACGTACGTCGCCGGATGGGTCTTCCAAAATTGTTCAGCTTTGTACGAAGCCCAAACAGATGCTCGTAATGTTGACTAAGAAATTGATCAAAAAAATTAAGTAAGATTCGTGTTATTTTTCAATAAATCATAAGCTAAGATTCCATCTTTTTTGTTTATTAATTCTGATCATGAAAATATGACTATCAGTAATGTACAAATAAACTAATCATAGAAACCAGGATTGAAATTTTGTATTTGCGCCCGACGCGCGTTTCGTCTACAAAAGACTCATCAGTGACGCTCGAATAAAAAAGGTAAAAAGGCCTAATAAAGTACGAAGTTGAAGAGCATTGAGGACCAAATATTCCTAAAAGTTTTGCCAAATACAGCTAAGGTAATCTATTCCTGAAGTAGAAAATATGTTCCATTTGAATTTAAAAGACTTTTAGTATGGTTAGCACTTTTATTTGATTTTGTTTTCTGTAGTCGCAATGTGCCCTCGTTTTTAAAATGGCTTTGAGATATCCGTGTTTTTTTTTTAATTTACCGTTTCGACTTTAATGCCTTATGGATATAAATAGGTATTGATTTCTCTTAGTGTACAAGTCATTATGGCATACTTCTAATATTAGCTGATATTATGTATAACAATTTTAATCTATTTATATTCCTTCATTTTGTAAAAGACTCTTTGCAATATATATATATGATATATTATAATTTTAAATCTGATTAAAAATAAAACGTGTGCAATGTTAAATGATATATTTATATAAACCATCTCATTTCAAAATAATATTTTTGTAGGTAGGGTCTTGGCTCATATGGTTACAAGAACGCAATTATATGCTTACATTTTTCCCGCAAGGTTTTTTTTTAACCCCAGGATGGTACTCAGAATAGAATCTTGTAAGGCTTCTGATTGGATATTATAGGATTGGAATTACTTTTAATCGAAAGCTTAACCAATTAGGTTTGACAAATATAGAAAATCACATTCATATCTTGCAAAGTATAGAAAGTATATTCAATTTCTGCAAGTCGGAACCATTAAAAATTTGCCATTTTCATTTAGCTAACAAAATAGACGTTGTTTTTTCAACTTCATTTGAAGTCAACTTTTGCCGCATGACCATACATTTTTTTTTTTGGCTGTGATGCAACGCTGACATTTCTAGTAACAGGAACTGCTACCAATTTTTTTTCTATTTTTTCTAGTCTTCAAGAAATAAAATATGGAACACCACTTGTACCCTATGGAAAATGCATTACGAATAATTGCACTCTTGTTACCATATATTTGTGTTGAATGGCTATAACTTACAATTAGACTACTTCGGATATGTTTTAATTATGCAATAAAACCAAGTAGTTTGAAATGTATTTACGTGAAATCCGGGATTGGTAACGCTTGTTTTTGTTAGAAAATCCTTGTATTTACTAATATCCCTCGCAGTCTCGTCGCGGTCCAAATATTGAAAAGGGTTTTCAAAGGCAGCTTGTGAAAACTTGACACAACTTCGATCTGAAATGGTAAATGAGTCATAGGGCATTAATTCCAAAAATAGTATAAGATAAATAGAACATAATATGCCATAGTTGTTACAATCATAAATCAAAATATTGAAATACCCGCCTTCGAAAAATATATTGAACCTATTTCGAAAAATGAAATAAAAATATACTATTTTTAACAATACACAGCGATACATACATCAGTTAATACATCAAAAGATACCCACAATTTGCAACAATGCCTGTACTAAGTCGATAATATGACATTTGATTTCTATTCGTTTCGTTAGTTGATATACTTTAAGGTTTTAATTTGTCATGTTTTATGGATTATGGTTTTATGGATTTCCCCAATTTTTAATTAACTTTGGAGTTAGGTATTTTTGCTAATGCTTTTTTCATATTCTTTTGAAACATTTGCATGTACAAATACATGGAATCCCAGAGTTGTTCATTACTAGGGCTATTTTTATTGATGTTTGTAATGCAAATTTTGCATTCTCAGTCTGCGCCAATGAACCTGTTGAAGAGTAAGCATCCAAATTAACAAAAAATATCCGATGTGTTGTATTTGTGTTCCAGCATATATGTTTCGTGTACAGGAGCTTTAAACGTATGCTGGCTAATTATTGTGTCGTTAAAATTGAGCTGGTACCTACCCAGTGTTACCCTCCTCTTGTAGAATTTACAATTAGAAAATGAATCAGTGAGCAAACTACGATCGTGGTTCATAAAAACGTTGTCAAAATCTGCGTCACTGAGTGGAAACTGAGATTCTGTCATTTCGGCATAAGATTCGTTCACAAGAACAACGCATACGGAAAAGTTGCTGTTTGGTATCTGAAATTGAATCATGAGAACATTAAGCATTGCCAGATGTGGAATGATTGCCAGTGAAACAACTATTTACAAGAGACCAAATAAAATGTTTAATTAACAGTTTTTCAACGTATGGTTTTCAGTATTGAGAAAAACTCTTACTGTAAAGGCTTAAAAAGTAAGCAAAACGAAGAAATATTAATATCATTTCAAATGAACAAAACAATGGCCTTATTGATATTAAAACAATAAGCACACATAAGACAATACCCAACGACAACCAATGTATTACAAAATCCTGACATTTATGTTTACATAATTAAACATTTGGAATAAAAACGACGACATATTCTCACCAATTCAACACGAATACATCGTGTGTGTCGAAAAACGTGTTAAAATAAAATATTTTTTTCAAACCTAGTTATCTAACATATATTTTGATGTGTTGCGCGATTGCTTAAACGTTTGTATTACTTATGTATCGTAAAAAATCTTTTTTTTTCTAATAATTTGCATCTGTGGTCTTCCTTACACAGTAGTGGCATGTTCGACACTGTACAATCAATTAGGCACAAACCGGTATCTAGAGTGAAATAACACTATTTAATATAGACAAATATTATACTATACGTACTGGTCCCCAAAAGAAATGTGCTTGGCGACTGATATCACTACTTCCATCATTTACCAGTTTCCCACGTGGTTTGGTGAAAAATTTTGCAAAAGATTTGGATCCAGTTCCTCCTCTGAAAAACAAAAATCTGTTGTATAACCACTAAATATCCTTTCTATGTGATGTATTGATGAGTATCAAATAACATGTTCTACTTTACTACGATGTCCGTTGTACGAGCAATATTTATCTAGGTGTCGAACGTTCAAAAAATTGACCAGACTGATAAATATTCCAATCATGTCGACCTTACTTGTAAGATTGTTGTTTACAACGCGTCAAGAGAGAAATATTTTATGCCAATCAAAGTAAAAAAAGATCAAACAAAAGAAAAATAATTTGATTTGCAAAATTGGTCTACCGGTAAATTCAGGGTGCAACAGGAAAAGACTATGTAATAAGAATAAAAATAGAAATGTTTAAACAGCAGGCAATCTAATAAGAGAGTAGCATTTTTCCTACATGAGGCAGTTTTCGACTTGACGTGGCTGCGTATTTATGCATTCCGCGCATATCAGTTTGAATAAAGGACGGGGAGGTCAAGTTTGGCATATTAATTCTCCACAGGCTACCAAAGGAGATGAATCACATAATCTTTAATCAACCTTACCTAATCATTAACTCATAGCTCATAGTATCGGCAAAACAAGACGTAGGTGTCGTGAAAGATAAGAAAAGCACCCACACTCATCACCACTAAGTTGGTGACTAAATGTTAAGCCGTAATCTTCTGTAGTACTTTATAATAGTGTGACGACAACATTAAAATTCATTCGTCACTATGAACATTTTAAAATAGCAGCAAACTGTAAATCGGCGTCTGACAAATCCGAAAGTACTAAATCGCTTAAACCTATCACCTTCATGCTTCTGATTAATTATGATGTCATTCTGTTCATTAAAATTGAGAATGGAAATGGGGAATAGAGTAGTACCTGAGAAAGTGTTGACGGAAATAATTATTTGATGAACGGCCGCACAAGGTGGAATGAATATAGCACCTCTTATAGAGTGAAATATAATTTTACAACAATTCTACCTTTTCATCGATTCAATGACTGATTTTGACTTTTCTTCTCTTTCTAATACACTAATATCTAATAAAACAGGATCTTCGGTAGATTTGACAAAAGCTGCATTTGGTAACAAAGGATGCATAAGTGTTCTCCCAGTACCATCTATCAGGAAAGCGTAGGTGAATTCGTCCTCGGAGAAGTACTCTATTTCTGTCAATAGTTTACTTATTTTCACATCTGTGCACATAACTCCATGAAAACCAGTCGAAACATGAACACGGCGACATAATGATGTGATCAATCCTGAAGAAAATAAAAGTCTGATCAATTTATTTCTTTTCAACAATTTCGTTTCTTTTTTCTATACAGATGCAAATGTTTTACTTGAGATCCTTTTTCGTAGATAAAATGTCTAAAAACATTTAATAGAAACACTAATTCACTAGTAACTCGAATTTAGCTTGAACGGACAAAAACGCATTAACGGCATTTAAAAAGATTAATGAAAATTGAATAAAGATTGACAAAATTAAAAATTATTTTTAATGCATTTCAATCTATATCAAATCATTTAATACCAGTCAAATAGATTCCTTGCGGTCATTCAAGTTAATTTGAGATGTGGTTAAACTGCGTCGAACTAATTAGCCACGCCCCGTTAAACGGAATCAAACTGATGTCAAGTCCTTTTAAACTTTAAAGTGTCCGCCTCTTTGTAAGGTAAATCACTCAAGCAGAACAGCATCCTCGTGTATCTATCATTAATCCGCTCCGAGCGTTATCGATTTAAGATATTTTACTGGTGGTTAGTTTTATACATGTTTTCCAATATTTAATGTTATACGTAATGTTTTATATGTATATTCATAATTGGAATGTATAATGTTATACAAGTGGTGAGACTTTAATAAAATTTTAATCTGAATATATAAACATGCTTCACAATTAAGATAAACGAATAAACAATAGATATATAACTAAATTTATAAATATTGAGGCACGATTTAAAAAGCACAAAGTGTTAATCTGTTAAAAATAAAATAGCTCTTTATATCAAATTATTCGTTTTCAATATTGCCTACTAAAGGATTCTCGTTATGTCCGCATGTAAAATAATTCTTGCAATAAATGAACATTTGACGAACTGGACTGGCTATTAAGCCCTTGCACAGTCGGCCCTGGCCCAAAAGAAATATTTAAAAAAAAAACTTATTTTTATATTTGCGGCATTCAAAAACGTTTATAAGACCAAAAGGTAACTTAAACATTGTAAAGCACGTCGGATAAAATGTTTCTGTCATATAATTGTGTAAGGCATATTTTAGCGATAATTACTAGATAAAAAAAATAATTGGCTATTCTAACTTCCCAAGTTTAATCTAGGTGCTCTCGTAGGCCACGTTTAATATTCAAATAAATTTCATTGGTCGGGATTTCATAATGTGTTATATGAAATTATCTTGAAAATAATTGCGGGAAAGGGCTGTTAAAGTGCGAGAAGGAAACACTTTTTCTTTTTGCGGAAACGTGAACGAAGGAACGTGCTACAAATAAAGACCTGCGATTGTTTGTCAATAACTCAAATTTGCAAAATAGTAAAATATAACTTATGATCAATGTCAAAATTATTGGAAAGTTTTGTGATCATGACACCACCTATGTTATGTAGTATAAATACTCAATTTGTCAATTATACCACATCTTATTTGTATATTAATCATGTCAAAATACGAAAATGAAACGAATAGTGAAGTATTGCGTCCATGCATGACGATATCAAAGTCGCGTACATATACGAAGAGAAGATGTGATAAAGACGTAAAAGAGACAGCAACTCAACCACACAACATACCAGAATGTGAACTGTTAGCTCTTGTGTGCATCCTTTCCTTGGGATTTGACTTTAAAAGATATTACTACTTTTGCCTGAATATACCGGAATCGTTACTATTTTCTCGGAAAAGTAAGGTATTTATTTCCGGAAACGTAGACTTATAGCGGAAACGTATTCTTTTTCCCGGGAAAGTAATGCCAAATTTTATATGAGCAGTGTATTTGTTTTAATGTCAGTATATAAAGCATTAACTAGTGTTAATGTCTATGGATGTATTAGTTACAGTTGCATACTAATTGAGAGATCGTCCTGTTTGATGTTCTTCGTGTGGAAATTATTTTTGCTTCAGCATGCATCTTTACTTTGTTCCTCTAAAGAGATCCTCATTTACCCTTACATTATAAAAGTTTGTGGACTCATATATATTTAGGAATGGCACTCTCCATGTATCGTACCTTAAAAAAAAAACTTTCGTATATTTTACGTTTCAGAGTCCTACATGTATGTTGAATTTTACTCAGAACTTAGAAAGTTGATATCAGCGCGGGTTATGCTTAAAGTTAACCTTTTATTCTATATGTCAGATAACCTACTTGTGTTTATGTTGGACTGCTGTCTGAATAGCCATAATTTTATCCCTATATTTTTTTAGGGATGCATCCAATCGCACCTTTTCATTTGAAATATATTTCCGTGGCGTAACCTCAAAGATTAGTTACTTCAATAAAAAAATGTAAGCGAAAATGAAACCTCTTCTCGCATGTTGCACTTTGTGTAATTGTTCTCTTCGACAAAATTAAATATAAAGAAGCCACAATTTGGTTCCTAAATAGATATTTTTAAAACCGGGGCCTAAAGCTAGGTAAAGCCTATCTCTTGATAAAGTTTCTTAAATTCAGCAACTTTTAGATACCAACTGTGCGAGGGCTCAGTCTGTATAGCCAGCCAAGGTCGTTAAAGCTTTTATCATCCTTGTAGAGATTTTTGAAAATACGATGGCTTCTGCCTTTTCGAAACTAAAACATGATCAAATATAATTGGTGGCCTTCTATTTTCATGGTGTTGTCTCTTTTACGTATTCCCATTTCCATTCTTAATTTTAGATAAAGTAAAAATTATGATAAACAAATGTATTCTTGTTGTCAGATTAAAATACACTTAACAAGCCAGTGCGATAAAATTCCATTCGCTACTATTACGTAATATATATATCACGATATCTCAGTAGCATGGGTTCGAATCCCGGCGAGGGAAGAACAAAAAATTTGCGAAAGCAAATTTACAGATCTAACATTGTTGGGTTGATGTTTAGACGAGTTGTATATATATATATATATAAGTCCTGTGTCCAAGTGAGAAATAACTACATGTGGTTTGTATATCAGGGGAGAATTGACAACGGGTGGTATGTATACTAAAATATTTATCGTCTTCCATTATACATGACGTTGTGGATGAAAATTATTGACAAAGAACAAAGAAAACAGAAAATAACCAGACAAATATATAGAAAAGAAAATGATGAGGTAGTAGAATATATGGAATAAAGAATGGTTGGCAAAAGGTATAACGGATAGAAAAAATTGCCTAAAATGATAGAATACAGAAATATTTAATCCCCATTCAGACACTCATAATCTGAAGATGACATTTAGCTTTAGGGCAATTATGGGCAAACCGTGTTTTTTACGAAAGTTTACATACAAGCTAATTTTACAAAATCAACTTGAATATGTTATAAAATTATATCTATATCTTCATGTGTTGAATTTTAAAGATAAATGGGTTTGAAGTTTTCGACATTTACTAAAAATTTCGGTTGATTGAACATTTCTGCCTCATGAAATTTTGTTTCAAAAGATAAAATATGCGGATTTCGATAAAGAGATAAGGAATATCTTCGTTACAAAATTGGGCTCCACATTTGTGTAACAATCCTTATTAAAAATCCAATTTGTTAAAAGAAATTGATTTTGGAAGAAAAAAAAAACTGCAGTTTTTGTCGTTTATTTATCTACCGTTAGTTGAAAAAAGTCGGTTATTTCTTCATAAAAGTTGGAACATATAATCTTCATCAGAGACATATAGTAATTGTAATTTGTATGGGGGTATTACGTTTCCGCATTTTTAGCAAAAATCCAGTTCACGTTTCCACATTTTCGTGCATTACTTTTCCGAAATAAATAGATACCACTTTTCCGCATTTTTACCTGTATTTCACCTGTAAAAAATGGTAATAATGATATATCGGTATAAGACTTTATTATCAAATATGGTCATCTCCTCCCGACACAGAAACCAAAAGAACCACAACTGGGCCGGAATCGTTTCTCCCAGTTCTATGCATGTCACACAATTATATTTATTTTATGGACGTTTTGCAGAAGATCCAAACAACAACTTACATCAAAATTCGGTCTTTATCAGCAATAGCACCAGTTCGTAAAAGTGATCGCGAACATGCTGAATTCGTATCCGAACAGTTTGTCAATTATGGTAGAGAATAGAATACGAGGTTAGACTTTATAAAGTCAGTTGGCTACAAGTTTACCGCTTTAAACTGTGCTACGTGTACTGTATAATAGTATACTGACGCTTAACGCTTAAAATATATATAAACTTTTAGTGCTGAACATTGACTTTTAATTGATATATGATCATTTTAAGTTGTACTGTATAATAGTATACTGACGCTTAACGCTTAAAATATATATAAACTTTTAGTGCTGAACATTGACTTTTAATTGATATATAATCATTTTAAGTTGATACCTTTGTAGTTTGTACCATTTTAGTCATAAAGACTTATCCTGCTCGAAGTCCTACTTCCACCCAGTTGGTGAGTAGGGGCATACATTAAAAATTTAAAAGCGGAAACGTAAATAACCTTTAATAAAATCAATGTAAAACAGTGCGGAAAAGAGTACTATAAAAATGCGGAAACGTAAGAATTTTAATGCGGAAACGTAAAACGCCGAATTGTATTATATGTCTCTGTCATCATACAGTATCATGCCAAACGCCATTTTAAAAGAGGGGTCCATGTTCTCGTTTTAAGCTAATGCATCTTTTTCCGATATTTCACAGTTTGATGTCGCGAAAAATAACATTTTATGGCAGCAATTAATCAATTAATGTGTCGATAAAAGAACGAATTCTACAATATATAAAATTCTGTCAAAAATCATTTCCTGGGTCAATATTATAAAGTTCATCCGAAAAGTGATAAGACTGATAATAACATACTAATTCAATTTCATGCAATTAGGTTTTAATGCTAAAAGTTTTAGAAGAAAGAGTTAAATGTCTTCTTTAAAATATTTAGATTAATTCTGCGAAAACATCAGAGAGATAAAACAAAATGCATGCAACCAATTGAATAAAATGGAGAATGGAAATAGAAAATGTGTCCGACAACCATCCGACCAAAGAGCAGAAAAGGCATATAAGGCACAAAATGTGCACCATAATTGAGTTACCTTGTTTTGTAACCCCATTGACATAATGGTTACATTGGTTACAATGGTTACACTCATACAAACTATCATAAATCATATTATTCAGAAATTATTTTTTGGGGATCATTAATGTACGTCCAGTGGCATATATATTATGCATGTCGGAACAGGAAAATTGACATAAGGTACTATTAGAACCATGTTCACATTATTATACATTAGACATATGTCTCTGATTATACCCAACAATTGTGATGATGACGAATTTTTTAAACTGTTCGAAATAATCTAACCGAAAGATAAATCTGTAATTTTACTTTGTCCATAACTTTTACGAACCAAATTAAAGCGAGTAATACTTTGACCTGTTTTAAATCAGATTGGTTCTAAATGTTTCTCTCGTATATTCAACATGTATATACATGTATATATTCTAAATTGTGACTATCTATAATTATTATAGTTCCATAACATTCTTTCAAGGCGTATAAACCAATGATCGACAAGTGCGTACATTTTGCGAAATCAATTATAATGTGTATGTTTCAAATGTCCATATCTATTGACAACGAGTATATACCCTTGGAAAATATGTAAATAGATTTTCATTTTATCAAATCTTTTTTTGGGAATTATTAAGATTTTCATAAATATCATTCTTAACACCAGAAACGTTATTTATAAACAAGCGTATAAGTAATGACTATAGTATATCACTATCGGACACGCAAGACAAAGATGTATATTACAACTGAAATTTTCAAAATGGAAAGTTACGAGTTATCGGCCGTGTACACTGATCAATACCCTCAGAGGTCAAGTGATGCACCAACTTGCTTTATGTAATTGTGTAATAAGAGTTTTAAAGTCCGTCAGGAAATCGCTTGAATACCTGGACGTGTCACCTCACAATACATCTTGGAACAATTTCTTCAGCCATGCTGGTGATCAGATAAGGGAAGGTCCGAATTTATTTAAAGAAGTTTACAAAACCGTTTTACATAGAGAATTATGAACAAACTAGACTTTCAAAAACATTTCTACACGGAACACTTATTTATGACTTTGAACTTTGACTTTTAACTAATTTCCATTAATATGACTTTTTCAAAAACTTAATAAAAATTAGTTTCAAAACGATTCCTTATTTAAAATTAAAAAATATGTTATTATTTTAATGTGGCACGCGCTCTTCTTGTGTAATGTCTAATCATCTTGTTAATTGATCAATAAATCTTTAAGAAATAACTTCAACCTAAAAATAATAATTCTTGTGTTTTCGTAATTAGAAGAGATAAAGAAAAGAGGGACGAAAGATACCAGAGGGATAGTCAAACTCATAGATCGAAAACAAACCGACAACGCCATGGCCAAAAATAAAAAGACAAACAGACAAATAATAGTACAGATGACACAACATAGAAAACTAAAGACTAAGCAACACGAAGAGGTATTGATCTTATGCCAGCGTGCATTCCATCTACGTTAGACAAACGCCATACATACGCCACCATCCATTACTTGAACGCCCGATACACGCTTATGTACGCTTCTCGTACGCCCAATGCACGCTTAAAGCTCGTTGTACTCACAATACAGATATGATTGACAAGTTGAATGCATCCAAAATTACTAGCGTGTTGGCAGCGTACATGATTTTTTTAACACGCCCGGCGTACGTCGGAGCTAAACGCTGATGTGTGACGCCGGTATGAAAGTCATATGAAACCTCAAATTAAAAAATATAACAAAATGGATAGTTGTCATTATTACACTTATGTACAAGTGTTATTCAAGTGCTCAATATCCATGCTTCTTTGTTGCTTGATTTGTTTGACAAAAAACATCAGATAATATAATATCTTGTGGAAAAACTACATTTGACGGTACGTTTATTTTTTATTCATAACACTATCCCATCATGGGCTTGGCCCAGTTAAAGGAGCTTAGTGCACAAAGGCGGCCTAGGTGGTGTTTAGAAGCTCTCGTTAATTCAGTTTCCTGATACAAAGGCTCCAAGGCAGCACATTCGTAGAAATACCGTAAGGACCTCCTTAGTGCACTAAGAAGAAGAAAATGTGCACTAAGGACCTGGTGGAATGATACAGCTGTCGCAAAGGACATGGCATATAGAAATAGACTTTGTAAAAATACATTATTTCAAATTTTATGATCATATCTTTTGTGAGGGTGTCTTTTGTAATTAGAAAGTTGTTTTATGTTTTATCGACACGCGCCTCAATCAGATGAGTGTCACCTGTGTAATCGATAGAAATTCATGTTCGCTCAACCTTGACCGTTTAGAATCCACTTTGTATACTGATTAAACATGTAAAATTGAAGATGAGAAACATATTATATTAGACTGTCCTTTATATGCAGATTTACGTGAAAGTTTATTTTATGAAGTTAAAAGAAGTAATGGTGATTTTAGTATTTTATCTGATGATAAGTTTATACATCTTTTAAAAGTACTGTTTTGGTGTGGTTGACAAGACCTGCTGTAATATTCTAAGTAGAAGAAATTGTTTTTATATGCTTGATTGATAGTGATGTTTTACAGACCTGAAATATTTTATAGACATGATAAATGCAGTTATATGGTTTTTTGTATTTCTGTCTGTTATATTTTTACTTCTATGTAATAGCGTATTTCTTTCTTTTATTTTTAGCTCACCTTGCGTCCGTCGTCGTTAGCTTTTACAAAAATCTTCTCCTCTGAAATCACTGGGCCAAATTTTAGCTATAGAACGGTAATGTTGTTCAACCGAAATACTTTTAATGGGTACACATACTAGATTTACTAAGGATAAGATTATAAGAGTTTTATTTAGAAGCAAGAATGTATGGTTTACATTATTTTTAAATGCATCAGCGTTATATTAATAACATAACTGAATTTTATAATTATATAAAATACACATATGGCGGAGAATGACAATAAAAACAATGACATCCGTAATAAAGGTAACTTTCATAGAAGACAATTTAATATGATTATTAATTCTCTTTTTGAAAATAATATTTACCTCTTGAAGTCTTTCTATATCACTTCTATAATCGGGTTTGAAGGATATGTTTTACTCTCAAATGTCTTTCAAGGTATAATGATATTATGTAAACTATAGAGTTGTAAATGTGTAAATGAAATCTCAGAAGCATTTTTTTCTCAATTTCTATCTCAAAACTGGCTTCTTTAAGAAAAAACAAGTTTATTAAAGCAATTTCCTTCAAAACAAAATAAAACAAAGGCAAACATAAAATTCAATTTTAATTTTCTTTCATCAGCTTGAAATTATAACACCCTAAACCGTTAGGTTTTCAACAACTATCATTAATCAATTAGTAACGATCAAAAGACGATTGTTATTTGGATATGGTTGATTGAACTTAATGATTGGGAATTTGCAATAAGCCGTTGGTCACGTGCCGAGTGGCACGCGCTGATTAAAAAGTCATTTTACTTCAAAATTACAATATCTATTGATACCAAACTTTATATTTATGAGTTATATACTCATATCCTCTTATATCCATGTTTTTTTTTGTGGTCTTAAAACATCGTTTTAGTGTCCTTAGTGCACTAAGAAGTTTTTTGCGGTATATCTACACATGCACCGTTTCATTTTAAAGATACTATATGTTTTTGCATTGTTTGCACATTGAACACAAACAAATCTAAAAAAATAAGGAGATGTGGTATAATCTCTCGTCAAGAGACCAAATAACACAGAAATTAACAACTAAGCGTTTTTTGCCTTCTACTATACATCTGACGGTGACATTTAGCTTTAGGGCAATCTAGTGACCAGAGAGAAGAGATATAACCTGATGCAGAAAAATCATTTGAAAGGTAAATATTATTAGGGTCATCCGGAATGATGAAAATACTTAAGATACAAAATGTATTTCTTTTTATTTTATGCCATTCAATTTTGATACTGCAAGTTTTTAAATCAGTAATATCTTATGATTCAAATTAGCGTTAGGCAAACTATAAGCAATGTGTCAGTATTTCAATTAGTTATAAGTTCTAACGAGTGACATTGGCCGATCTGAACTGTGATACTTCTAATTATTTAGTTTGATTTTAGATGATCTGTTATAATACTCAAAGTGTTTTGACATTTGAAATAATAATAATTCGAACTTAACTATTCATTTTCTTACTAGCGTCAACAACTGGTAAATGCCAAATTTGTTGGTAATTCGTATACTAGTAAAATTAGAAGATACGGGGATGTCGTGTGACTCGTGTCTGTGGATTGGATATTAGGAAGTGATAATGAAATGATATCTTCAGGCCTAGACCATGTTTAATACACGTGATTTGCGTTATCGTTATATCCGAGACAGTCCATGCGAAAAGGTACAAAAGTCTCGTTGAATTTTACAGATTACGATATTAAAGTTCAATAAAATATTTTCAAAAACTATTTCTATCAATGTCAACATTCATAAAATTGTGAATTTATGTAGTAATCGTAGATCAGCGAAATATAACGACTAAATTATTCGGGTTACACCACCTCTATATTCTGTTATCTAGTTTTTTTTTTGTCTCACTTCTTATTAACTTAGTTTCCCCATAATTCTCAAATCTGTAAACCCAATTCATATTCTTATAAATGGTGGTCCCATTTATAGCCTCATACATGTAAATGATAATTGAAACAACTTGAAACAAAAAAACACAAATATTAGTGTATGCATGGGCTTTTAGAGAAATATTAGTCCCCGATTCTGTTAAAATGTAGATCTTAATAAGAATACAATAGCAGTTTATCTATGATTTCACCTTTATTCTTAATAAAATGTCAATTCATTCTTTTCTGGATTTAAGGAGAGAGAGAGATGATGGGCGGAGTTTTATTTTTTTGACAAATTGTTTATTTCCTTTAAATATAAGGGACGAAAAATACTTCCTTTCGTTAAAAAATCTTGTTTCATTGTATTAAAATAAATAGATTAATTTGTTGCTGAATAATTTCACAAAAAGACAATTCGAAAAAAAAATATGAACATGTTTAACCTCGCCGCATTTTGCGCTTGTCACAAGTCAAGAGCCTCTGGCCTTTGTTAGTCTTGTATTATTTTAATTTTAGTTTCTTTTATATATTTCGGAGTTGAGTATGACGTCCATTATCCCCATTTTCATTCCCAATTTCATTTACAAGAACATTAAATGTGAGTAATCTATTTTGGTATGAAGACATGTTCCATATATTAATACAGCATCAACATTCTTAAAACTAATGTTTAGGCACTTGCTGATTTTCTTTGATTTTGCCAAAAATCGGTGAACCGTAAGACACGTGTCAAAGAACATATCTGATTACACTATTATCTTGAAAAAATGAAAAAAATAATTATTTTGCATGAGAAAATAACCCATTAAATATGTTTGCCATAAAAATACATTGGGACTTATTATTGTTTTTTTTTTAATTCAACATCTATAGTTGAAAATCTTAGGTGTACATCGGTTAATTGAATGATAGAATGATAGAATATAGAAATTGTTTTATTTTTTTCTTTGAAAAAAAATGTCCCCCCTTTCGAGATTGGTCATTACATAAGTGTGTGCTAAAGTTTGGAGATCGAGGACTAACAGACTACGAACAGCAAAAGTGGAAACAATATTTGATATGCATGAAAGAACGTTGGACACACAATACTGATTTCACTGAAAAATTTCAACTAGCACATGATACCCTATGAATTTATTAACATACTTGAACTCTTCTAAAGAATATAATTCTGGACAAAAACAAATTCAGTATATGTTAAATGGACAAACAAACAACAGCACTCATTGATGGATACACTTGCGGCTTAATTCATTTTAAAACACAATTTGAATGATTGATTAATGGTTGTTTAATGTCCAGTGACAAACATTTCATACATGTTCAAGGCGAGAAGTCGTTTCAGAAATAGGTTATGAAGTATAAGGTATACCAAAATGTTAAAATGTTATCATCGTTTAGCAAAGGAAATTTTCTTAGCTTTTAGAATTGGTGCGTCTATATTTTTCTTACAAACTTATATCTTTTGCTTTAAAATTAACACATACATGGTTCTGATCTTATAAAAACAATGTCACTTAAGTCTCGAGAATTATTCGTATATTTGAGCTTTCGACAATAAACACGACAAAATACTTATATAACAAACGGAACAAAATTGAATTCCTCTTCTTTAAGTAGTACAATGTATTTGACGATCCTATTACTAAAATAAGAAACGAAATTACTTGTTTCGTTTCTTGAGTGCCGCAAGAGAATCTATTTGACTGGTATTAAAATGATTTGATATGGATTGAAATGCATTAACATATATATTGAAGTGCCTTTTTTTATTTCAATATACTTACCCACTCCTGAGAAGGGATCTACATATGGTACAGTGAATGTTGATTCACCTGTTGGACTTCCTGTAGACAAATGCTCATAAAACGTAGCCAATCTAGTTGAAAGATATTGCTGGTTGGTTTGGTCAAAATATTCAAAATGTCCAATCTAAAAACGCAATTGATACCAATAACGATATGTTGTTGAATGATGATGGTCATTTTAACGTTGAATTGTTTTGGTTTTTTTTTCATTTTATCATTCTCATGGACTTAATATAATTATAAAATTGCACTGCTGTATATATTTCAACTTTGCAACACATTCCATAACAATACCATCAAATGCATATTTTATTCAGGAATACTTCAAGTATAAAAAAATATTAAAAATTAAAGGAACAAAATACAGTTCTACCTTAAATAGGTTTTCCTCCCATTTGCACTTAAAAGAGAAGTAGAAGATACCAAAGGGGTATTCAAACTCATTAGTAGAAAACAAACCGACAACGCCATGGCAAAAAAAAGACAAATAAACAAAAGACAAACAACAGTAGACAAAACATAACATAGAGCACTAAAGACTAAGCAACACGAACCCCACTAAAATCTGGTGGTGATCTCAGGTGCTCCGAAAGGGTAAGCAGATCCTGCTAAACATGTGGCACCCGTCGTGTTGCTTATGTAAGTACAAACCCGGTGATAAACTTCGTAAAACATTAAATAATTTGTAGCTTCTACATTATAATTGAAAAGTGTGTGATATGCTTGAACTGACGTCCTACATATACAACATCTGTTTCAGAAATTATCCGAAACGTTTGTAAATTTAAATTTAAATACCTACTTGTTTAGGTCCAACAGATGGATTGTATAGATCCTGGTTTGCCATACTTTGAAACTGTACCTTTGCACTTTCGTCTATTAAAGTAAAACGGTGAATTATTCAATAGTATATATATTAAACTGTATATTTTATCCAAGGGAAAAAAAACCAAGAGAACAAACAAAAAATATAAGATACTAGAACACACCCGCGACATCCCGGGTCAGTGACTGAATTAAAGTATCTAATTATGTATAAGCCTTATTTTTAGTACTGGTATTGTCATCTGATAAAGTCAAGCTGATTATAAGATGCACGGTTTTCTCTGCTTTCAAAATATTCCCGTTTGAACCTGTCGACCGGGAACTTATCAATTATTGGTAATATTAATTATTTGGAAAACAGAAAGGCCTGGATCCGTGTATATAACAAATCCTAAATACACCGTTTGGTGGTGCGCCTGACAGATGCGGAACGTACAGATTAGGTAATAGGTAACAGGTGACATATACTATTGGTATCGGTATCGGATTCGACCCGGAACTTGTTAATTATCGGTAATATTAATCATGTGGAAAACAAAAGGGCCAGGAAAGGGGTAATTTTTAATCAACACCATTGTCCTATATTAGTTATATATAAAGTTGAATTATTTGATTCGTCGTTTTTACCACATGCCGGCTAACAAATTGGACCTCGTTATTTTAGTATTATAGATATTTTCTACACAAGACAAAGTCATCGTAATAACAAACCATATACGTTAATTTATCTTACAATAATATGTGAATTTAAATTATCTTTTCAATCACACTACACTATGAGAATTAAAGTTGAAAAAGAGGTAGCAGTGTTAAACATTAATTGTTTTAATTGAAAACAAGGTCGTTGTCTGGACATATCTGTTTTCTGTGAATCGATTTTCTTCACGTCCAATTGAAAATATGTCGTGCATATTCAGAGAAGAGTTAAAGTTTAGCTATGCAACGTGTTACGGTCTTCATTAAATGTGAAAATTCGAGTAACAAATCGAGTATGTTGGTTGCAAATCTTGTTTTCCAAAATCACCCTTTAAAAGTTGGGTCATGGAAATGAATTTAACGCCAGTTTCAATCGAACGTGGCTGCGTATCTATACATCCCGTGTAACCAAAACGGATGATTTCAGCTGCCCAATATATGTATATAGCCAATTACCTCGTTACGAAGTAAGTCTGAAATACGTTATTTTAATGCGATTAATATCGACCTTAAAAACACAATGATGATTGTAAACTGATGAATGTCAAGTGAAAATGTTTCATGTATATTTAGGGTGTGAACCAATTATGAATCTCGTTGTTATGATTATATGAAAGAACTTTTTTTTTATTAAATCATCGCAGAAAAGAGGACCTTGATACAGCTTCAGGTTTTACGTTTTCCTTTTGTTTTGATGTGGTAGCGTATACATGTCGTTTGGTTTTGTATTGATTAGTTCCAGTTTTATTTACATGTACATATAGACAATCTTATCTTCGCTTCCTTTTAACAACACGGCTCTACAATCATCACATAGCATGTGCGTGACATTTTTTTACGTAGGGAGGACACAAATGTATTAATAAGGATTAACATTTAATTTACCTTGTCCAATCAGATAAGTAAATATTGTAATTTTGTTGTTATATTTTGAATTCTCATCGCTGATTACTTGAACCGGGTCTTTCCCAGATGAGGACATTCCATCACTGATAAACAGAATGATTTGTTCTGAAAAGATTAATTTATGCAATTGTGAAATCGTTTTGTTGGTCGGTGCTAAGTTGTATTTATCGGAACGGGAGGGTTATCGCCCATTATATGGTACACAATGTATGATATTGGCGGTTTACTAATGCTGAACCATACTCTATGAAAACAAAATATGTAACATTGTAAATTACAATGTGTTTTTCTGATTTATTTGCTATTTAAGGCTGCAGTATTTAACACATCTCTGAACTCTCCTCAAAATTGTGACGGTTCATTTTGCTTTATATTCACATATCGATGTTTCCCTTGTAACACAAATGAAACTAATTTATTATAAAACTTTTTTATGAAAGGCGCCATACCAGACATTTTGTTGTAATGTACAAATGTATACCATTTGAAATTAACAAGTTTCAGAAAGCCGAATTAAGATTAGAACTGATTAACGGGACCTAACTATATTCTAAACACCACAAACATTTATCAAAATCTGAGATTTTTTTATAATTTGCAATAACTTTTAAGTTAACTGTTTAAAGCTTGCTACATTTATGGCTTTATAAATTGTTGCAATAAAGACACAAGGATGTTTTTCTGTATGTGTGTGTTTTATATCTATTCATAGCAACTGAGGTATAAAATTCTTTTTCGAAGAGTTGGATTACAAATATATAATTAAATGAGAAACAATAACAAAGCTCAAGAAAAGTAAATAAAAAATATATACATGTACAAATCGAACAAATCTTTCACACATTAATTTTTTACTTATACACTAGGATACATGATTACTGTTTATACCATTCGCTTACAGTCGATAAAGATCTGTTCAGTCTATGTTCAGACTTTTTCAGTAGTTAATAATTATCAATTATGGACTTTAGTCGAGGTTAATACGTTATATATGGACCTGTTCATATTATATCGACCGAGGACGAGTGCGCGTGTCAATATTAATCTAACAGGTCCATATATAAAGTTTTAACTGAGTGATAGTCCTTAATATATATTTTACATATGAAAACAGTGTATTATGGAAATGAACCTCAATGTTCTTTCTGTGTATTTTACATTGTATTTTCAAGATTTCTAATACTGACCGTCAATATGTATACCAAATACTTTAAAATTGGCTATAAACTAGTTTTCAATAACTGTGAGTACTTTGTTTCGGTGCTTGTTGTCTATTGTTTTGGTGTTATTTATTTTTGTACCTGAGGTACCAATCTTTTAAGTAAAGTGATACTGATTTTTATAGTTTTTTCTAATGTTGTCTTGTTACACCACTGTCCCAGGATAGAGGAGGGTTGAACCTTCAAACATGTTTAACCCTAACACATTCCTTATGTGCTTGTCCAAAGTCAGTAGCCTGTAGTTCAGTGGTTGTCGTTCGTTTATGTCTGTTATATTAGTTTTTGGTAAATTGTTTTGTTATAAATTAGGCTGTTAGTTTTCTTCTTTGAATTGTTTCATATTTTACATGTCGGGGCTTTTTACAGCCAACTATACGATATGCAGTTTTCTCATTGTTGAAGGCCGCACAGTTGCCTATAATTGCTTAAATCCACTTCATTAGAACTTTGATGGACAGCTGTCACATTGGCAATCATACCACATATCCCTATAATATTTTTATATTCAGGTAATGGAATACACCTTATCGTAACAACCAATGAAAAAAGAATGCTACATATGTACATCACATGTTATGTTTACTTCTATAAAACAGCAACATACTTATTTGTCTGAAAAGCCACTTATTGGATTTACTACAAGCCAAATGTCAGAACAATAACGAATTACAACACTAAAATATATGAAACGAAATATAAACTCTTGGCATGACGTTGTATTTTTTAGTTTCAGTTGATGTTTAGACCAGAGTAGCCGTTTAAGACTAAAATGTATTGACAACATGTACTAGTCCAAGCAAACAAGCAATAAACAAACTTACCTCTATTTTCAACTTGAACATCTTCATCGGTTGAATTATAGTAATTGAATGCAGATAATAGAGCATTTGCAAAGTTTGATTCAAAATCACCTGACACTATTGAAAACACATACTGCTTTAGTTTGTCCGTATTTTCTTTTGTTGCAAATGCAAGTTGGTTTTCATAACAGGAATGGTAGTTATCTCCTGCCGGGGTATATGCATTTTTATCAAATCGAACAATCCCTATCTATAAAATAAAAAGTCCTATTAATTTCGATTTATTAATTATATATAATTATTACCGGGTTTGTACATTTGTACTAACATGAGCAACACGACGGGTACCACATGTGGCGCAGGATCTGCTTACCCTTTCGGAGCACCTGAGATCACCCCCAGTTTTTGGTGGGGTTTGTGTTGCTCAGTCTTTAGTTTTCTAAGTTGTGTTTGTACTATTGTTTGTCTGTTTGTCTTTTTCTTTTTTAGCCATGGCGTTGTCATTTCATTTTCGACTTATGAGTTTGGATGTCCCTTTTGTATCTTTTGCCTCTCTCTTATTAAATGTTGTTCGAGATATTATTATGGCTATGTGCTCATGTTCCCTGTCAGTTCTGGATAACCAAAGACAATAACATAGATATTTGTTGTTTCTCCTCCATTTAGAACTTAAGGGTAAGAGCAATTGATGGTTGTCCCAGCGGTTAGGGTGACATGTCCATTTAGCACTTAAGGGTAATAGCAATTGACGGTTTTCCCAGAGGCTATGGTGACATGTCTTACTGAATACGGTTACTTTGTGTATTCCAAGCTCTTTATCATTTTATCGTTCCGAATATGCATGCAATATTTGCCGCTGGAAGTAAAACATCAATCTATGCTCTTAATTAAGTGCAACGAACAAAAAGTAAAATGACTCGTTTCCAATATATTTTATGTACAGCCTATCACTGACCTCTTTGGGAAACAAACAAAACAAATACACTAACATTATCTGCTGACTTTCTTAGTAATCGTTCCATTTAAATGAGATATATGGCATTGACAGGGAATAAGAGCCCAGCTACCATGTGGAGCCCGAAAAAACAATACATTATACTGGATTTTAACATTAAATAGCAACAAATAACATTCTTATCTTCGTTTTTGTTCATATGGTATATGGGCGGATATACCTCGTCAGGGTTACCAATCAAATTGCATGGTGTTTAACTCCAGTATTTTCTTATTGCACCTCGGATACATTAGTGACATTGTGATTATGTTTAATGCCGTCACGTGGTGACCCCTATGGATCCGTATGAGGTCAGTAGATTTCATATGGGGTTCATGACGTCACGTCTACTATTAATGTTAAGTCGTCTATTGATATTATTGTATGTCTTTGTTTATTTATACACAAAACTTGGCAGAAAAAGTCCCGTGTGCGAAAAATTTTGTTACCTCGGCCTCACCCACTATGGATTTTACTAACCCTCTTTGGATCCGTAGGGGGTCAGTAGCAAATCATATCTTATAATATGTTACCAACGTACGACCAAAGAAGAAAAATTAAGGAAAATTATAAGAATTTATTATTTAAAAGATAAAATATATAATACCAAAAATATATTTACTGGCACGAAATACTGCTGTGTCTTAAGTAAAAATCAGCAAATAAGTTGAGCTTTTAAGTACTATATATGCATATATGCAGGCAAAATAGTCCAGATTTGAAATAATATACATTTTATTGCTTAAACAACTTAAATGATGACATAACTTTACACTCTTTACAGTATAGCATTCCACCCTTATGATATAGAATCATAAGATGTGGTATGATTGCCAATGAGACAATTTAATTCACTAACGTCGGCATTGGTCGCATCAAGTCATTCCCCGTGTTTGCACAGCATATTCACCAAACTATATTACGGACAACACAATTAACCAATCTTGAAGACATTTATTGAAATTATCAATCTGAACATTTCAATTATAATGTGGTGGCATTAAGCGTATAATTATATTTTATTTCTTCGTGTTTCTACCTCCTTTCTTACTAAGAAAGTTTGGCGTACCCTATCATTTGGTCTCTGTGTTTATGAGATAGCTGTGTCCTACCCTATCAGTCGATTTGAAATCTTGCATGTCCTATAATGATTTTAATAAAGGGTTCCAAGTGGTAAATTTGAAGTCTTAGTGCAGTCTATAAGTTTTTCGGACGCCATTACGAGTTGGTTGACCGTTATGGAATATCTGTATCACAGATGACAATGGATATTTTCCAATTATCGTCATCCCAATTTTCCACGATTGTGACATCTACGACTAAGACTTATCACCTAATTTTTACTTGCATGATACAATTTTCTATATAGTTTTGTTTTGTTTTGGTGGAATTGGTCGTCTTTTTGAGGTTTTGCGTCAAACGTTGCCAGTTCTCCTCAGCTTCTGAGTTTTGAATGTCCCCTTGGTATCTTCCGCCTCTTTTTTGTACGATAAAATGACCTACCTATCATGTAAATATACAATGTATGTACATTATCGGAAAATATAAAATTTATTTGTACGAGCTTAAGAAACAGGACGACGAAAAGCGAGGCTCGCCGAGCTTTTCTCCTGTTTCGCAGCAAGTACAAATTGTTTTTATCCAGCAATTTGTTAATCCGAGATAACGGATTAGGAATCCGAGATAACGGATAAGGAATCTTGGAAATCAACGATCACGGATTAGGAATCCGAGATAACAGATTATTAATCCGAGATCTCGGAATTTGGATTAAGAATCCGAGATAACGGATTGGGAATCTGATATAACGGATTGGGAATCCGAGATCACGGATTGGGAATCCGAGATAAGGGATTATTTATCCGAGATCACGGATTGGGAATTCGAGATCACGGATTTGGGAATCAAAGATCACGGATTAGGAATCTTGAAACTTTAGTTGTTAAAATCCAAATCATTGTCTCTAATTTTTAAAGAAATCGACATAGTTTAAACGCGGACCGCGAAGACCCCAAAATGAACTGTTACTCAAAAAGAAATATCCACAGTACCGCTTGCTCAACATGGAAGCGGGGTAACAGGATACTTTATTTTAAAGTAAAAATTTATTTGATTACCTGTTATTTGTACAATAGTTGGCTGATTGCAGGATAAAATAAAATAGCTTACCCTATCATTTGGTTTGAGTGTTTGTAAAACATTGTTAGCTGCTTCTTTGGCTATTACAATCTTGGTTTTGTCTATTACTCCAGACGGCTGTCTCATAGAAGAACTTGTGTCAATCACTATAACAACATCCTTATCTGTCGGCGAAGCAGCTGCTGCGTATGAAGATCTGACAAAGAAAAAGGAAATTAACGATGAATAATAATTGATGTGGAAAACCTCACATTGATTGATTGTGTTGCTTGCTTAACATCCAGAGGCAAATATTTCATGCATGTAGAGGACGAGAAGATTAACAATAATACAATAAGTAGGTTCTGTAATAGAGGCATTTCGGGATGAAGGTCGATGAAATTTTGCCTTGCAACAGGCCACCTACGGACCCCTCAAGAAGTTGTTACAAGGGTTCTTAACGTGCAGAGAGCGTGGCACTATCTTTACACGAGGCGTCGGATTTAACGTATCCATTCTGATCGGACGTGGCTGCGTACTTGAACATCCCGCACAGCCAAACGGACACCCCACTTTGGCAGGGTTTTACTGCTGGTCGGAAGAAGACCATTGTTACCATTTGTCTACTCCCTAGTCACCCTTGGGGTGAAACGTAAGAAGAATCAAGAGTGATAATAAAACGAATGAAAAGTCGATGACATCGTACACGACAGCCAAAATAAAAGCGACGAAAAAAATAAAATAAAACGTTCATTTAAAGAACACAGAAAAATTGAGACTGTCCAGAACTCAATAAATAAACTGCCTTTTGACTAGTAGTATCTGCTGTTGAAGTTTTATTATTATGATCATATACCACCTCGAGTTTTAGGTATTTATACATCCTTTGCTTTCAAACTGTTTTTTTTTTATGTTAGAGTGTTCCTAATGAAGGTTAATAAAAAAATCGCTTTGGACGCAAAAGATTTATATAGTGTTATTTTCGTTGACTTAAAAATGCCGCTCGAGCATGATAAATGTTTCTGTCATCATTACTGTCTCTTGGGCAGGCAAGTTTACTATTTATACGTAAATATAATGATTGTATATCGACGTCTAGTAAGAGGGTCCCATGTGTAAAACATACAAAATATTGAATGAAATCAAAATGAATCACATGATCTCTAGACAAAATTAAAGTGTGCAGAGAAGGCATTATTTGAAGAACAAGATTTGGAAGTTTACACAAAATCCAATCTTCGATAACTAATATTTATATGTTTACAAAACATTGAAATTACACCAAATAACACATTCACCCACCAACAATTGCACGCTTAAACAAACATACAAATGCACACACATACTTATTCTTAAAGCTTGTCCAGTGAACGAAATAAAATATTCTTACTTAAATCTAGGATCAAAATTCTGACAATTGTGCCACTTTGTGGCTGGGTAAATAACAGACACGCCCTCTGTTGTGCTGTAGTGCTGCCATAAAACGTTCTTGTTGTACTCATAATTGGTTTTCATTGTTTCACCAATTTGTTCTGTCGGGTATTTTAAATTGGTTACAGCTATAGGTGATGTCGTAACACATGCTTTATTCAGGTCAACCTGAAAATTGTATTAGACAACTAATCAATAAAAAAATATAATATACATATTTTATTTAGGTGATGTCGTAACACGTGCTTTACATGTAGTCATATCACCTAAACTGATATTGAAAAACCAATTAATAATAATAAAAAAGTATAATAAACAATATTTTATAGTAGCTTCATTTAACTTTTTTGTCTATATCTGACAGGGTAAATGGCGTCCATTAAGCTTTAAAGGTATAGGTTTTTCTTGTGCTGAACACATTACCTTGAAAACAATGTTCATTTAATTTTTGATTGATTTTTAAGATTAGAAAAAAAAGAATAGATGCAACTCCTTATCGTGAATCTGTGTGAATTTATCGAGAAATGCTCATGGATACAATGTGGGTTCTTCGTATTTGAGACAGCAACCCAATGACAACAACCAAAGATATCTAGAGGTCAACATATAGTCTTTAACAATAGACAGTTGTCTATAGAATAAGTGAAGATCCAAAATCGTTCCGTTTGATCTAATTATTGTTAATAAAATCGAAGAAACTGATTGAAATAAAACTTTATCAATATTTTAAAAATCGAAATATCATATTTCAATATTTGTTTCTCGCCCATAGTAGCTTTTTTTAAATATTTTTTTCTAATTAACTGCAAAACTAGTTGCAACGGTAGGGGGAGTCAATATATATTAATTTTGAAAATGTGTATACATACAAGGATTACTGGTTTTTGTTAACAAGGAACGAATTATAAAAAAATACTTACTTTTGATTGGAACTCTGGTAAGTAGGTCAAGGCATTGTCCTGTAAGTCGCAGCATCGATCAAAACTTGTTGACGTAGAATCAGGGTTACTTGAATGCACAGTTACAATTTTGGAATATACATCGTTTATGACTAAATTCAAGTCATTCAGTGACGTGTCTAAACTTAGTTGAATCTACATGTATAAAAATAGCAATTAATGAAACAAAAAGAATTAAAAATGCATTTTATAGGATACAGTTCATATTGACAAGTTGTAAAAAAAGAGAGAAAAGACTTCAAAGTATTTCAATCATTTGATTACTAAAATTATACTAATATTTTTCTTAGCAGGGTTCTGTGTCTTTTTCGGTAATTTACAAGGTTAAGTGCTCTTGAATCACGTGCATCATTGATAGTTCGTATAAAGTTTACAAATTAAGCACCATGGAATGATGAGGAATTCATTTTAAAGTTCGAGTATTGTACATCACATAAGCATATGTATTGCAGGTCTGGATATATATAGCTTTCTAAAGCTGTCTTACATGGCCTTTCTTACTTTATATTCTATCTGCACATTTATTTGATCTAATTATGTGCTTTCGGATTTTCCCTATTTGATTTTAAACTAGCGGGAAATTATATTCGAAATCTTACATGTATATCATTTTGAAGGTGCGCAGGCAGTTCGTGTATGTTATTTTCATTAAAAAAACAACCTTTATAACAAATTTAATATGATAAATGGATGGTCTGCTAAGTACAATATACATAATCGTACAATCTTACAACTTTGAATCAAATACAAATTCAACCGAAATCTTTCATACATGTATCTTCGTCTATATTATACCCTTTTTAGCTGTTTTTGTATAGCACTGCATTACTTTGTTAATCTGATCCCGTAAGTAGGGCGAGTGAAATGTACTCTAGACGTAATGAACCATTGCATCAACGCTCTAATTAGTCAAAAGTGCCAGGAAGTTGCAAAGAAAATGTCTAACACTATTCAGCAGACTTTCATTTTCCAGTGGTGGTCCAAATTCCCGTTTCTTATCCCATTCGACCTACTTTGCATTACCTACCTACTTTTAAAATTTTAATTGTTCTTTTCCTAAATATGAATGAAATATTTGCAACTTGAATTAAACAAGCAACCAATCTTACCCTTTGCAATAACTGGTTCCCTGTATCTGACTTAGTCTCGTAGGGAAAATTGTTGAACTGTTCCTGAAATAAACATATTTAAATTAAGATTCTTTGTTAGGCCTTTTTTACTTTTTTTATTCGAGTGTCACTGAAGAGTTTTCGTAAAAGAACATCGTTACTCTGACGTACAAAATACAAGCCTTTGATGAGCTTTGCAAAGAGTTAAAAAATAGTGTGATGATTATGTGACACAAATAGAAATTTATATTTTTTTTTGTTATTCCTGTGTCAATACGATTGTATCTTAAATGATTTCTGTCATCGTGAGTGGTTTATAACTCATCTACAAAAATATGTAGATGTGGTATGATTGCCAATTAGACAGCTCACTATCAGATACCAAATGACCTGTAAGGTTAGTAACAACATGTCACCATACGGCCTTCAATAATGAGAAAAAAACATACAACATACATGCAGCAAGTTACAAAATGCCCCGAAATCCTATGACTGCATGCGTATCACATCTCATATTTGTATTTTACTAGATTGAATAGTTATTATTCCTTTAGAAATGTATGTAGAAAATGCTGCAGAAAATATCTTGTAATGCTGATACTGCCTTTAAAGAGGGTCTGAATTGTGAGGAGGAGTTCTTCAACTCTATATTTTTTTAAGCCATTTTGTCTAGTTTTTATATTTTTTTGCCCCTTATTCTCTATTGTTTTATATTTTAACACCTCATTATTCTCTCTTTGTGTGTGGCCTGTTTTATTTCTATTCTTTATTTTCTTCCATTTTTTTCTGAAGTATAATTCCTTCACTATTCTCTATTATATAAACCTCATGCAGAGCCTCTTAAAAATTTGTTCTTCAAATACAATGAAGTAATTTATGATAATATATGTTGTTGATTTTTCATTACTTTTGTTTTGTTTTTGTCCTTATATATTTCTTGTGTGTGCCATATGCATAACTGAAAATTGAAAACATTGCTGTCAACCCTCTCTCCGTTTGTATGATGTATTATAAAATTAAGGAAAGGAAATGCATTGTTTACATATTATTATGTGGCGGACTTTCATAGTAATCTGTACGGTATTTGTTTACTCATTGTTGAAGGTCCGCGTTATTTGGTCTTCAGTAAAGGTTGTCCCATTGGTACTCATAGCACATGTTCTTATTTTATATAGTTTGTCAAAAAAAAAAAACGAAAATAACAAAAATACTGAACTTCGAGGAAAATTCAAAACGGAAAGTCAACAAGATCATGAATGATCATAATCGGAGCACGGGACATTCAAGTAGATTTCACAAAAGTTCCATGTATCCAATTGAGCTGTGAACTATTTACGTTGATATACGAACAAGATTAATTTAAAATGTATACTATATCTGGCTTTAAGACCAACAACATCTTTGTATTTAACAACAATGCATCTTTAATAATGTTTAAATGCTTTTTTGGCAGCATTGTGCAAATTTAAATAAATAATGTTTGGAGATAAAAAAAAGGCTCCACACATTTTTTGTATTAAAAAAAATAAATAGTTTTTGATGATATCATGGGTCTTCAATATTTTCTAACTTCGTACTTTATTTGACTCGTTTCAGCAATTTGATTCGAGTGTCACTGATTAGTCTTTTCTGGACGAAACGCTCGTCTGGCGTACAAAATTTTAAACCTACTTTCAGAAGAGTTTTTTTCTGTTTTGTATCATATTTTTATATTGCTGTCTCGTTATCACGTTTATAGACATTTCTGTTTATTCTCTTTTAGGTTGCATTTCTGTATTGACAATGCAATTTCCCATAGGAACTCCTGTTACGGCTAAAACTGTACCACTTTTACTATGAAGTTTTGAAAAAAATCATATCCTAGAATGGAAAGTTCATATGCACTACAATTTTTTTCAAAGGTCAAAATATAGGGCTGTGCGGCATATTTTCAATGTTTATATGCCCCGAACTTCTAAGAGTTTTAACTAACACTAAATTTCTTAACTATCCCTACCTTGACTGTAGGATTACCACAGATTTCAATATAAACAATATGCATATGTATATTTACTGGTAACATTTCCAAGTTATGTCTCTATGAGATGAAACCTAGAGATCAAAACTGGGAACCAGTATGTAAACAAAAATAATTATCTATGAATACTAGTATTCTATATCTCCCCAAAAGAGGCGTGGTTTGAGAAACAGCTGTATTTACAAAGTGCAACCTATACAAACATTTATTCTAATAGAAAACTCTCTAAAAACACTTTTTCTCACATTAATACTTATTTATCAGAATTATAGCCTTAAAGAAATCACTGCATAAACTCTAAGTTTTCTTTTACTGTACATTTTATACCCCCTGTTTCAATTTTTTAAAGAATTTGTAAACAAGACTTTAATTATTGCCAGCCTACCATATTTGCATGTTTTCTGACATGAAATGCCTAGAACCTGTTTAAAACTGTTCTGATAACATACTGAAAGCATTTCAGAATACTGTAAATGTAATGTTTAGCAGTCAATCATTCCAACATTCAAGATTATATAAAATATACAATCCTGCCTGTGTCTCCAGTCCACATTTTACTGTATGCCTATTTGTCAATGAAAGTTCACAATTTCTGCCTCAAATGGTCAGTTTAGAATTCTTGTCACAACAGTATCATCTCTAACCATATATCTGACATAATTTAGCTAATATATGAGATAATTTAGCTAATATATGAGCTAGAAGTGTTAAAACAAAGCCATATTTGCAATAGTTGTATGTATGCAGACACCAGTCTGATGTATAAATTCACTTAAAATTTTATAGAAATGACTGCTAACATCTAATTTTTGCATAACTTCCAAGCACAGTTATTGTTTTCTATATAAAGACCTTTAAAATCATAAAATCATAGCATTTACAAGTTAAATTATTTGTTTTATGACCCAGGGGGTAGGCAATTTTCTCTGTTTTTTTGCCCCTGGGGCCTCAAATTTCCTTAATTATTCTGCTGTTTTTAGCAATATGGAATATTTAGTACATATTCAGGATAGAACACACTATTGTAAGTTTTGTTGAGATATTTTTGTATTTCTAGCTTGTATTTTTTATGCCGTGGTGACAAAAAAGCAGATTTAGGCGTTACGGCTTCCTTTTGGGTTATCGACAGGACAAAAACACCCCACCAATATTATTCAGGAAGGATCTATGAGTTTCAATGACTGCGAAGAGTAAATATAATCACTTTTAAACAATTTAACTTACAAATATGCATATATTATGAATTTATTTTGCATTCAGGGCTTTAAGTAAACTATGCATACTGTAAACTGTGTGAATTTATGCTGAGTCATCATAGTTAAGGCCCAGGATTTTCTCAATCTTCATGCAATATTTATAAAACTTCATATTTGAGTTAATTTCTTTAAAATCTGTGAGATAAACCAAATTTGGTTAAATTCTGTATGTTCTCTTTTTCACCCAATATAAGTTGCATTTCTGTAAATATTGACAATACAATTTCCCATAGGAACTCCTGTTACGGCTAAAACTGTACCACTTTTACTATGAAGTTTTGAAAAAAATCATATCCTAGAATGGAAAGTTCATATGCACTACAATTTTTTTCAAAGGTCAAAATATAGGGCTGTGCGGCATATTTTCAATGTTTATATGACCGGAACTTCTAAGAGTTTTAACTAACACTAAATTTCTTAACTATCCCTACCTTGACTGTAGGATTACCACAGTTTTCAATATAAACAATATGCATATGTATATTTATTGGTAACATTCCCAAGTTATGTCTCTATGAGATGAAACCTAGATATCATAACTGGGAACCAGTATGTAAACAAAATTAATTATCTATGAATATTCTATATCTCCCCAAAAGAGGCGTGGTTTGAGAAACAGCTGTATTTACAAAGTGCAACCTATAGGACTGCGGACACGCTAAATATATATATATATTGTTTCTTTCATTTTCTAGCACTTGTTGAATACCACTTCTGATTGACTGTGATTCCCTGAGTTTATCATCCGCTTAATAGCTTTGGTACCAAATGGACGACCATTTTGTCTTCGGGGTGGGGGGTCGTGATCGAAATAACCTGACATGAGGCCAAATGAAAATGAACATTCTACAAACAAACGCATGAAACAGTTGTGCACAAACAATCGAAAACAAAATATCTTTATATTTCCTAAAATTCCGATGATAAAGATAAGAAATAGATTAACAAACCGAGATTTAATTTTATCAGGCAAAGTTGACCTAAAATAAATTTGGCTACTCTTTTTTATTTTTTTTGGTCATATAGGTCCTCAAGTTTAAAAGTACACAAACAGTCATCATGTATATCCCGGCTTTGTTTTTCGTTTATTTTTTTTACTTCGGCGTTCCCGATAAAAGCAAATACAGAAATGCGCTTCGGACATACAAAATATATAAAGTGATATTGTATTTGCTTGTATTTAATAAATACGTTTGTGTTAACCTAGCTATTCGTAACATTGCTAATATGTGTGGGTATATGGTTTTTAATTTTTTCATTGAAAACTCATATTTTGTTTTTATAGATATGTAAATCTCATGTTAAAATAAACATAAACAAGATACTCTGCAGACACTATCCATAATTTATATTTAAAGTCAATAAACAAAATAACTGTTATTAAATACATATTTTCTCTCTTGGAACATATAATAAAACAATTACTGTCTTTTGCTTCGGTAAATATGTGGTTTAATTGACTTTTGAAAAACCCAATGACATTCACTTCGGCCGTTGGCCTCAGTGAATATCAGTTTTTCAAAAGTCAATAAAACCACATATTTACCTCATCAAAAGACAGTAATTGTATATTATCCCTCAAGAAAAGTAACTTCACTTTGTAAAACAACTCTGGCCTTCACATTTTTTCCCGCTTTTTTTTGTTACTTCTTTAAGATTCACACACTTTAATATGATAATCTAACGCAAACTGACACTAACATATTAACTTCGCAAATTAAAACAACTTTACAAAAAAAACTATCACTAATCTCAGATTTGATATACATACATGTATTAGTGAATTGAGTTTTAAAATGTTACTTTTTGACAGTTTTTTAATTTATTTGTTGTAAATTTTCAGTAAACTTGACGGGATTAAAAAAAATATTAAAACGGTATGCAAGAGTTACTTTGTCTATGTATATGACCTATAGTTGTTAATTTCTGTGTCATTTGGTCTCTTGTGGAGAGTTGTCTCAATCATACCACATCTTCTTTTTTATATAAAAAGATATTTAAGGAATGACTGTAATATTTTTTCTGTCTATGAAGAAATAACATAAAAAATGTGGTGCACACTGAATAACCCGCGTAGCGGGTTATTTATAAGTGTGCACCACATTTTTTAGGTTATTTCGAATAGATAGAAAAAATATTATAGTCATTCCTTATAATTTAGTTCTAAATTCCATTTTTAAGGAGTAAATTTTGAAAAAAAACGTTGGTGAAGTCACGGTCACATGACAAAATTATGTCTATGAGCTGATAGACAAAACACTTTCGGCCAATCAGAAGACGTGTTACATCCAAAATTAAATTATATTGCTTTATCTTTCTAAGTTCCTTTGCTAACTTATTGTCATATAAGCCCATTACCTGCATATAATTGACTTCAATATCTTCTTTATCTTTCTAAGTTCTTGTGCTAACCTTTTGTCATGTACATGTACTGTACATTTATTTACCTGCATATAATTGACGCCAATATCTTCTTTATCTTTCTAAGTTCTTGTGCTAACGTTTTACCATCTATGTAGTATATTACCTGCAAATAATGGACGCCAATATCTTCCTTTATCTTTATTAGATCCTGCGCTAACTTATTGCCATCAATGTACATTGCCTGCATATAATTGGCGCCAATACATGTATGTTCTATTATTTTAATTGTAAGTTCCTGTGCCATCTTATTAAACATTTTCGAAAAGTCGTCTACATTGACACTTACACCGACACCGATACCTACACGGACTATAAAAATATAGGGACCGTATCAAAATTTCGAAACATACTGAATGAATGACCTCGTAAAACTTGGTTGCTGATATAAAAAAGACATTCTGTATTTATTCTTATATAATTTTTTATTCGGAATCAGATCTAGAAACCCCGAATGCTCTCATTAATTTTGGATTATTTCAAGTAAAGAATTTGTGACATTCCATCTGCTTTTTTTATTGTATCCGTTTGCAACCATTTAAATGGAATACAGTGTTGCGGTAGAATATACAATTGGCGAATTGGATTGCTAGAAAGAATTCGGAACATAAATAAAGTATCTTATATCTTATTTCTTATGAAGCAAGGCTTAGCGTATATTAAATCAATGTAAGTCAACAGGTCTTAGGATTTGTAATGGAAGTTTCGGTGACTCGAGTATAAATTAAAAATAGTTATAGTCCAAAAGTAAAAAAAATAACTGAGAAAAAAAAATAATAAAAACGAAATGCAAAAAGTAATAAAAAAATTACAAAATTACAACAAAATAAATAAATAATGCCCCCCCCCTTTTCAAAAAAAAAAAAACTTGTTTTGCCGAAATTCCTAAAAACAAAAACAATTTCTCAAAAGGAAACACAAAAATATAATTTTGATCCCCTTCCCCCACCTTTACAAACAAAAACATGTATATCAAAGTTATATTTGACAACGTGCGCGGCAAAACCAGTGTTGAATTGTGAAGTGGAAGTTCTTCCTAAAACTTTTCAATTTCATACCCAGGTATCAAAATTAGTAAAAGAAATAAAAATTGTTTTCTTTGTTTTATCAGGGTGTACGGAATTTTACAATGTATTTCCAACACCGGTGTAAAATTCCGTACACCCCTGATCACACCAAGATAACACATACAATCATCTTTATATCTATACGTTCTGTTTCACGCTTTAAAAGACTTTACACGTTCCTGTTTCTGATTAAAGTTTTACTATTTTTTTTTACAAACAACAATATTCAGATCGATCAATTCTCATCTACTAAACAGACCTAATGAAGTAGCAAATCATCCAAAACAAAAGTTTTAAAGAGTGTTTAAAATGTAGATCAGAAAAAAGTATAAATGCCTGTGGTCGTTGTACATATTGAGATGACCCCTTCTCAAAAAGGTTACCTGTAGGCATAGGCGTAGGTGTAAGCGTCGGTATCGAATAGTTTCGAAAATGTCTAATGGCATGTATATACATTACCTACACACACTTGACGCCCATAGCTTAATTCCATTATCTTTCTAAGTTCCTGTGCTGACGTATTGTTATCCATGTACATTACCGGCATATAATTGACAATGATATCTTCTGTAATTCTTAAAAGTTCCCGTGTTTATGCAATGCTAACTTATCTATAATACTAAAATAACGAGGTCCAATTTGTCAGCCGTCATGACGTAAAAACGATGAATCAAAAAATTCAACTTTATATATAACTAATATAGTACAATGGTGTTGATTAAAAATTACACCACTCCAGGCCCATTTGTTTTCCACGTAATTAATATTGCCAATAATTAAGAAGTTCCGGGTCGAGTCCGACACCGATACCAACAGTATATGTAACATATAGCTTCCGGTCGCATCACAAAATAACATGTAAGTTGAACGTTCTGGAAAAACTTTTTTAAGTCGAACTCAGTTGCACTGAAAAAATAAGGCGTAGATACTTTAATTCAGTCACGGACCCGCGATGTCACGGGTGTGTTCTAGTTATGTATAATATTACCTTTATATAAATGACACCGATATCTACTTTAATTTTATTAAGTTATTGTGCTATCTTGTGCAATACATGTATATTACCTGCATATAATTGATACCAATATCTTCCTTAATCTTTCTTAGTTCCTGTGCCAACTTATTGCCATCTATGTTGTCATCAGCATCTACCCGAGAATATATTCCAATTATACACGTCAGAACAACTAAAGCATTCATTTTTATAAGTGTTTTTTATCTGTTGGCTGTTCATGTGAAAAACTTAACACCAGTCATAATAGTGCGAGGCTGAGTGTTGTTAAGTTTTCGTCAACATAATATTATGTTCATGGAAGTTTCTGAAATACAACGAAATGAATATATTATGTATCTGTATCAGGTTTATATAAAACGAAGATGTGGTATCATTGCCAATGACACAACTATCCACAAGAGACCAAATGACATAGAAGTTAACAACTATATGTCACCATACGGCCTTCAACAATGAGCAAAGCCCATACCGCATAGTCGTCTATTAAAGGACCCGAAATGACAAATGTAAAACAATTCAAACGAGAAAACTTACGGCCTAATTTATGTACAAAATAATGAACGAAATAAAATATGTTACACAGCAACAAACGACAACCACTGAATCACAGGCTCCTGACTTGGGACAGGCACATAATTATAATACACTACAGAATGTGGCGGGTTTATTAAGTTAATTAAAGAACATCGACTGGGATAAAAGGTGGTTTTTAAGATTCATACTTTAGATTTGAGATTTCGTGTTGGAATTTTTTTCTATTCGGAGATAAAATTAATTATCCTGCAAGCAAAAAACGCAAATTTGTGAATTATAGAATTATAAATAATTTTGTAATGATTTTACTACAGATTAATTTTAAAAGGATTTTTCAACGCTATCAATCAAATTATTTTTTCATAATTTGACACTATAAGGTATGGGGAAAATCAGGATTCAGAATATTTTTTTTTTGTCATCTACTTGACCACAATACATTTTTTTTTAACAAATTGGAGATCGGAATATTTTTTTAGGAAAAAACCATAACCCCCCTTGAAGTTAAATGGTCGTTCCCTTACCCTGTGTAAAATTTAAAAACAAACATACTTACAGTTAAATGAAGATAATTTGAATTGACCAAGACAAAAAGTATAATATTACAAATATATAGAATATCCTCTTTCATATACATGTGAAGCATTCGGTTGAACATTCATGTATGGCAGTTAAAGTGTCGTTTCTACTTTTCCCTCAAAGTAGAAATTGTACGTACATTGTACAATACATTTTTTTCACCATTTTGAAACTTTTAAAGTAGTTAACTTTATGAGTTTCACAGAATTGTCAAAGTCAAAACTTAAATCTACGAATTTATAAAATATCTTCTCACATATTTACATGTGCATCATTCAATTTATTTTTTGCAGATTATTTGTTGGTTTCTGTTTTTTCATCAAAAGTAGAAATTGTACATACAGTTCATATTTACTTTTGTAAAATTTCCAAAATATTTTAAATTACTTACGTTTTACGTATATTGAAATTCCAAAGACGAAATCATAATCTAACGAATGTATCACTTAGACCGTTTCATATACATGAGGATCTGGATGGAGTTCACAAAATAAGGAATAATTGGCAAAAAGTGCAGAAAAATATAATATAGACAAATGGGCAAAAATTATACAACATCGAGAATTTGTGTTGGTGCTAAAATAAAAAGAATAGAGGATAATAGGTAAAACGAATAAAGAATAGAGAAAAAATTGTTTCAAAAAGTCAAGGAGTAAAAAAAGGAATGACCCCATCCTGACCCTCATAATTATAATGTATCAACGTTATTTAAAGATGACAAATAGTGAACTGAATTTTCGATCATAATTAAATAGTATACAAGGAAGTCTAACCGTATTAAAAGGAATACTCAACCGTATTAAAAAGAGCTTAAAAATAATAATGAAACGCTCTTCATAAGTCCTTTGTGAATGCGCAACACTAATACTGCCTATTTTAAAATTAAATGATAGAAATTTTCAATCTAAAATTCAATTTGAACCATCTACGTGTTGATACACCTTCTATGCTTAAACAAATCTCTAGTGCAACCTTGATGTAAATATTAAAACAAATAATGAATGTCTAAATTTCGTGACAACACTAGCTATGAAAAGTTCAATGCATTTGAAATTGACTTATATTTTTATTATATTAACAACCCTATTGCTAATTCCAACCGATTTGTACTGATATGAAGTTAAGAATGGGTACAGTTTAAGTTCTCCTCATTACAGAATCTTGGTTTTTTGGAGATCGGATCAAACCTATTTTCTACGATTCAGTATGGACTCAAAATAAATTTATAGAACTTACTTTTATTTAGAATAAAAGATATGAACAAAATAAACACAGATTGGACATTTTCGTCTGTTTAGGTGAAAAAAAAACCGTCAAAAAGGTTATCAGTATACTAACGATCAATCTTAGTCGTAAGTTTTTTTTGTGAAACCGACTCCTTGATAATACACTTTCTTTCTGTCATTTGTTATTTATAAGGACAAAGTAGGAAAATACCAATCGGCAATCACAAAAATACATACAACGCCATGACCAAAATAGAAACAAACAAAGCACAACAATCAACAAAATGCTAATATGTAACTGAAGATTATGCAATACGAACCTCACTCAAACGGGTATGAACTTTGAAGCTTCAGAAGGTTGAACAATTTCTTATCCACTAGTACAATATAGTAACAGTCATATGTTTATTGAAGTTGAAATCTGACCAGGAACTGATAGAAATACAATGGACTTTGAGATGACGCAATATTATTTTGCGTCATCTCAAAGTGCTTTGGTGTATGTCTTACTTTCCATTGTATTTCTATCAGTTCCTGGTCAGGGTAAATTAAGGAAGTGATGAAACTAATGTTTATTTGACTTTTAAATTCTGAATAATATTTGTTAACTCTGGAGTGGTTCCCCACAGCTTCTTAATATTTATAAAATTGAAATATAATTAGTTGTACACTTCGCAGTTACAGATACATGTAATATCTATTAACCTTCATTATTGTTGTATTCTACTACGTGGGTGTTTATGACCTCAACTACCCGGCCCTGAGGGTCACCTACGGTCGGTTAATTTTTGCATACTACTTATTACTTCCACTACGGTTACGATATTGACTTCCAATTAGGCTCATACACGAACGGTAAAAAATATTTGCATGGGAGGAGAACTTAACAATCCGGTAAATTGTGTCTTCTCGTACAACGAAACGTTTATATATTCATGTTACATCAACTAGTCATCATGATAAACATGTAATATTTGCAACTGGAAGTTCAAACGCAAATCATTATCATTATAATTATATTGTACAGTTAGTACTTAATTTTATTTTTAAAACCTCTGTTCGTCTGTCTGTACCTCCTCAGCGAAAATCTTCAAAAATGGTAAGACAAATATTGATAAAACTTGACATAGTTTTGACCATGTGCTTATCGAAATATAGTCCTTGTCCAAAATGTTAAGGTACAGAAAATCAAATTTCATATATGATAAGTTGGTTTTTTATGGAGGGGGTATATCCTTACTTGAGTTCCTCACAGTTGCATTTTTCTATTAATATAATTGTGTATAAGTTTTTAAATAATATTATTAACATCATGTTAAAAAGACACAAGGTTTTAAACCTTTCAAAGTATCACACATATTCTTTTAAGATAAACAATATTTGAACGCAAACTGTATACATATTGTAAACAACAGGGGTACATGTATTTACAAATAAGGAAGTCAGAGTATATGAAATTGTAGACATTAAAAAAAAACGGGCAACTTTAGCAAATAAACATGTGAAAATTATTTGTTTGAAAACAAGGAGTCTCATTACAGGGAAATTTGTAACATTGTTATTAAACTTCAACTAAATCAACCTAACAAGGACGAATCAAATATATTTAAAATACGCAGTAAACAATATAATGACTGAATTTATTTATGGGTGTAACACGGATATATACTTCGTTTTTACTTTAAACTACATAAAATATAACAAAGGAATCTGTAAATATATCTAAAAAGTATAGTGTATTGTGGTGATGGAGAGAAGATGTCATTAAAATTCATAACAATAACATGTTTGATACCCTTCCTTAAACCGGAAGTTAAAAGTGGAATTCGTCACATTTTAAAGAAAATTTGTGCTTTAATTTGCGTATTCATTCAATGTAAAATTGAGAATGGAAATGGGGAATGTGTCAAAGAGACAACAACCCGACCAAAGAGCAGAATGTCACTATTTTAAAACAAATTGTCCCAAATTTGAGTGAATCGTCATAATTATAATCCTATTGCTCTTAAAAGAACATAACGTATAAATCTGTATCCGATCTTTATTTAAACGTCCCACATAGAATATTTACAATTTGAATATTAGCTTTAAATGCGTTTTATTAAGTTTTCCCACTCGATAAAGATTTGTTTAAAAGGAAATCTCAAATTCAAGCCATGCAGTGAAAAATTCAAAATGCATAAAATGGCAACATTCAAACATCCCACATAGAATATTAATTAAAACTTTGAATGGCTTCAGGTTCGTTTTATTTATTTGTTCCCACTCGATTGTGTAAAATGTAATCCTCAAATTCAAGCCAAGAAGTTAACAATTCAAAATAAATGCATAAAATGGCAACACATAGTCTATCAAATTTAAACTAGTAGGCAGTTTGAGTAACCAACGGTTAGAACAAGTTAGTTAAGCTGTTTATCAGGACACTCCTAACATGCTTCCACGCCATGTTATCCATCCAACACATTTTATCATGAGAATGACACCATCTTTTGGCGTGGTAATAATAATCAGAGGCGGATTTAGAGGGCAGGGACCCGTTGCCCCCTTATGGAGCTGCAGATAAAGTTAATGCATAGACTATTTACATGTCCCACTCCAAACGGTGCCTAGTTTGTGATCCCCGGTCCCCCGGTTTCAAAATTCTTGATCCAAAACTGGTTATCTCTCTAACTTTAGTCGAGTCATCTATGTATTAGTGATAATCCAACAATCACATTGCTTTCTCAGTAATTACAAAGCCATCTTAAATGGACATCATGTCTATCAGATTAAGTTGGAATTTTTTTTTTTTCTTTAATTATTTTTATTGCAACTTTGGTACCTTCTCTGTCTTGCTGCATGTAAGACTGGAATATCGATTGACCATATTAGACCTAGCTATTTCATTACCAGAAACCATGGTGTGTATTGGTTTTAAATGCGCAATTGCAGTTGATGGTTGAAGACCAAAACACCATGGGAAACAATGCACAAAAAAAGTCATCAACGAAATAAAAAAAAAAAATAATAGAGAAAAGTGACACAGCTTAAAAAAGAGGGACAAAAGATAACAGAGGGACAGTCAAACTCATAGATCGAAAACAAACTGACAACGCCATGGCCAAAAATAAAAAGACAAACAGACAAATAATAGTACAGATGACACAACATAGAAAACTAAAGACTAAGCAACACGAACCCCACCAAAACTGGGGGTGATCTCAGGTGCTCCGGAAGGGTAAGCAGATCCTGCTCCACATGTGGCTATTCTCCATTTTGAAAGTTGCTTGACGTTTTTTAAACAAAGAAGTAAAAAGCGTTCGATTTATATGATCGGTATCATCTGTTGGATTAGTGCCGTAGTTTGGATCGGTGTATTGTTTCGGCTTGAAAAGCGAGTACACATGCACTGAAAGTTGATAAATATGGTAATATCTTAGCTTTAGACAAGATTAATTATATTTAGCAATGTACTGTGGTATGAAGCCTTATCCATTACTTATCGGAATTGAACATGAGGAACTTAATGAGTTAAATACGTGATTAATTAATTGAATAATTAACAATATTCCACCAAACCCTCTTGAGTTGTAAACAAATTGCAGCCCGAAGTAATTCTTACAGCTCCTGTTTCACTACAAGAAAAAGGGGCTACTGTCAACCTGAATAAAGTATATGGTGCAGAGTTACAAAATGTACGTTATCTTATCTATGCTTATATGAAACCCAGTATACATGGTATAATAACATATTTATTTTAAAGCCACTATCGATCCAATGACTGATTTTATGTGCCATAGATGATTAAAATGTTCTGTGCAGAAGACTGCAAAGTTGGGGAGGGGCAAACTTCTAAAAGCGACAATTTGTTTTATTATTAATTTTCTCTTTTGTGTCACTGTCATAACCATTCAATGTAAATGTGTTTGAGAAAACATAACATTGTCCAATTGAAGAAAAAATGTCTATACAAAACATATGATAACAATTTTGACACAATTAAGTCTAAGTAATGTTCTATCTTGATATAAATATGTACAATTGGTGGAGTCAGTTTCTCTTATTACACTTCTTTCACAAGTCGTGTCATCAATGACATTTCACTATATTTATCGGTCGCAGTATATTTATGTTAACAACAATGTAATAAGGTCAGAGCGAGGTTTGTTTTATGCTTGTCGCTTTTAAAAGTTTGCCCCTCCCCAACTTTGCAGTCTTCTGCACTGAAATCCAAGCTTATGATTCAAATACATATCAAATGAGCACTTCTAAGTTACCTGCTAAACAACAAAAAGAAATAAAAATAATTGCACTTTCTCTCTCTGGTATCATTATGAAAAAGAAGATGTGGTATGATTGCCTATGAGACAACTCTTCACATGAGACCAAATGACACAGAAATTAACAACTATAGGTCACCGTACGGCCTTCAACAATGAGCAAAGCCCATACCGCATAGTCAGCAATAAAAGGCCCCGAATAGACTATTTACAGTGGTAACCAGGCTGTCAACACTGAGTTTGCTTTCTAACTCCGCTCGTGGCAAGGTTGGTTTGTCTGCAATTTTGATTGACTATCTTTGTCAGTTTTCCTGCCGATCCGGTTGTTACTTCGGCTTTCTCCGCTCAGAAAAAAATGACTTGTCGTGTATTTCTCATCAATATGATTTTAGCTTTTGTTTAAAACTGACCTCATTGCTAATTCAAATAAAACAATTAATGTATTGAGTACTAGTATCTCCCTTTATTTTAAAATAACTTAATGTATATAATGTTCGCAGCATCACACGATTTATAGTCACATGCGGAGTTTGTTATTGTAACAGTAATAACTATTATATAATATATATATATACATGTATATATGATTTATATAATATTTCCACAAACGCCTCAGTGGCCATAGGAGTGATATCTCTAAGAAGACACTTCTCCCAGTTTCTCAGCATTTCAGACAATCAGGTCACAAACTTGATGACTTTAATCGCATGAAAATCCTAGTGATTGAATAGAACATTCACTGGAGTGATGCCCAGTGACAGGTTCGGGAAAGCTTTTGGATAAAGGAACTAAATGTACATCATCCAAACGGCATCAATAAGAAATACTAAGTTTTGTTTTTCACTCATTTTGGAATGTAAATATACACAGTCACGTATATTAGAGTATCGAGTTTTGTTTATATTATGATGTTCAAGATTATGGATTACAATCAATAGACTAAAACTTACCTGTTTTACTGATCTATTTTAACCTACAATCAGTATTGTTAAAATTATTGACACCGACGAAGGCTATTTGTTAAGCCGAAATATTTGTCAACACGATTTAATAACAACATCTTCGTATAATACCATCTTATATTAGTATCGTTGTGCAAATTTTAGACTTAGACTATATATATATATATATATATTGTTAGTTTAAATGTATGTATGTAATTTTGATTACATCAACGTTTAGATAATTGCAACATCCAATTTGAGGGAATTAAGCTTAGTTATCAATAAAATTTAGAATGGAAACTGGGAATGAGTCAAAGAGACAACAACCCGACCAAAGAGCAGAGTAATGCCGAAGACAACCACAGGGTCTTCACAATAGCGAGAAGGCGGGTTTTAGCTGGCTCCTTACAAAATGTATACTAGTTCAGCGAACATGGACGTCACACTAAACTCCGAAACATATAAACGCACCAAAATTAAAAAAAAAACAACATACAAGACTAACAAAGGCCAGAGGTTCCTAACTTTAGACAGGCGCAAAAATGTGGCGGGGTTAACCATGTTTTGTGAGATCTCAACCCTCCCCCTATACCTCTAGCCAATGTGAAAAAAAGCAAACAGCAATACGTACAGTAACTTTTTTACAGCTTCATCCTAATAAAACTAGATGTTCATGACAAATGTTGATCACAAGAAATAATATGAAAACTTAATCTGTTTACCTAGTCATTAGTATGGACAAATGTTCCAAAAGTCATCTCCATATCTCCGGGCATCAACATAAGTCCGGGTTATATTTCTTTACGTCAAAGGGTTGGTAATTATTCCCAAAAATTGGTCAATCAGAACAGAATATCAATGAGTTATAAATTCAATACTTAAACAACAAAAAATTGCTTATACTATCGCCCCCGAAAAAAAAAAAAAAAAAAAACAACTTTTATCTATTTAAGTTTTGTTTTGCATTTTGTTTGAATTTCACTAAATTCAGCAAAGCATATTATATGTCACACAAAAAAATGTAGCAGATTTTACCTATTTTAAAATTATTGTGAATTTAATATGAATATGTCTGAAATATTTTCCGCTGGACGTAAAACAAACAATCAACCAATACACGAACAATTTATGAGCTGACAGATGAACGGTAAACCAAAACAGGACTCATTGATTAACGGGCGTATACTTTATGTTATCTGTGAGATTGTATTCTATTAATCAAGCTACGAATTTAATGAATAATTTGACAAAATTCCCAACATGCACATTATATAAGTATAAAATTGAAAACATCCTTTCGTTATAATATAACCGTAACACGACTTAAAATATTTTGGACTAGATTCGTATGAACGGTAAATTTACACATATTCAAATCTTTATATATCAAGTGACATTATCACTTCAATGTTACATATCAAAATCTTTGTTGGAAATCGTAAAGGTATATGCATACAAATGAGCTTGAGAAAACATTACTTTACCACCTCAAAAACCTAGATTAATATATTTATACGTGAAGATATATAAAGTTGCCAATTTTTTCTAAATACGTAGGAGTATTTTAAATTCTGGAAAAGAAATAAACTTAGCTGACTATGCGGTATGGGCTTTGCTCAATGTTGAAGGCCGTACGGTGACCGATAGTTGTTAATTTCTGTGTCATTTGCTCTATTGTGGAGAGTTGTCTCATTGGCAATCATACCACATCTTCTTTTTATAATTAGTCTTGTTTGTACTTGACACTTCTTTATAATGTTTGAATTGTTTGTGTGTTAGTTTGTTGATAAAATCAATCACGTCGCTTGATCTTAAACTGAAAATTGATGTAAGAAGCTTTACACGGATATTGTATGTAGTAAAATGTGAGAGATGTGGAATGATTGACAATGAGATAACTATCCTATTAAAAACAAAGGGCAAGAATGTTAAGAACCACACGAACAAGTCACCGAATAGCAATCGACAACCACTGACATGACGACTCATAGCTTGAGACAGGTAAACTCAGGATATTGCGGGATTAAACTTAGACAAAACTGGTTTACCGATGATCAGATTTTATTAATCGATTAAGAAGATACAAATTAAGGAAACACACAAAAACTGCATGAGAAATCACTTTGAAAGGGTAAGCCTCTCCTGCTTTTGCATGCATCACCCTCAATGCAGGTCAACACTTTAAAATTTGTTTGTGAAAGTTCAATTTCCCCTAATCGTGGACAGATATGTAACAGCATATCAACATAAAAAACAAAATATGTGTCAATAGAACAACTAACTAATGTCCCGGTTGCACTTTCAGTGAACTGTAAAATCATTATCCATTTTTTTTTTTAATGCAAAAGCATGTTTTTTAAAAGTCATAATGCATATTGATAGTTAGTTTCAAGTGAATTTTACCATTACGTCATGCTATCTAGAACATCGAACAAACTTTAACGTGATACGGGACAAACGAACGAATGAACTAACAGACAGTCGGACACATTGACCGGAATAGGTAATGCCGAGTAAATTCAAAGGCTGGGCTTTGTATCTTATGGTGAGTGTTTTACATCTTCATTGTTCTTAAATGCCGCGATTTCCCCTCAAAATATTAATTTGGGAGAACTTGTTCCTATTATTCACATTTGTATATTTTGTATAATAACAATAGCCTATTTATTAAAAAAACGCTTTTGTCACACAATATCACAACATTAGCTATGCATGCGTTGAGGACTTTAAGTGCTTTTTTCATCTTCACGCAATATCCTTTCTCTTTTGGGATTGTCTTACATATTGGGTTGACCTGAAGGTGTTCATATATATTCATCAAAACAACAAATTTTATACCGTATAACCTTTGTGAATAGTTCAAAATTACAACAATGTATGTTATCGTTTGTTGGCTATAGACCATCAAACAAACCTTTTCGTATTTTTGACATACAATATAAATTGATAATAAAAATCACTGACCTTTAAATAAATCTACTTCTCATCAATGAAACAAGTATAGTGTAGTACTGAACAGGACTTTTAAAACATATAATTTATTTACAGTTTTTTTTTTAAATCCACTGAAGCGAATGATAACATATAAAACACTGATTCATCTGCTACAGTGAGATTTTTGTATTTTATCATGTTTATAAATATACGAACATATACACACATATCTACCACAAAAAAACTCCTCGTTACTGCAGGTGAATTGTTATGTCATTTTTGTGTTTATCAATTGGAAACCATCACCGAGCTGTGATTTTATACAACAGCTAAGATAACAAAATCCGGAGTAGTTTAAAGGAGTGGACAGATATATATTTCGATTCGTAACGTTTTTTCGCAATTCCAGAACAAAGTTTAAAAAGATAAAGTTTATACAATGTACAAGTTGTACTTTTTAAATGATTAAAAATATATCTGAATTAAACATAACAAGGCCAACAGACAAACAATAGCACACAAAACACAACACAGAAAACTAAAGACTGAGCAACATGAACCCCACCAAAAACTGGGGGTGATCTCAGGTGTTCCGGAAGGGTAAGCAGATCCTGCTCCACATGTGACACCCGTCGTGTTGCTCATGTTATTACAAACCCGTTATTAAGTCTAGTTCGGTAGGTCACATTCGGGAAAAGGGACGGGATAGTAGTTACGACATTAAGAACATATCCGCTATCATCTGTGAAACGGATATTCCATAACGGTCAACCAATGTGATGGCGTCCGTAAAACTCACGAAGGGACGATTTCAACTTCACTACTTGGAACTCTTGGTTTAATAGCTACATTGTGAGCAGCAACCCTCTATCAAGGAAACCAAGATAGGAAATACAAGCACTGGAATATTTTATCAACTGAGAGATATATTCTCCGTATGCAGGCGCTTCATGAATATTGCTACATAGAAATGGAAAGTTCACAATTGGGAAGCTGAAATCATCTCTTTTGTCGTAAAGTTTTGTTTTCAACCGACTCTCATTGTCAATTTCTAGATGCAAGTCAAGATATGAGACAGAGGTTTACTTCTTAAAAAGGGTATATTTACATGTAGAACAAACGCGTGTCTGGCATACAAAATTTTAAAATTGGTATTTATAATGAGTCTATTCCCCTTTCCAAAGAATTTGCATTCTTTGAGAAGTTACTGATAGTTCTGGAGAATCCACCCTTTTTACCTGTATTAAACTTTGTGTCCCGAGTGCTAATCAAAATTATAAATAATGAATAATAATAATATTACAGTTGTATGTGGTGATTCCGTTCTACTCTATTCCTCCTTTTCTGTGTAATTTGTTAATTTTTATGGAACAATATCTTACTTATAAACGGATACGTATTTTCATTTCGATTTCTGATTAACATTATAGGTTAATAAATGCTATTGTTCCATCAATCATTCCCCTATTCTACTTGCAGTCATATCGTCTGACTAGTTTTCGATAGAAGATGAAGTTGCTGGTGCTGATCTATAAAATTTGTATAATCAACTGCATGTTAAACAGGTTGGAACTTAAATATGAATCGAATAAAGCTGTATATTTAGCCATTTTATTGAATTATCGTCATTTTGATGGTTGCTGGGTAACAAAATATACGAGATAGATCAAGACGCCACCATTATCAGAGGGTCTGTGGTATACAAAATATCAGTTGTACTTCTTAAATGATTAAAAATATATACAAATTAAACATGACATCACCTGTAATGTACACCCTGCAATTCTGTTCTGATAGAAACGTCTGTTCAATAATATTACCACAAACAAAAAATTGTTACGGAAATTGACCAAACGGAAGTTGTTGCGGACATTGACCAAACGGGATGTGTTGCGGAAAAAGCAATTATATAACAAACAACTACTGCATTTTCAAACTTTATAAAAGAAATAGTAAATGTAGCTTTACTTAAAAAAAAACAAAGTACATTTCTCATGTAGACGAAACGCTCGTCTTGCGTATAGATGTTTAATCCTGATATCTTTGATGAGTTAATTCTCCTAAAAGTCTTTGCATTGTTTTATAATTTACTGATAGTTCTTGAGAATCCACCTTTTTATCTATATTAAATCATTGAGTTTCATTACAAACCACTAATGCAGAATTGCAACTGGCACAACTGATGATGATAATTCAAATGTGAAGTTAAGCGCGTGTACCAAATGTTTCAATGGAATAACGTGGCTGTATTTATAGAGATAAAAAAGAGAGTCATACTCGAATTATCTATTACTACAATCTGATGTAAAATTTAATGCTCAGATGATAACTGATCACCCGCTGTCAAATTCAGATCCGCGAGAGAATGTTCAAATTTCCGGAAGAGATTTGACGAATAAAATGTACCAATAGTAACTGAGCATTCGCTTAATCCGATACCAAAAGTAAAGAATCAAATTATAAGTAGTACGGAATGCATACTTCTTATACAACTCAAGTATACTAACACTCAACCAGGAACGACAGTGAAGATTCCAATGGGCAATGAAAAACCATAAGAACACACAGATCTCCTCGTGGCAAAAGCATTAACATTGTTTCGAATCCAAATCTGTATTTACTATTTACTAAGTTGAAGAGCTTTTATTTCTTAACACACATGCACAAAGTTATGCCAAATCTGGCTAAGGCCATTTATGAAAATGCATGGATACATAGATAACAAACAAACATGTGATAATAAGCAAACCAATATCACAAAAATAAACAACATCAGACATTTAAGGATCAACGTACGATCTTCAGCAATGTGTGGTAAAAATACAACACATAAAGCCCTAGACCACACTATTTTCGTTTATTTAAATCTTTTGTTATGTCGTGTATAACGTTGTAGAATATGCTTTTACCTCTTAATTTTCACAGGATAGTCTTGCTGTTTAAATTAGTAAGAATAAAATTTATAAACATAGTTTTATATATAGGATTATTATTTTACTGATTGATTTAAACGATTCGTTGGCATTTGGATTTTACCAGTAGAACCTGACCATATACAAATAAGCCTTGTTTATACATTGTTAGTGTTTTCATGTTTATATCAGCATTTTACATGTAGTCATTATTTGTTTTTGACTTTTACCTTAATTGGTTTTATAAAGTTTGAAAGCAGAGCCGAAACTCACTTTTGATTGCATTGCTTTTGAGGATTATATGTATAGCATTATGAAATTTTATGTTATAGATTTTGTTTGTTAATATTAACACAACGCACAATTTTGTTGTATGAATGTCGACAAATGCAAGACATAGAAATTACAATTCGACAGCGACGTCAAAACTTTTTGCATTTATTGAAAACTTTGTATTTCAGAAGATCGAAGAGATGGATCCTTAATATAATTTGTGGTTATTTTTTTTTTTATCAACGAAAACCCGAAATAAGCATTCAGTAATAACGAACATTTTGCTGTTATCGTCCTTCCTTATAGACAGAAATATCTTGTAAACCGAGTGTGATATAAATTAGTGATGCGCAAACAATGAAAATCCAGATATGCGCTTCGGACATACGAAATTAATACTGTGCTTAATTTCTTTACACACCTAATTACACGGGTAAATTTATTACTTTTTATTTATATTTTTGATTGACGATCGGTCAGATTGTCAAACAGAAATATCCAATTGTCATCATTATTAGACTTATTAGGTATTTCCACTTTTCCGTGGACAGACCTATTGATTTTCTTCTGATTATTATCAGGTCTTTCCACTTTTCCGTGTAAAGACCTATTGATTGTGTTGATATTATTATTTTTCTTTTTCTTCCGCCACTTTTATTTCTTGCGAGAAGATTTTATTTCGCAAGATGTCGCTTAAATATTTGGTCTATGATATCGAACAGTTAATATGCTTTTCAAACTGACACCGTTTAGCAGAACACTTTTCTTTGTATGAGTGATCTCCCCAAACACTGGTTTTCTTGTGATTGCTACTCCTTCGCAACCGTAAAAGAAACCGACAAATTTATTTTCCCAAATTGCTCGTTACATCCTCAGGTTGTCGAAAAATATTTTGACCGAAGTAATCCAGCGACTCCATATGAGAGTTATTTCTCCTTATGTATTTGATATAGTTGAAATGTATTTGAAACTGGTTAACCATAAGCAATTGACATCTAGGGTCTTTTAATTTGAGGTCCAGGGTCCACCAAAACCAAAGTGAGGTCAAGGTCATGTTTTAGATTTAGATTTTTGCTTATTATTGCTTCTCCTCAGAAACTGTATATGATATCGACATAATATTTTTACTAAATTATTAGTTACGACATGCATGTCGCAAAACATACACTTTGGTTGAAAGGGTAATTCGACTATAAATAGGAGTTTTCTCTCCTCTTATATTTACAATTAGCTGTATGGGATATAACTCATTAACCATATATAGGAGAGATCTAGGGTCTTTTGATTTGAGGTCCCTGGTTAATGACCTTGAATTTAGGTCAATGCTCATATTTATATATGATAAAGCTATGGGATCTTCTGCATTAGGTTGGTAGATATATCACCTTGAAAAGCAAGTCGGAAGTGACCTTTGTAAACCGGAAGAAGCCATTCCTGCACTTATTTCATTTAAAAGTACCTAGAGCCATATATTATTGGAACCAGTGTGAAGTAACCTATCATATGGTACCGGAAGTGATATTTTGAAACCAGAAGTTGCAATTTATCTCCATTATTTTAAGTAAAATATATAGAAACCATATATTTTGGAATCAGTGTGACTAAGGCTATCATATGAGACCGGAAGTGACATTTTCTAAACCGGAAGTATCAATTTCTCTCCTTATTTCAGACTAAAGTTTATGGAAACAGTATAACTTTTCATTCAGTAAGAAGAAACCTATGAATTGACACTAATAGTAATTTTCAGTAAACTGCAGGTAGCTTCTTATCAATTATTTGGAAATTTAATGTGGAAAGACCTTCAATTGTTCTCTGAACAAATGGTCTTCAATTTTTTTTCTCCCGGGTAATTTTTGCATGCGCTGTATTGCTATTTCACAAGAGATGTCGCTTAGATATTTGGTGTATGATATCAAACAGTTATACGCTTTTGAAACTGATACCGCTTAACCGAATAAAAGGCAACAGTAGTATACCGCTGTTCAATAATCATAAATCTATTACGCGAAAACAAATCCGGGTCACAAACCAAAACCGAGGGAAACACATCAACCATTAAAGGAAAACAACGAAACAACAGAACCACTGAACTGCTACAAAACAAACAAACGCCAACATACATAGATTCGGACTATTTGATAACGACTGCCATATTCCTGACTTGGTACAGGACATTTTTAGAAAAAGTTGTGGGTTGAACCTGGTTTTATGGCTAGCCAAACCTCCCACTTATATGGCAATGTTAAAAATACCGCAAAAATGACAACATAACGTGACAGGAATACAGTACAAATAAACGCAAGAACACGCAGGACAGAGAAATACATAAATAAATGATATAACATGTAAACAACAGAATAACAACGGACACTTTCCATGAATTTACGGCAGTACACCAGTACACCACAATAAAATTATGAACTGTACGTCACACGAATGTATCAACGCCACAAAAAGTGACGTATTTTTTGTGACTTTTATTTTATCACAGGTAAATTTCTAAGAATATAATATAGAATTGGGATTGAGTTTATATTGGTGTTATTTTATGTATTTTCTAACCATTACCTGAATATTTATATAGAATTGTGTTTGTAATGGTGTAATTATTTGTATTTTCTAACCATGTCGGTTTAAATACCGAGACACGTCTAATACAATGTAATAGCAATGCGAAATCACACCCGGCAAAACAGTCATATTCGGGAATAGGTCACGTTCGGTACTTAGCAGACCAGACGACCTTTTTATAAATAGTCGTGTCCATGAACCAATCCCAGCAAAACTTACTAATACCATTGTCTATAGGAGATTCTATTTGTTGTCTGTATCGAGTTTCTATAATGATTTTCCATGTATCGCTGTGTATATTTTAAATGCAATTTTATATGCATTTTAATGTTTGTCTTCAATTACAGGTTTATTCTGTTATTGCTCTGTTTATGCATGATTTGATGATTCGTATATATAGCATGTTTTGCTTATATATATTTACTTTAAATTATATATATTATCTTTAACTGTTAAAACCTGATTTGACCTTTTCTCGGTAGATTGTTCTCTGGTTAATTATAAACTTTTAAACATCTATTTATTTGAAAGGATTTTCCCAACGTAAATGACCTGTGGTAATAAACTAGTCGTCTATGAATTTTTTTAATTTGATGATATTACACCTGGTGTTTCGGATATCATTTAGGTCAAGTTCGACCAAGGCCGTTCATCCTCGTCAGGTGCCCTGGCCTAAATTATTTTTATTTACTATAACAATTGATTATAATTACTTTTAAATTGTTATCAATATGTTTCTATCGTGTAACGTATCAAATGCAGTTACATTTTGGGGCACTACACCTGGTGAATCTGTAACACACTTATAGTTTAATGTTCATTCTTTATCTAATTATTTTATTATTTTATAATTTTGCCGACGTCAAATACTCCTTCACATTCTTGTGTTTACGATAAGCAATGATAGGCGGTCTGGGAAATAGATGTTTAGCGGTCTCGTCATCTTCAATCAAATGCCAGTGTTTTCTTATTCGTCTTCCCAACTGCTTAAATAAAGGATTAAATTTCGTTGCTATGACTAGTGGTGGACTTTTCTGTTTGTTTTTGTTTTATAACATAATGTGTTTTGCCTACTTTTTGTAGTGCTTTATTAACTAGTGGATTAATTTCATTTTCCTTGTGTCCCTGAGTATAAGCTTGTGTTTAAACAGTTTGATCTGTGTGTCGAGGTCATCTTTGTTATTACACGATCGAATGAACCGTGTAACTTCGCCAATTATAAATCCTTAAATACACAGGCGGGATGAGCTGATGATTTATCTAAATATTGGAAGTTATCCGTAGGTTTGCGATATAATTTGATATCTAATATTTGTTCCGTTTTAAATCTATCTCCTTTAAATATTGTTACGTCCAAAAATTGTATTTGACTATGAGAAATTTCATATGTGAATTTTAACAATGGATGAATACTATTTGCAATCTGGTAAAATTCAATAAGAACTTGTTCACTTCCTTTGAATAATAAAAATACCGTCATCTCTGTAGACAGATAGAAGAGAAATTTCGGACGATTGTGAGAACCGTTTTAATATTTCAGAAACGATTTCAAATATTCTAATATCAGTTAAACTAGGAGACATTGGTGACCCCATCGGTACTCAACTCTCTGTTTAAAATCTGCCCGTTGAATTCAAATTCATTGTTTCCAAGGGCAATTTTCAATAATTCTAACATATCCTTTTGGGAGGCACCGGATGTCAAATTTACATTAATAGCGGCCATGCTCTGTCGATTGCGTTTATAATTTCCGTATGATGTAGATTGGTATACATACTAGAAATGTCAAATGAACTCATTAATATATCAGGAGAGGCTCTTATTTTTCCAATTTGTTTATAAAAGAAGTTGTATCTTGTGTGTATGTCCAAAATTGGTTGACAACTGGTTTAATAAAATAATCGATATATTGTGCAATTCTTTCTAAGGGCTATTACATAAAGATACAATGGGTCTTCCTGGAACGTCTATATTCAGTAAACAATTCTTATCAACTTTGATCTTTTCTCTATTATTTTGATTAATTTTATGAAGTTTTGGGAGGAAGTATAGTCTACCCAATCGTTTTTCATCGTCATTTTTTAGGAACTTTAGTGTGACATCATCAATGTAAGAGTTCTTGTGTAAACGAGAAATGATTGTGTTGATACTGTTCACGATTTCCGTTGTGTGAGATTCATTAATTGTTTCATAGTGTATATTGTCATTAAGCTGATTCATTGCTATTTTTATATAGAGGTCTTTATCAAGAACAACTGTTGATGAGTTTTTATCTGCCTTCTTTACTATAATACGATCAATTTTGGACATACACACAAGATACAACTTCCTTCATAAACAAATTGGAAAAAATAAGAGCACCAGCGGACATATTAATGAGCTCATTTGACATTTCAAGCATGTACACCAATCTACATCATACTGAAATTATTAATGCAATCGACAGAGCATGACCACTAATAATGCAGTGTAAATTTGACATCCCAGTGCCACCCAAAAAGGCTTTACTGGAAAACAGAAGGTTGGGGTTCCAATGGGATCCCCAATGTCGCCTTGTTTAACAGATATAAGAATATATGAAATCGTTTCTGAAATATTGAAACGGTTTCCATACTCGTCTGACATTTCTCTTCTTTCTGTCTACAGAGATGACAGATTTTTATTATTTAAAGGAAGCGAACAGTCTCTTAAGGAATTTTACCAAATTGCAAATAGTATTCACCCACTATTAAAATTTACACATGAAATCTCTAATAATCAAATACAATTTTTGGATGTAACAATATTTAAAGGAACCCGATTTGAAACAGAAAATATATTAGATGTCAAATTATATCGCAAACCTACAGATAATTACCAATACTTAGAAAAATCGTCTGCTCACCCAGCATCTGTATTCAAAGGATTTATAATTGGGGAAATTACAAGGTTCATTAGATCGTGTTGTAACAGAGATGACCTCGACACACAGATAGAAGTATTCAAACAAAAACTTACACTAAGAGGATACTCGGAAAATGAAATTAGTCCACTAATAGATAAAGCATTGAGAAAAAACAGATTGAATACATTATGCTATAAAAAATAATAAACAAGTTTTAGCAACTAAATTTAATCCACTCTTTAAACAATTGGGACGACGAATAAGAAAACATTGGCAGTTAATAGAAAATGATATAACTGCTAAGAATTTATTTCCAGACCACCTATGATTGCTTATCGTAAACATAAGAACGTGAAGGAGTACTTGACCTCGGCAAAATTATAATCACTGTAAACAATTAAATAGTAATTAGATAAGAAAGGACACAAAAATAATAATGATATTGCAGATTCACCAGGTGTCGTGTCGTAAAAATACCATTACATTTGATATGTTACCACAACAAGAACTAATCAAATTGTAATTACATAGTAATTATAATTATACAAGGCTATGGTACCTGATGAGGATTTACGGCCTTGGTAAAAATGACCTAAATGATATCCGAAACACCAGGTGCAGCTTAATCATTTTACATCACTGAAAATCGAAGACATCTACTTGATTACCACACATCATTATAATCTTATCACAGACACACACTTTCTAACAGTAATTATTTTACATAAGAAAGGTCAAATCAGGCTACGATAAAAATAACTACAAAATAAATGTATAGTATACATGGTATACACAATATAATTTTTGAAAAAAAGTCTGTACAGGAAGCTATATATAATTCACTTATTGATAAAGGTATCAATATGTTTTGCTGCGATTGGTAATGGACACGACTATTAATAATTCGTGATGGTGTCCATAAAATTTACGGAGTTTCATTTTTAATCTTTCCTCCTCATAACTCTGTTGGAGCAGTTTCTGCGTAAGGAGCACACTCCTGTATATTAAGTCCGTATAGTGTGAACATGCACGAGCATAACGTATCAACTGAGATATATAAACACCATTCGATGGGGCAGAGGGTTTGTTACTGCTGCTAAATTGGTAATTGATAGTTGGGAAGTTGAAATCGTCCCGTTTGTCATAGATGTTAGTGTGAAGTCGTCCATCTGTGTCAATATTGAGGAAAAGATCAAGGTATGAAGCAGTCCTTCTAGTATCAGTAGTTTCCTTAATTACAAGTTCACTTGGCTATATGAGATGTAATTAGTACTGACTGATATATGGGTTATTCAGTGACAGGACATCATCAATATATCTGAAAGTGAAATTAAGGAATTTCGCAAGGTGCTTTTTTTGTTTTGTTTTTCAGAAGGTTCTGAATAATTTCTGCTTTATACGAGTAAAAAAAAAACAAAACAAATCGGCCAGTAGGGGTGCGCAATTAGTACCCATTGGAATACCAACTGTATGTTGAAATATCAATCCTCCAAACTCAACAAATATATTGTCGATCAAAAAGTCCAGCATTTTGATAATATCATCTTCAGTGTATTTTCTGATAGAATCAGTGTGGTTCTTCACAAAATAAGAATTACTATAACCCAAAACAAGAAATTTATATCTACGATTCCCATTTTTATAGAAAAAGCTCTGTTAAATGAGATGGTGAAATCGATCTTTCAATTGAGCGTGGGGAATAGTAGTGTAAAGCGTAGAAAAATCAAAAGTTTTAATGTTGCTGCAAAATTGCAGAGATTGTGATCTAAGATTTAGCAGTAGATCTTTAGAATTTTTAAGAATCCACATCTGATTGACACCACTGGTTGAATATATCTCATCACAAAAATTATGAAGTCCATCTTTTACTGTAGAAAGAATAGTAGTCAGCACTTTAGAAAGATGTTTAGTAGAACATCTTGATGATCCAGCTATGTATCGTTCTTTATATGGAGTTTTGTGAAGTTTTGGTTTCCAGTATAATGACGGTAGATTTTCTTCGTTTTCTTTGATGTTAAAACCAAAAGAAAAGAAGGACAGATTTGTGATTTTGTAAAATTTCATCCTTTGTAAATGATGTTAAAGAAAATGTAGGATTGCCAGATTTACTGTTTATTCCAAGCTCTTTTGTGAGACATTCCAAGTAAAGGTTTTTACATATGAAGACACTATTATTGGAGGCTTTATCTGCTGGAACAACGACATATATGTCATGCAAAGAGGATAAAGCATCCACAACCTCCGGGTTCTTGAATGGGTTAGAAACTCTTATGCTCACAGTACATCGTAGTTTCTGAACGCGTTTCTGAATGCATGATCCAATAGCTCTGATCCATTCAGACAAAGTGTCCAGTTCTGATTCATCTGTCTCGCGCTTTACCCATTTTCTGGCATAGTCTTCAACTGCATCCAACCTGAAGTTCTTTTTCCAGTTGAAGGGCTGTGGAATTGTATATTTTGGTCCCTTGTCTAACAACTCTCTTAGTTGTTCATTGGTTACGATGCCAGAGTCGCCAGTAATAACATTACAAGTTGGACTATAATTGTATTTTGACGATGCACATGAGCAATCCGGAGGTTTGGATTTCACATCTTTGAGGTTAAAGGCCTCTAAAACCCTCTTGTGGTTGAAAATCTTGGATGCAAAAGGCTTGGTGTAAATATATGAAATTACAGGTGTAGCTTTATTTTTGAATAATCAGGTATAGTTTTTGTACAGATTTCTGGTGGAAAATATTGCTTATATTGATAGCATCTAAACCTTTATTGGCGAATTCTACTTTAAAATAATTACGTTTTTCCTCGTTTTTGGAAGTAGTGGATACGGGTTTGAATAGTCTATGATTAACAATGTCCATGATTACTGCAACAAATATATACAAAACAGAAATAGAATCAATAATGGAAGTATTTTGGGCCTCTTGAAATAGTAAATAAAGTTTAGATAATGGAATGGAGTATAATTTAGTTCTGATATGGTGAATTGCTAAAGGTTTTTGAACAGACGATAACAGACTGTCAATTGTCACGGTGTGAACAGCAGGTGGTGTATAATTTTGTGACCATGACTTCTATTTCGTCTAGCAGAAGTGTTAAATAATTGTAATGTATTGACAGTACTACACCTGGGACTAGACAAAATACCTACACCATCAATTTTGTTATTGCATCCATAGGGAATGGCTGTTCCCAACTCTCTAATCCAAAAGTCTTCTCTTTGTAACCGATATGGTGTGCTCAATATGGGGTCATTTGTTGAATGATAAATTTTCTCTATAATCCGGACTTTCATTGAAGCAATAGAATGGTCAGGCTGATTAAATTGTTCATAGAGAAATTTGTTGTTATTAGGATCATTAAAATAAGACCGATGGTCATTCATTCTAAAATTGACAGATCAGTCCACAAAGAGCTCATTCAATACCGTACACAGTATTGGAAGCAGTACAATTTATATTCTCATGACTGTGTGTATTGTAACCTTATGTGGTCAAGTTACTGTGAAAGTAGGTATCAGATATTAGTATATCACAGGTTTTACAGTTTTTACGGTTACATTTGGAAATAGAGCAATATTGCAAGTTGTCATTGAAATCTAAAATATCTGAAAGTTGAACAGTACAGGGCCGAATATAAACAAATTTGTCTGCATTTTTATAGTACAACGAAGAATCAGACGACTGCACATGTGTCATTTTCGTTACATCCTTAAAGATCATCCTGGGGACACCTGATATAATCGGTGTTGTTATGGCCTTGACAACATCCGATCGACTCCTTTTTATCGTTATGTCCCCAGTGCTAATATAAAATATAAACTATGAATCATGATAAAATTACAGTTGAATGTGGTATGTTGCTGGTGATGATTCCGTTCTATACTATTCCTCCTTTTCTGTGTATTTTGTTTATTAATTATCTGGAACATTATCTGTATACGAATCCGTATTTTCATTTCTGATCGCAAGTACTTAGAAAATTACCATTATAGGTGAGTAAATGCTATTGTTCCATCAATCATTCGTCCTATTTTTCTTGCAGCCATATCGCATGATCATTTTTCGATAAAAGTTGAAGTTGCTGGTGCTGAATTATAAATTGGTATATAATTAGTTTATTGGGTATTTGAATTATAAGCATATTTACCTGATTAAATGGAAGAACTGCTACTGTACATAAAATGAAAACAAAAGTTTCTGAAAAAAAACAAACAAAACAAAATTAAAACCAATTGTTCAGAGAACAATTGAAGGTCTTTCCACTCGTAAAGATCTATTTTGATATGAAAATAATAAAATTGGTTTTAACATGTCATTTCCAGCGTCAAATGATAGCTTTTTGTACGCTGATTAAAAAATATGAGGTTTATATACAAAAAAAAAATAAATAAGGGAGATAATTTGTTACTTCCGGTATTATTTGAATGTTTACTTGACACTGATTCCAAAAATATATGGTTCTATATACTTTTATATTAAATAAGTACAAAAATAGCTACTTCCGGTTTACACAAGGTCACTTCCGGTTGGATTTTCAAGGTCAAATGGCTTGCAACCTAATGCAAAAGTCCCATGGCTTTATCATGTATACATATGAGGTAAAAGCAAAGGTCAAAATCCAGAACGTCAAACTTACCTTTGACCTTGAGCTCAATTTCAAGGTCATAAACCAAGGACCTCAATTCAAAAGACCCTAGGTCTTAGTTATATATGGTTAATGAGTTATATCACCATACGCGTATTTTTAAATACAAGAGGGGAGAAAACTCTAATTTAATGTTAGCGCACCCTTTAAACCAAAATGTATGTGTTACGACATGTCGCAACTAACAATTTAGTAATAATATGTTGTCGATATCTTATACGGTTTTTGAAAAGAAGTGAAAATAAGCCAAAATCAAAATTTAGAATATGACCTTGACCTTTGACTTTGACCAAATTTTCTTTTTTTTGGACCAAGGACCTCAAATCAAAAGACCATAGGCCAATATCACTTATGGTTTACCAGTTAGAAATACAAATCACTTATATCAAACACATAAGGGGGAATAACTCTCATATGGAGTCTCCGAATAGCTTCGGTCAAAATTAAAATCCTAATCCTGAAGATGTAACGAGCAATTTGGTAAAATAAATTTGTTGTAATCTTTTACGGTTTGGAAGGAGTAGTGGCCACAAGAAAAACAGTGTTTGGGAGATAACTCTTACAACGTAAAGTATTTTGTTACGCAGTTGTCAGTTTTAAAAGCGTATAAACTATACGATATCATATTCCAAATATCTAAGCGACATCTTTTGAAACATCAATACTACGCAAGAAGATTTAGGCGGAAGAAAAAAAATAATAATAATAATAATATAAATCAATTGCTTTCAAAAGCAATTGTAAACGGTCTTTCCCCTTCTGAAAGATGATTGATTGATATGTGTGTGTTTATTTGTTTGTTTGTTTGTTTGTTTCTTTCTTTCTTTCTTTAAAGGGTCCATATTAGTGTGTTGGTTAAGTTTCTATATTTAGTTAGTTGAAAAGTTTTATTCTATTTCAGGTCCCGCGCGCGTATTTGTCTCGCGCCAGATTGTGGCGTCACGTGACGAAGCTTTATAATAGCGAAAACTTCGTATTTTTATTTCTTTTAGGTGGAGAACATGTATAGCGACGGAGTACACACAATGTATTTCTTTTGTCATTGTAGGTAATTGACGTTTCGATCACAGTTCACGAGCAGTGCATGCTTTGGATTTAATTGATCCTGTGTAACTTTAAAACACGTTTATCGATTATTTTCATACAATGTACATTTTCAGCAGCAGTTTGTAACAGAGATTTGTATTTTAATCTAGGAGCGGACATTTTATTGTAGGATTTCCTGAGATTTATGGAGCTAGCAAGCAATTTTTACGGCATTGCAATTTCTTTTCTCTACGGAAATTCTTGGGAGGAGCTGCACCACGTTGTTCTATGAAGATGTAATACATGTATACCCTGCTGACTGCAAATTTTGATGTCAATTGGACATGTAGTTTCAGAGAAGATCAGATAACATGCATGTGGATTTTTTTTTCAGAATAGATGTTCATACAATTATATAAATCAATTGTTTTTAAAACAATTGTTATTGGTATTTTCCCCTCCGAAACATAATTGATTAATTCATTTGTTTATTGATTGATTGGTTTGTTGGTTGGTTGATTAATTGGTTGGTTGGTTGGTTGGTTGATTATTTAAACACGTGGGATAGAGTCTCGAAACAAGCGAAAAAGAAACAAATGAGATCTTGGACCCCGTATTAAACACACGAGACGGAAACATGCTTGCAATGATTGATTGATTGGTTGGTTGGTTGGTTGGTTGATTGATTGATTGATTGATCGATTAAACACATTGGATAGGGTCTCTTGGCACAAGCGAAAAAAACAAATGAGACCTTGGACCCCGTATTAAACACATGAGACGGAGACATGCATGTAACGATTGATTGATTGATTGATTGATTGATTGATTGATTGATTGATTGATTGATTGATTGATTGATTGATTGGTTGGTTGGTTGGTTGGTTGGTTGGTTGGTTTACTAATTAAACACGTTGGATAGGGTTTCTTGAAACAGGCGAAAAAGAAACAAAGGAGATCTTGGACCTGTATTAAACACATGAGACGGAAACATGCATGCAATGATTGATTGATTGATTGATTGATTGATTGATTGATTGATTGATTGATTGATTGATTGGTTGGTTGTCAACCTACAAAAGCATTAAAACACACATAAAACTCTTTGAATAGTGCAAAAACAGATAATTTGCCTCTTTGTCCATGACCTTGACCTTTGACCTTGTAACCTTGATCAAGGTCATTGGTTGACAATGTCATTGCAAAAGACCCTATGGGTCTGGGACCTTTGTTTAAGAGATTTGCCTAATAATGTCTTTTTATAAACCATCAATGGGGTTATGTCCCTTACACAATGGTAAAACCAATAGATTCATAATGTAACAAAGTTGCCCCTTGAAAGAACAAACATTTTTCACTATTTAAATTTTCTGTATCTATAACCATTCGAGAATTATTGGGAAATCAAAGACATGTTAACATCTAAAATATGACCTTGACCTTTGACCTTGACTTCATTTTCATTTTTATGGACCAAGGACCTCAAATCCAAAGACCCTAGGCCAATATCACTTATGGTTTACCAGTTAGAAATACAAATCACTTATATCAAATACATAAGGGAATAACTCTCATATGGAGTCTCCGAATAGCTTCGGTCAAAATTAAAATCCTAATCCCGAAGATGTAACGAGCAATTTGGTAAAATAAATTTGTCGTAATCTTTTACGGTTGCGAAGGAGTAGTGGCCACAAGAAAAACAGTGTTTGGGAGATAACTCTTACAACGTAAAGTATTTGGTTACGCAGTTGTCAGTTTTAAAAGCGTATAAACTATACGATATCATATTCCAAATATCTAAGCGACATCTTTTGAAACATCAATACTACGCAAGAAAAAAATTAGGCGGAAGAAAAAAAAAAATAATAATAATAATAATAATAATCAGAACAAAGCAATAGGTCTTTCCACGGAAAAGTGGAAAGACCTAATAATCAGAACAAAATCAATAGGTCTTTCCACGGAAAAGTGGAAAGACCTAATAAAACCACCTTACGACGTAAAGGTGTACATATAAAAATAGACTTTCTTTAAAAAGAATTTTTCATTGAATTTTATGACAAACCATTCATGCAGAATTGCAACTGGTACAACTGGTGATGATAATTCAAATGTGAAGTTAAGCACGTGTACCAAATGTTTCATTGGAATAACATGGCTGAATTTATAGAGATAAAAAAGAGAGTCATACTCGAATTATCTATTACCATAATCTGATTTTAAATTTAATGCTCAAATGATAACTGATCACCCGCTGTCAAATTCAGATCCGCGAGAAAATGTTCGAATTTCTGGAAGAGATTTGACGAATAAAAGGTACCATAGTAACTGAGCATTCGCTTTATCCGATACCAAAAGTAAACAATAAAATTATAAGTAGTACGGTATGCATACTTCTTATACAACTCAAGTATACTATCACTCAACCAGGAACGACAGTGAAGATTCCAATGGGCAATGAAAAACCATAAGCACACAGGTCTCCTCGGTGGCGATCGCATTAACATTGTTCCAAACCCAAATCTATATTTTCTATTTACTAAGTTGAGGAGCTTTTATTTCTTAACACACAAGCCAAAAAGTTATGCCAAATTTGGCTAAGGCCATTTATGAAAATGCATGGATTTATAGATAACAAACAAACATGTGATAATAATGCAAACCAATATCACAAAAAAAAAACAACATCAGCCATTTAAGGATCAATATACGATCTTCAGCAATGTGTGGTAAAAATACAACATATAAAGCCCTAGATCACACTATTTTCGTTTATTTAAGTCTGTTGTAAAGTCGTGTATAACGTTGTAGAATGTGCTTTTACCTCTTAATTTTCACAGGATAGTCTTTCTGTTTAAATTAGTAAGAATCAAAATTTATAAAGTTTAACATAGTTTTATATTTAGGATTATTATTTTACTGATTTATTTAAACGATTCGTTGGTATTTGGGTTTTACCATTAGAATCTGACCATATACATATAAGCCTTGTTTATACATCGTTAGTGCTTTCATGTTTATATCAGCATTTTACATGTAGTCATTATTTGTTTTTTGCTGACTTTTACCTTAATTGGTTTTATCAAGTTTGAAAGCAGAGCCGAAACTCACTTTTTGATTGCATTGCTTTTGAGGATTATATGTATAGCATTATGAAATTTTATGTTATAGATTTGTTTTTGTTAATATTTACACACAAAAATTCTGTTGTATGAATTGCGACGAATGTCGACAAATGCAAGACATAGAAATTACAATTCGACAGCGAAGTCAAAACTTTTTTTGTATTTATTGAAAGCTTTGTATGTCAGAAGATCGAAGAGATGGATCCTTAATATGATTTGCGGTTATTTTTTTTTTTATCAACGAAAAAACTGAAATAAGCATTCAAAGAACTATGATTGATTCACAGTAATAACGAACATTAAGCTGTTTTCGTCTTCCCTTATAAAGAGAAATATCTTGTAAACCGAGTGTGATATGAATTAGTGATGCGAAAACAATGAAAATCCAGATATGCGCTTCGGACATACGAAATTAATACTGTGCTTTATTCTTTTACACATATCATTACACAGGTAAATTTATTTTTTTTTATTTATATTTCTGATTAACGATCGGTCAGATTCATGAGATTGTCAAACACAAAAATACAATTGTCATCATTATTAGACTTATTAGGTCTTTCCACTTTTCCGTGGACAGACCTATTGATTTTCTTCTGATTATTATCAGGTCTTTCCACTTTTCCGTGGAAAGACCTATTGATTTTGTTCATATTATTATTTTTTTCTTTTTCTACCGCCACTTTTATTTTTTGCGAGAAGATTTTATTTCGCAAGATGTTTCTTAGATCATGTAGATATTTGGTCTATGATATCGAACAGTTAATATGCTTTTCAAACTGACACCGTTAAACCGAACACTTTTCTTTGTATGAAGGATCTTCCCAAACACTGTTTTTCTTGTGATCGCTACTCCTTTGCAACTGTGAAAGGAACCGACAAATTTATTTTTCCAAATTGCTCGTTATGTCCTCAGGTTGTCGAAACCAATTTGACCGAAGCGATCCGGAGACTCCATATGAAAGTTATTTCCCCTTATGTATTTGATATAATTGAAATGTATTTGAAACTGGTAAACCATAAGTAATAGACACTAGGTCTTTTGATTTGAGGTCCAGGGTCCACCAAAGAGACAATGGTGTAAAGGTCAAAGGTCAAGGTCATGCTTTGGATTTTGATTTTGGCTAATTATAGCTTCTTATCAGAAACCGTATAAGATATCGACATAATATTTTTACTAAATTGTTTGTTACGACATGTCGCAACACATATACTTTGGTTGAAAGGGTATGTTGACATTAAATAGGAGTTTTCTCCCCTCTTATATTTAAAATTAGCTGTATGGTGATATAACTCATTAACCATATATAGGAGAGATCTAGGGTCTTCTGATTTGAGGTCCTTGGTTGATGACCTTGAAATTAAGGTCAAGATCAAAGGTAAATTTGATGTGCTAGATATTGACCTTTGCTATATATTCATATTGATACATGATAAAGCTATGGGGTCTTCTGCATTAGGTTGGTAGATATATGACCTTGAAAGGCAAGTCGGAAGTGACCTTTTGTTTACCGGAAGTAGCCATTCCCTGCACGTATTTCATTTAAAAGTACCTAGAGCCATATATTATTTGAATCAGTTGAAGTAATCTATCATATGGTACCGGAAGTGATATTTTTGAAACCAGAAGTTCCAAGTTTATCTCCATTATTTTAAGTAAAAGTATATAGAAACCCTATATTTTTGGAATCAGTGTGACTAAGGCTATCATATGAGACCGGAAGTGACATTTTCTAAACCGGAAGTATCAAATTATCTCCCTTATGTCAGACAGAAGTTTATAGAAACAATATAATTTTTCATTCAGTAAGAAACCTATGAATTGACACTAAAAGTAACTTTCAGTAAACTGCAGGTAGCTTCTTATCAATTATTTGGAAAATTTAATGTGGAAAGACCTTCAATTGTTCTTTGAACAAATGGTCTTTAATTTTTTTTTTTTTTTTTTCTTCCGCCTAATTTTTTTCATGCGCTGTATTGCTATTTCACAAGAGATGTCGCTTTGATATTTGGTGAATGATATCAAACAGTTAGACGCTTTTGAAACTGACACCGCTTAACCGAATACATTGTACTTTTCACTGTAAGAGTTATCCCCCCGCACACTGTTTTCACTTATTTTCAGAACTCGTATATGATATCGACACACTATTTTTTACAGAATTTTTTGTTGCGACATATCGTAACACATAAATTTTGGTTAAAAGGGTACGTAGACATTTATTGCCCTCTTATATTTAAAATTAGCTGTATGGTGATATAACTCATTAACCATATATAGTACAGACCTAGAGTCTTGATTTGAGGGCCTTGTTTAATGAACTTGAAATTGAGGTCAAGGTCAAAGTTTGATTTGACGTTCCAGATTTTGACCTTTGCTCTAACTTCTTACTTGTTTAAGATAATGTCAAAAAGATCGTTTACATTGGGTTACAGATGTATGATCTTGAAGGAGGTCAACCGGAATTGACCTTTTGTAAACCTGAAGAAGCCTTTTTTGCATTATTTTCATGTACAATTACTAGAACTTTATACTTTTGGAATCATTGTGAAAAAAGGTTAGGGTTAGGGTTAGCATTTTGTAAACCGGAAATACCTACTTTTCAACCTTATTTTTAGCAAAAGTATATAAAAACCATATCTTTAAGGATCAGCATACATTAAGCTATTATCTGACTCCCGAATTGACATTTTTATAATAATAAATATTTATAGAATAAACAAAAATTTAAATATTTTTCTGTCTAGATATGTCTATTTGGGGTGGAAAGACCTTTAATTTTTCTCGAAGCAACTGGTTTTTAAATTATTATTAGCTCTTCCCACCTTTCCGTGGTAAGACCTATTGATTTTGTTCTGATTATTATTAATATTTTTTTCTTTTTCTTTCAAAAGATGTCGCTTAGATATTTGGTATATGATATCGCTTTTCAAACTGACACCGTTTAACCGAACACTTTTCCTTGTAAGAGTTATCTCCCCAAACACTGTTTTCCTTGTTATTGCTACTCCTTCGCAACCGTAAAAGAAACCAACAAATTTATTTTTCCAAATTGCTCTTTATATCCTCAAGTTGTCAAAACAATTTTGACCGAAGCGATCCGGGGAATCCATATGAGAATTAGTTCCCCTTATGTACAAAAATAAGTGATATGTATTTGTAAAAAGTAAACCTTAAGTGATAGAGACCTAGGGTCTTTTGATTTGAGGTCCAGGTTCAACCAAGAAAAATTGGGGTCAAAGGTCAAGGTCATGTTTTGAATTTTGAATTTGGCTTATTATACCTTCTCATCAGAAACCGTAAAAGATTACGACAAAATATTTTGACACAATTGTTAGTTACAATATGTCGCAACACATATACTTTGGTTGAAAGGGTACATTGACATTTAATAGGAGTTTTCTCCCCTTTTATATTCAAAATTAGCTGTATGGTGATATAACTCATTAATTAATTTATAGGACAGACCTAAGGTCTTTTGATTTGAGGTCCTTGCTTTATGACCTTGAAATTTACTTCAACGTCAATGGAAAATTTAACGTTCTAAATTTTGACCTTTGTTATAAATTCTTATTTATACATGATAAAGCTATGGGGTATTCTGCATTAGGTTGGTAGATATATGACCTTGAAAAGGTCAACTGGAAATGACCTTTTGTAAACCAGAAGTAGCCATGTCCTGCACTGATTTCATTTACAAGTACCTTGAACCATATATTTTTTCGGAATCAGTATAAAGTAACCAGATGTGAAATTTTTTAAACCGAAGTGGCAATTTATCTCCCTTATTTCAAGCAAAAGTATATAGAAACCATATATTTTTGGAATCTGTGTGCATAAAGCTATTATACGAGACCAGAAGTGACATTTTATAAACCGGAAGTAGCACATTATCTCCCTTATTACAGACAAAATTATATAGAAACCGTATATGTTTTGAATCAGTATGAAGAAATCTATAATCAGATACCAATACTAGTAGTTACTTTGAGTTAACCACAAGTAGCTTCTTATTAATTATTTAGAAATTTAATGTGGAAAGAACTTCAATTGTTCTCTGAACAATTAGTTTTTAAATATTTTTTTGTTTCTTCCGCACTTTTTATTTCTTGCGAGAAGATTTTATTTCGCAAACCATAAGTGCTAGGGACCAAGGCTCTTTTGATTTGAGGTCGCAACAAAAAAATTTTGGTTAAAAGGGTACATTGACATTTCATAGGAGTTTCCCCCCCTCCTCTTATATTTAGAATTAGCTGTATACTAATATAACTCATTAACCATATATAGTAGGGACCTATTTATTTGAGTTCCTTGCTTTATGACCTTGAAAATTAGGTCAAGGTTAAAGGTAAATTTGACGTTCTAGATTTTGACAATTGCTATAAAATCATATTTATACATAATAAAGCTATTGGGTCTTATGCATTAGTTTGGTAGATATATGACCTTGAAAAGGGCAAGTCGGAAGTGACCTTTCGTAAACCGGGAGTAGCATATTCCTGCACTGATTTCATTTAAAATTACCTAGAACCATATATTTTGGAACCAGTGTGAAGTAAACTATCAGATGGTACCGGAAGTGAGATTTTTAAAACCGGAACTTTGAATTTATCTCCCTTATTTCAAGCAAAAGAATATAGAAACCATATATTTTGGAATCATTGTCACTGAAGCTATCATATGAGACCGGAAGTGACATTTTCAAAAGTGGAAGTAGCAAGTGATCGCCTTATTTCAGACAAAAGTGTATAGAAATCATATATTTTTTGAATCAGTATGAAGGGACCTATGATTGAACACATTAAGTGTCTTTGAGTAAACCGCAGGAAGCTTCTTATCAATTATATAGAAATTTCATGTAGAAATACCTTCAATTGTTCTCTGAACTATTGGTTTTAAATTCTATTCTAATTGCACCAAGACAAATAATATTTAAACAAAGCATTCGGTTATTTATCATTAAGTGATTAAATAGTATACAAATTACGCACTAACGCCAGATTATCAATATAAAGGATCTATAAACAACGTTCATACAAGTGGAAGGTTTAGTTAGCTATAAAATCAGCTCGGAAAATGCCTGTACCAAGTCTTTAGTTGGGTATATTTTTTTTTATACTTTTTTACATATTGCTGCAAAGAAAAAAATATTTGTACAACATTTTGCATTTAGAAAACATTATTTTAAATACTACTCAGTATTACTTCTTGTAATGCGTATCTGGTGCAGATAAATTGTTACCGTTACCGTTAATGTTATTACACTAATAAAACACACCATTCTCTGAAAAGTATCGATTTGATAGAAAACCATTCGAAGAGAGATAATTGTTTAACTCTTTAGTAACATCCAGTAAGATCAAAGAACTGTCCTTCTTCTAATGATTTTATGATCTTTATTGTTTTCTTTATTTATACTGTGGTTAATTCCTTTAGACATCTAATTACTCAGGTATTTTTTTTTCTTATATTTCTGTTTGACGACCGGTCCGAAACGCCCGTTACAAGTAGAATCGACCAAGCAATTGTAAAAATTGTGAAAGAAACCAGGTTTATACATGTCATAGTTTTGAACGCCAGGTGCGCAATTGGTCTACACAAAACTCAGCAGTAGTAAATCAAACCATCTGGAAAGTAAAACCGATTAAAAAGTTGAACAGCATTAAGATAAAACTTTTCAAAAATAGAGACATGAATGGAAACGGTCTTTTCCATTATTAGCCTTTGGAAGTAAAAAGTATAAATTCTATCCCTATTTCCGCTTTTTCGGTAGAAGTCGTGCTTAATTGGTAGCCCTTTTTGAAAAACATTTTCAATAGACTTGTTGTTAATTTGTTTTCGTGAGAATGAACCTGAAATATTTGCAACTTGTCATCGAGATGATAACAATCTAACATTTACAGAAAATGATAATCTTAAAGAATGAAAATTTGGTTTGAAAAGACAGATTAGATCGTATCGATCAACCAACTTATGATGGTGACCGGAAAACGCATGTAATGTTACTTAGAAACTCTGTTGGAGCAGTTTTTGTTTTAGCACACCCTTGTAAATGACCTTCGCATAATGTGAAGCTGCACGAACGTAACGTACAAATTGAGATATGTCAACGTCATATAGTTGGCTAAAGGGTATGTAGCAGACGTTGTAGTTGAGAGAGATACATAATCTCTAGTTAACTGGGAAGACAATGATTTTCTTATTTGTCTTATGGAAGGTTCTGTATTACTTATGCTTCATTTGAGTACCAAAAGGTCGGCTCGTAGTGATGCACCACAGTACCCATTAGAATACCGGTTTTTAATTATCAATCATTCAAACTTAACACATATGCTTAAGTGTGAAATGCCATAATTGTATTACAAATGAGGTTAGAGTGCATATGATTTTATAAATGCTTCAATATAACAAAATATAAATATTTTTGTTGTAAAAAATATAAAACGGAAATGTATCTGCCTTTATTGTTTGCTATGATACAAACGTCTGATACCTAACACCGAAATAAAACATGACGACATAGTGTAGATTGTTTTCTCTTAATCATTACAAAAAAAAAAGAATATTGTTTTACATTTAGGTAGAAAAGGCTCATCCAGGAACAAATGCTGCATTGCTGAGTGTCAGTATCAATTTTCCATATTATACGTAAAAAATCATTGTGATATTCTTACCACGTCTTTTTTAATTCATAATATGCGTATTATTTTAAAGGTGACTGTCATATTGCCAATTTTACATCCTCGTCTTGGGCTTATTCGGGTAGCATTTATTTATTGTTCATACAGAACGGATACTTGTTTCTACGAAACGGAAATAACTGCTCAAAAATGTTGTCATTCTATATGTGTGGTTAAGATTACATAACATAATGCAATATTTATTGTGTTGGACCGATAAATTTACAGAAGATCCTGGTCATGATTGATGCCCGACAACTATTTATTGCTTTTGAATTCAATTTATGTAAAAATTATATCGATCTTTGACGATTTGTCATCTTACGTGGAAAAGCAACAATGTATAGTTTGGTATAAACACACAATAAAAGTTGCACCAAAACAAACGAATCTTATCAACATTAAATATGAGAGCCTTTGTTGTTGGAGTGATATGTCTCTGTCTGTATGGTGGGTTAATATTTACAGTATTTGTTAAATCAATCCTGATAGTACAATTTATATATTATTTGCATATATCTAGATATATTGGGAGACCATTTCTTTCTTTTATGGCAAAAATTAATATTGATGTTTGTACATATCAGGTCTATTACAATTAAAAAACTTTTTTTTTATGAAAAAAATGTTAACAATTAGTGGAATGATTTTATCTAATGTGTTAATTGTTTGATTTTTAACATTGTGTATTCAATGAAGAGAATACACTAGGAAAGTTTTCATGCACCATTAACATAAGTTTCAGAACAAATCGAAACATCTCGACTTATCCGAACTGAAACGACGAAAACTATGTTGAATATACACGACCATGAAAACTAATTAGGGGAAATGAGATCCAGTTTCTTTTTCATTTATTCCATTTCAATCTAGAAGGCAATATGTCATAGGTACATGATGAAGAACTTTGAGGTATTGATATTGCTCTAATATCTTTGATGATGTTTTACTACGGATAAATTTGAACACAACACTGTTTATTTTTATTTCTAATACTGTTATCTAAGAGTCAAGGAATTTCCTTCACAATTGTGTTGTATGTTACAATGTCTATTGAACAATTACCTGTCTTAATCAGGATCATCGTCATTGATTGTCTTATGTCATACAGTTTTGCTTTGTTATTTAAAGAAATGAATGTTGCTATTTGTTTATATTATTTAAAAGTTTATAACAAATTATGTACATCTCGACATATAGTCTATATATTGATAGTGGTTGGGTTGCTGTTTAGGAATATAAATTCCAATTCGTATCTTACCTATATCAATTAATTGCTTATTTGCTTTATGGTGCAAATAATTGAGTGATTAATTGGGGCTTAACGCCACTTTCAACACTATTGTGATATTTCGTAACGGTCAGATTTTATTGGAGGAGGAGCCGGAGGGCTGGAAAGAACCATCGATCTTCGAAAACTGACAATCCTAGTCAATTAAGATTGGAGTCGGACGCACATGCCTCGTGCGGGATTCGAACTCACAACCTCAGTGTTGACCGGCTGGTGATATAGTAGTTGAACTACTTGGACTATTTGGCCACCGAGGCCCCCTGTAGCAAATGCAAAGTTTTGTTCATCAACAAACTCGAACGGAAAAATTTAAGTTATAATCCTCTTTAGAATATAACTAACGTCTAAACACTATTCCATTCTATCTCTTTTTTAAAATTCCAACAATGCTCTAGATTCTTATCTGATAGCAATGTCATCGATACATTTTTGCATTTTACATGCATTGCACTTAGTTGCATTCCGTGCGACTTAGAGTCTGGTAACTGCACCAGACCTTGTCAACATGTTGGTGAAAATCCCCACTGTCACTATTACAATCCAATTGCAAATTGCTTTTCTGCAAAATTCCAATTGAATGCCATCCAGATAATGCTACGATAGCGTGTCCAGCAGGATGTCCTTGTGAACCTCATGGAGCACACCATAACTGCATATGTCCCCAATAAAGGTAAACAATTGTCAACTCTGTCATTGTGTATATAAAATAACAGAATTTTGGATAATTCGGGTTTGTTTTTCTAAATGCATATTTTACAAAAAGATTAACTAATCTTGCCAAATGAACATGTGAGAACTATATGACTTTCCATTCTTGTATATTTTTATTTTCAGTCTTGTCCTATTACACCATCAGTTCTGGTCACAAATAGTATCAACCCCGCCATGTATTTAATGTACCAAGCCATGAATTTGAGAGAATATAGTTACAGTTTTAAAGGTATTTTTAAATCCACGTATTGTATAAAGCTGTTAAAGAATTTAGGGCAAAATTTAAATGTTCCATTCATATAAATTTCGTTTTCTGTATCGTTTACCCGAATAAATTTTTGTCTGAGTTTTCCTTTTGTACGAGAGAACTTTCAAAGAATATGTCAACGTCTTTCCATGACTTTAGTAAATTTTGTTTAGATTACAGGTAAATTGTCATAGGTAAATAGCGCAAATGTCTGGTCAATTTAGTCCAGGGGTAAGCGCAAATGTCCTTTCGTGTTACAGGTAAAAAAGCGCAAACGATCTGTCCCATATAAAAAATAAGGGCAGAGGATGGCACATATAAACTTTGTTAATGTAATACTTACAGTTGCAAGAACACACAAAATAACGGAAAATAAATTAAAAGGGAATATTGAGGATATCGATATCATAGAAAATATTAGAAAAGGAGGGGGAGGAGTCGAAGGCCTAATCCCTGTGTGTCAAAGCGAACAAGTATTTCCGTGCTATGATGTGTAAATATGTCTGTGGTACAACACTTAGTGTTGACATTTTTAGTTTTAGAAACTAGTTTTCTTGCATGCATGTGCCTGTTATAAATTAAGAACCTCGTCAAGAGTCATGATTCTTTATTATCTAATGTTTGTCCTTTTGTGTATTTAATTTCATTTTAATTTTTCATTTTGAATTGAGTTAAATAATGTATGAACCATGCGTGAATTGAGTTCAACTCTTCTAAAAGAACTATCATAAGACCTACCATATAAAAAAATCGATGGAACAGACTCATGCTAGCAACCTTACAGCCACTACGTTAGTCACCTGTATCGTGTGTCTAAGAACCAAACAGTTGTCAAGATATGAATCAATTTAGTAAAATAATCTACTTCGGAACTGACTTGATTTATAGCATACCTTTTCTTTTGGTATGTTTAGAAATTATATAATAAAAAAGAAAACCACTAAGGTTCGAACTCCCTCGGGCAAATTTGACCTTAGGTAGTTTTGGCTATTTTTTATTGTCCATATTTGGTCATATAACTCATTAAGTGAATACACGTCTTTTTTGATTCAAATGTTACTGTAAATGTTTGAGCGTTTCTGATGAAGATAAATCCAGAAAAGTACTGCAAACGCTCCAAATGTAAAATGTATCAAATTCATCTTTACAAATAAATATTCGTATTCGTGTAGTTATGACGTATTTACATGAATGTAAAGAATGTCATTTTTTTCATTTGTGTTTCAAAATGAAAATTATGGTAGACTTTTTGGAAAATATATAATGATATCTTGAGCTAGGGACACCTACACGTGCAACCTGTTTTCAAGCTGTGGTCTCTGGTGTGAATTGCTCTTAGATGGGGACACCTACACGTGCAACCTGTTTTCAAGCTGCGATCTCTGGTGTGAATTGCTCTTAGCTAGGGACACCTACACGTGCAACCTGTTTTCAAGCTGCGATCTCTGGTGTTTATTGCTCTCAGCTAACGATATCTACACGTGCAACCTGTTTTCAAGCTGCGGTCTCTGGTGTGATTTGCTCTTAGCTAGGGACACCTACACGTGCAACCTGTTTTCAAGCTGCGATCTCTGGTGTTTATTGCTCTCAGCTAACGATATCTACACGTGCAACCTGTTTTCAAGCTGCGATCTCTGGTATGAATTGCTCTTAGCTAGGAACACCTACACGTGCAATCTGTTTTCAAGCTGCGGTCTCTGGTGTGAATTGCTCTTAGTTAGGGACACCCACAGGAAAACACTACATAGAGAAATCCGAAAATTATCTGATAAGTTTCCCTTGAGAATGAATTGCATTAGAAAACATTAAAAATTACATTAAAACTAAATCAAAAGTCAAAGAAGAAAATTACACAACACCATTGTCAAACAGAAAAACAACGATATGGTAAAAGGCAATTCGTCAAAATGGTGATATGTCGGTATGTTTTACAAAATTACTTTATCATTCACTTTGTTTAGTATACTTGATCAAGGTTGGTTTACCTCAGCGTTTCCAATACAGCAATTTTCGCATTTATGATCCAGGTAAACGTTTTCGTTTTACAAATGTAGCATACCATGTCGCATATACCATATGTTATAGTGAATTTTGGTATTTTGAAAAACATTCATCAACATCAGTGTGTATGCTCTTCTTAAAGAAAATGTCTTGAGGTTGATCGGATGTCGTCCTCCATGAAGGATTTTAAAAAGACAGTAGACGTTTGGTCTTGATCTTTGAATTACAGTGCTAACTGTTTTCAAGCTGCGGTCTCTGGTGTGAATTGCTCTTAGATAGGGACACCTACACGTGCAACCTGTTTTCAAGCTGCGGTCTCTGGTGTGAATTGCTCTTAGCTAGGGACACCTACACGTGCAACCTGTTTTCAAGCTGTGGTCTCTGGTGTGAATTGCTCTTAGCTAGGGACACCTACACGTGCAACCTGTTTTCAAGCTGCGGTCTCTGGTGTGAATTGCTCTTTGTTAGGGACACCTACACGTGCAACCTGTTTTCAAGCTGCGGTCTCTGGTGTGAACTGCTCTTGAGTTAAGGACACCTACACGTGCAACCTGTTTTCAAGCTGTGGTCGCTGGTGTGAATTGCCCTTATTTAGGAGACCATACAATACTATTTGCGCGTGCAGGGGAATAGGCATCCACTAGCTCGTTTCTGGCTATTAAAGTTAAAGGCTGAAATATAATTGAAGAGAGGTGGAAAATACCAAAGGGATATTCAAACTCATAAGTCGAAGACAAACTGTCAACACCCTGAAAACACGAAAACAGTTTATTTTGTTAATAAGATCTTTATTCTTTGAATTTTCAAATATTTTGGCCTCAAACATCACTAAAGAGACATGTATTGTCGAAATACGCATCTGGTGCAGAACAGTTTGTACAGTTAATGTTATTATAAAGCATAACATAAAAAAATCAAGACTGAGAATCACGAACCCTACCAAAAACTGGGAGAGAATTCAGGTGCTCCGGCAGGATAATCAGATCCTGCTCAAGTCATTTTCGTTGTACATTTAAGGGTACAGAACACCTAAGGGAGTTAACTCTTAAATAATCAGATGAACATTTAAATCAATTACTATAAGTTAAGAGGAATCAAGCTTTTCAATGATCAAAATTAGTGTTTGTCAAACAGCTATATATTCAATGAAATTATTCCTGTAAATTGTGTGGTTCAAATTTCTTGAAATTTTAATATTTTGGTCAAGAGGTCAAAGTAAATATTTTTCTAAATTTTATGAAAATTAAACGAGCCAGTTCTATTTTAGTCAAAGTGTTGGGTTCCCCTTAATTTCTCTTAGAGTTTTGAACCAAGAGTGATAGACTGATTCCTTGTCCTTTATTTTTTTAGCTCTGGCGACAAGGATTACTCAGATACCTGTATGTTGGAAGGAGAGAACCAGCCTAGTATGTCTCAGTTTATTCATTTAAAATGTATTATAGGTGCTTTGTTTTCATTTGAGTAGTTTTGCAGATTTCTTAATAGAAAAATAGAAAAACAATGGATATGGGGTATCCATCCACGACACAAAATCAGTACATGCACAGGAAAAACACACACAAAAAGCAACGAAACCGCGCTTTGATTGCTGTTCTTCATCTTAATGATGATCTCCTGTACTTGGCGATCGCAATACTGGTATACTAGTATTGTCTACAATACTGGAATACAATTGTTTACCAGTATTGTACCAGTATTGAGGTAAAAACCATTAAGTTAAAAACATTTTTTTATTTCAGGTGGCAGAACATAATGAAAGGAATATGATATGACATGACAATTTAACCAGATTACCTCATCGAATGATATGACATGACAAGACAATCTAACCAGATTACCTTATTGAATGATATGACATGACAATTTAACCAGATTATCTTATCGAATGATATGACATGACAATTTAACCAGATTACCTTATCGAATGATATGACATGACAATTTAACCAGATAACCTTATCGAATGATATGACAAAAAGTCATGACAATTTAACCAGATTACCTTATCGAATGATATGACATGACAATTTAACCAGATGACCCTATCGAATGATATGACATGACAATTTAACCAGATTACCTTATCGAATGATATGATATATGGAGTGTTTCAAACAAACCTAGGAAATAATAAAAGTATCCCAAAATGTGCAGAACTTGTATTCTGCCTATATAGAATTATTGGATAAATACAGGTAGAAATTTTATTGTTTATCCCTTGAAAATGAGTCAATGTTTATCTGAATAAAATTTATATATTAAGCAATAAAACTATGAAACTACAAATATATCTAAAATATTCTGTGTAAAAGAAAAGCTTACAAAATCATATATGTCTTTTTGTCCAGATCAAGAAAATACCACAGGTATACCAGTATTGTAGTCTTTTTTAAAAGATATTTTACAATACTGGAACAAAATTGTATTCCAGTATTGTAAACAATATTGTAGACAATACTGGTATACCAGTATTGCAATCGCCAAATACAGGCGATCCTCAACGATATATGAGGATCTGGATGGAGGTCCTTCATTTCTGTATTCTTTAATTTTTGAAGCCATTTTTCTTTACCTTTAAAAATAGCGCTTATTTTGTAGAATTCTCATGCAAATTACTTTACTTTTAAATGTGTCTGTAATTATATGATATTTTATTCTGTACATCCTCCATTTCTGTAATAAGTATTATAGTACCTCATTCTTTTATTATCCACAGTTATTCTTTATACTTTTGCACAGTGCCAATTATTCCCTATTCTTTATTTTTTGTTTGCTTATTTTTCTCTATTCATTTATTTGTTTGGCCATTATTCTCTATTCTGTAAACCCAATCTAGACCATCATATATTAGAGTTCAATGCAAATTTCAATATCACGAGTATGGTCCTGTCCTATAAGAATTTAACAGACAATATGGAATATCTGCAATCAGCACTGAATTTCTTAAGAATATCCTCGTTGCATATGGCGAAATCTTTCCATAATGGTTGTATATACAACGAAGATAATCACCTTCATTTATTTATTAAGTTTTTGGAAATTTGCATTAACATTCTGTGCGGAGAATATCGATTTTGAGTGACAAATTCATCCTCCATCTTTACTATCATTTTCGATGGAATGTACTTCTGTCAATTTTGACATTACCATTTAAATGGTTTGTCAAGTACCAAATCATACTATTTAAACTTGGGTCTACGACCAATGTTTATATACATGTCTTGAACGGAGACCGTATCATTTCTTTGGTTAATATATACATATTTGATATCGTTCAAACAAAATGCGATCATTGTGCTTTAGGGGCATCGGTGGCCGAGTGGTCTAAGTAGTCCAACTACTGTATCACAACATTGAGGTTGCTTTAACTGTGGTATAATTTGTCAGGTTTATTGGCATAAATGCAGTCAACAAAATTAAAGGATAAAGCTATCTTCTTCAGGTTTATTTTAAAGAATCATATGCATGATATATCTGCCTCATAAGATTAAAAGGAACAGCAAACAGGGACAAAGTTGGTTCCAAAGAAAAGCCGATTTTCTGTTAAAAAACATGTCCTCTAAATGTTACAAAATATTGTCAATAAAAAATACAGCATTTTGATGATGTCCGTTACAGTGATCTTTCTGTTGGAATCAGAGTGTTTTTATTTTGCAAAGTATGATTTGTTCCTTTTGAAACAAGATATTTGTACCTGCGATGGCCATTCTGTTAACAAAACAATGTTTGGCCAATTCTTACCTGTCTTTAAATTTAGATGAAGGAATGCTAGTGAAAAGATTAGAGAAGTCAAATGATTTATACTACATGAATTGTGTCGTGTTTTGTATAGTGTTGTTTGTCTTTAGATCGTTTTTCGTTTTATGCCATGGCATTGTCAGTTCGTTTTCAACTCATGAGTTTGAATACTCCTTTGGTATCGTTCGCTTATATTTTGCACGAAGAGATGAACTTTCATTGTTATATTCTAACAGATCATTTGAATGTTTTAGCACCCACATCCCATTCCCACCACCCTAGAGTAGGTAGATTCACAGTAGCTATGAAGCCCAGTTTTAATTGCTGATAAGATAGAACTTAATACTTGTAATTGAAAAGGAGGTTTCCTGAAGCATTTGACAGACCAAGTACTAGAACGTTGTTAGTAAGGACAATCTAATGCATTCTGGGTAATATTATTAAAAGCGTACACCGAAAGCGTTGTGATTGGTTTAAAACGTCCTAAACAATGGAAATTCAACCAATGACGTAACGTTATTTTCATTTTGGTGTACGAAAATGAGATTACCATAGTCCTTTAGGTTCTGAAAAGGCGAATTATGTAACTTGAGTATCAAGTAGAGATAGAAGATCCAGTTCTTCGTCATTGGTTTAAATTCCGCAAGAAAACATACATTAAACCGATCTATAATTGTTCAGGATATACTCTTTAAGTGTCGTGAGAGTATATGTTGGTTTTCAAATTGAATTGTAAACACCTAATTCATTTATCAAGCAGTTAATAAAATTTGATTTACAAACACAAACTATATTCTTTGGGGCATTGTATGCATACGTAAGTATACTTTTGATAAAGGTAGGATAAGTGCTCAGCAACAATTGTCATTTTTATTAAGATAGATATACATGTAACATGATACAGGATGATGCAGATTTGTATTTGAAGTGAAACTTCCGAAATCGAAAATATTTAACAGACATTTTCTTTTTACCATAAGAGTTATATGTTTAACAACTCGTGAGAACTGAATATGTCCGTTTGTCGACTCTTGTTATTGAATTTCAAAATAATAATGATTAATCTCGCCAACGGTTTGTGTCATATTACATTGAAATTAAATAGCTCCACTCGAGTTGATATCAAGCGATACCAAATTCTCACTCGTAATGAAACCAGTCCCATAATTAAATCATCTATATATCGGAAATGTCATGGAATTGTAAAACTAGATTTCGATTGTGTGGAATTAAAAGATTCCAAACCGAAGTATTTAAGCTAAAATATACAATTCAGAAATCAGTGAACTTGTAGAAATGTCAAAAAAGCTATGAGTGTACTGTCTTTAATATGTGAACATGGTGAACAATGTAAGAATCTTCATGCAGAAAAGTTAATACAAAAATGGCAGAATTGAAAAATAAAGATATGATGTAGTAATTCATCACATCAATACACGAAATTGACAAAAACAAAATCGAAGTCATATTGAGCCTTTCAACATAGAGCACTGAAGGGCACAGATGCACGATAATATCAACATATCAATAACAATATCTATCAAATAAATCTTACAAACAAGGTTATTAATATGCTCTATAAAAGACATTAAAAAGTATGAAAATATTAAATTACACTGACACAAACCTATTTGAAGCAAATCATATTGACCAAATCAATTTAAATAAGCTTTTTTTTCGATTGCCATTACTTGAATACATCCATGCAAGTATACCCTATTGTCACAGCCACTAAGTCTTTAAATCGCACGACAGGATGATATATTCATAGAAAGAGACATTTGCCCTCTCCAGGCACCAGTTAATGCTCCATATGACGTAAACGCAATTCCTTCTGTGTTTTCCTTAGTTAGAATATTTCTAAAGGTTTAGTTACTTTAAGTCTGCAATGTATGTTTTTCGTTTATTGATATTACTTAAAACAGACCCAATTTTTCCTTCTGAATTGTGTCATTTTTGCTGTTTGCTATTTAGGAGCATTTTATAGCTTCTATACAGTATGTCTTTGCTCATTATTAACGGCCGTACATTGGCATGGATATGCAGTTGTTTACATCCTCTTTCGTCGGGTAATGGGGATGTTGCCTCATTGGGAATGATACTTCCAGTAATTATATTTATCACAATCAAAATAAAATTAAACATTTGATAGATAATGAAAAAATGATTATCATGGAAGTAAGTTATCAATGTCACATATACTGCTAGTTTTAGCACATGTACTGTTCTACATGCTCATATAAATATATATAACAAACTTAGATTTAAAATGACGTATGAGACTAACAATACACAATGTATATTACAGTTCTGTAAGTAATCTCAAAATATACAATTAAATGATTGAAAAAAGATTATTACAAAAGGTTATTTTGAAATGTATATAAAACGTATGAGATAATGATTCATATAAATATGATACAATGTTATCCACTGAATTGACATATTGCACAACATCCATTACATGTACCTGATAAAACAATTGTGGGTGTTTATATTCAGTCTGTGTGATTGTTTCAAGATCTGTATTTTAAAAGTATGGAAAAAATCAGCACTATCAAAAGTATACCGTACAAGTACAAACTTATGCTTTGCTTAGGTTTACTAAATTATTGATATCTTTGATGCGTGAAGATTTCACAAGTGTTATCTCAAACGGCTAATGCATGTAAGTTATCCTGAGCAGAGTAACAAAAACTCTGTAACAAGGCATTCAGAATCCACCATTAAACATTCTGATCTTTTTTTTCTATCTTCACTTCAGTATATTACGTTATTCAGTAGGTCTATCGTACCTAGATTCATCACTTACTACTGAAATAGAACTATGTCTCACTCCATTTGAAACACTTCCGGAAGAAAAGTTACTGGTTGTGGATGGCGGATTGAACTGACCATTAGATTCAAACCCGTAATTTTGTGCACTACGCAAGTCAAGATGGTCAGGTATAGCATCTAAGTACGGGTCTTCTTTATCACAATTATCGTTTATGTGAAAATATCTCAAAAGAAAAATAACCCCACAAACTATAAGAACAACAGCTAAAAGTCCACCAATTGCTCCTCCGACTATTGCACCGGTACTTGGTCCTTCGGCTTCTACTGGTAGGGTGTCTGTATGTGAGGCTATTGAAAGACATTGTCAAAATTACGTTTCAAAACACCATTAATAAAGGAAACAATAATGATTCTAAAGAGGTGTGTAGATCTGCATTTTCCAATATTTATTTTCGGAAATATATATAAACGTTAATAGGTCAATGTCAAAAGTACTTTGACATAATTACACGCTATGAATATGCGCACAGAAGAAAACACCACTAAATTGTTTCGCATTAATAATATATAGCTTTGATTAATCTGTGTCAATGATGGACATAAGAAAATAATATGTATATTTTAACTTCATATTGCAGATATAATTTTCTTATGTTTGTAACTTCACATTGCAATGACACACTTATAAATGTTATAATAAAATAGGTTAGTTTGAAGGAGTGTGCATTTTTGCGAGCATATTCATAAACTGAATTAAGTCCGACTTTTTCATGTTTTTGTCAGTGCTTATTGTTTGCCTTTCATCCTGGTCGACCAACTGTGACGAACGTTCTTATTGGATTAACTTTCAATTTGTTCTCGTTCTAAATATGCACGACATACATTTTACTGGATGCTGAAAACAACAATCAATCAACCTCTACACGTGTCACTATGTATAACAGTGTAATAAATCCTGACCCGTGTAAACGCACAGCTACGTACAATACAGATTTCCATACATTGTACTGTGACAAATTTTAGGGCTCCTTCGATTATACTGTTGCTAATTTATACATGTTTTTTTATTTACAACGTTTACAATAAATATTAACAAAAACAAGCTAGTTTGTTAAGGCCAAGTCAGTATAATTATGCTTACCGTGATTAATTTCTAATGAGGAGGGCTCAAGAGCTCTCTTTCTACTATTGTGTATTACTGAACCAAAAGTCAAACCGGCTTTGCTTTGCTCTATTTTAATTCTGTTCTCATATTTTAGCGTTGATTATAATCGGGTTCTGTCTTATAATTTAACTGAAAGGCCAAATTAAAGGTATATAGCTGTTATTTAGATATTGATTGAATTATTTATTATTTTCCTAGATTTAACTTTTCAAAATAAAACAAAATAATTTCACAACATAATTTAAACATACCATCACAAATATTAGAGTTTGAGTCTTTAGTCTTTCCAAAAGAGCACTCCCCCTTAATTCTACAACAAGGTTCTGGAATAATTTCTCCATTAAATGTAAACTCACACCAACTACATTGGAACTCACTGTAACAATCTCTGAGAGAAAAAAAAAACCACCATACTTAAAAAATTGAAAACAACACGTTTAATAATTTCATGCGTCCGAAGCGCTTTTCTGGATTTACCTTCATCGCGTATGCTGATATTATAATGGCACATTTTCCCGGTATTTGTCTGTTTGGATTTATCCTGTCATGTGTGTTCGTTTTATTTCCTGCATTTACACTTTCCCTTTTAGGCAATATCGTATAATACATTCTTTGCCTTTATTTGTCATTTTGTATTTGAGTGGATTATAATTTTCATACAAGTATATATGCACACTTGATATCAATTTTATCATATATAAAATCATAAAAAAAATCATTAAAAAACTATGTCATTTTACTGAAGTTCATGTCTTTCCCTCAATTACTGTTTATTACCTTGGGTTTTCTTCTTAATCGATTTATGAAATTTAAAAATCGGTAAACCACTTTTGCCTTTGTTTATACATCGATGCGTTTATGTTTATAACGAAACAATTTAATTGCAAAAACAGATCAAGTGTACACGCTTTGTTTACAGATTATACTCTCTGTTCAGATAACATTTTCGTAAACAAATGATCGCCGCAATATAGCCTTTTTGTGCTGATGCGGCGTAAAGCAATCATCAATCAATCAATCAATCAACAAATGAAATATCGGTTTCAAAAATTTTAATATGACGAAACCTGCGTCTGGTGTACGAACTATTAATCGTGGTATCTATGAAGAGTTTATTTACAACCACTGGCTCGATGCCTCTGCTGGTGAGGTTCCCTCCCCATGGGTATCATCATCCAGTATTCAGCACCTTGTGTTGACATGCATTATAATTGATACGGTCATAATAATAAATTAACTGTTTACAAAATTAGAATGTTTAGAAAAACTAAGGATTTTCTATCCAAGGAATAGATAACCTAGCTGTATTTGGCAAAAACTTTCAAAACTGTGGGTCCTCAATGCTCTTCAACTTCGTACTTTATTTGGCCTTAGTAACGTTTTTATTCGAGCGTCACAAATGAGTCTTTTGTAGACAAAAGATTTGTCTGGCATACAAAATTTTAATCCTTGTATCTATGATTAGCTTATTATTCAAAGGGGTGATTCATTTGAATAAACCCGAGGATCCCTGTAAAGGGAAGGTATTCTAATCATATGGAACATAAAACCGTCCACCTCATAAATAGAAAATATAAAGCAATTGGAAATGATATGTTGAAATAAAGACACAAATTTCGCCTAAAATTTACATTCAAAATATAACAAGATAGTTGGTAGTTGTTATGCTTCCATATGTTTTCATATGGTGTTCATGATTCACATTTGTGTTTTACTTGGTTAGTTTTATTGGTTTGTACTAATTGTGAAACCTTATTGGCTAACTTGTGATATACTCTTATGACACAGTTCTCATACGAACCTTTTCAAAGACAAACAGAAAAAGCATATTGCAAAGTTCTTACATTCACTTCAAACAAAAGAGGCTGAAGATACCAAAGAAGAACCAAAAGTCGTAGAGAGGGGTCAGAATGTGAATTGTTTAAGGCAAAATTACTTACCACACCACTTACATCATCTTTTGTAATGGCAGAACAAATCCCCGCTATTATCACGATAGGCTTTTTTGCAAATAAAATCCTATTGTAATACATTTGATATTGGACTTAAATCAAAATTCAATCAATTAAAGGATATTTATTTTGAAATTAATAGACGAAACACGGCATATGATAACAAATAATATGTGAATGAAAATCTGATCCGTACAGAATGCCTAATTACAATTTTAAATATGTCTTACTTTTTAGTTGTTTTCTCGTTACATTTTGGATCAAAGCACGATTGAAGTCCTGTCAAATCTTCATTTACACTTATTCCGGATTTATCTAGTAATCGAGCACTGCAAGGCAAACTGGAGTCTCTAAAATAGTAGAACATTGTCCTTATTTCAATAATTGTTAAATTACATAGTAACATTTTACCTCAAAGCACACTACATGATGGATGATAACGTTTTATACTGAACTTGAAAATTGCAGAAATGCATTTGAATGACACTCAATAATATACGAATAGGGTACTTCAAATATTAAGATATATTGCAGATAAAGTTTGCATTTAGAAATAGAAAATATCAGTAAACCAAGTGTCCAATAAATGGTTCATACCATAACAAATAAAAAACTATGAAGCACAAGTTCTGTCATACAAGTTTGATAGCCCATAGCTACTACATGAAATGATGCTCTTATGAAATTACAACGAATCAGCAACTGTTTTTTTTCAACAACAAACCTTACCTATGTATTCTAGTTTTATAAATTGATATTTCTTAATATAAAATCAAGCTTTACGGCTTTAAATAACACAAATCACAATGCATAACATTTACAATTTTTGTACATATCATGCATCTGGGAAATCAAAATTCAGTTTATATTAATGTAGAATTTTAATTTGACACTGTAATTAGTATTTTGTATTGTTTTAGATTTTATATTTATCACTTGCACTAAAGCAAAATTAATGCTAAGCTTCTATATTTGTTGCATGCAAATAACTAAGTTCCAACTTAATCTAGATGGATTCAAAGAGATGATCTCCCTTTTTAACCGAATTTCAAAGGGGGTATTATGCACGACAGTATAAATATAACCAGCTCAATCTGTTATGTAGAAGTCATTTTGTCACCAGTGTATGAGCAGAAAATTAATGAACCAGGGTTATGTCAAAGAACGTCTCGTCCTTTTTCTTAAAAAGTTCATCGGACGTTACCAAGACCTTGTTGATAAATATTTCGTATCAACTTCACAAATAATACATGATGGTCTTGAAATATAGATTCAAGGTACTGACGTTGTTTATCATCTTAATAACGTGCTATACTGTTCTTTTATTTGTCTTTGTACATTATTTACCTTTATTGTTTAGTCCATTTTTGGTAATATCATTTTGGCGTGGCGCGATACTGATTCATCCGGCCAATATGTTGTTGTGCTGTGGTCATTTTTTTGTGTTTTTGTCTTTCGTTTTTGCTTATGTGCTTTATCTGTATGCCATTTTGTTTTTCTTTGTTGACATATTTGTTTGTTTTATGGGATTAAGATTATAACACAGTGTTGACTGCTGTACCCCATTTTTGACATTTTACCTATTATATCTGTTTGTTTTGTTCACACATTGTTGTCAATTTAATGGAATTTGATGCATTTACACTTTTCATACAAGTGAGAGGTTTAGCTAGCTATAAAACCAGGTTTAATCCAAAATTTTCTACATAACGAAATACTTGTACCAAGTCAGGAATATGACAGTTATTTTCCATTCGTTTGATATGTTTGAGCTTTGTACTTGGTAATTTGATAAGGGACTTTCCGATTAGAATTTTCCTTGGAGTTCGGTATTTTGTTAATTTATTTTTTGTAGCATTTTAACTATGCTCATATCAGACTTCCCAAAAAAAGCGTATCATCATATTGTAGTAAGCATAGTTCTTAATACATACGCTATAGTTGTGGTGTATACGTTCGTACAAACATTGTATACTATAGGTGAATAGCAGATGCAGTCACAATTGTTATTACACTCTCTAAAATCTGGTTGAACGTTACTGTCCTAAAATGGAACAAACACAAATACGAAATCTGTAAATTCTATAAAAGATATGACAAAACAACCAAGATATATAAGTAATTCTCAAATAACGAAAACCGTTAAAATAATATGACATGTGACATATGACTTTTCACATTTTGATATTTTTTAACTTAACATTGAAAACAAAATTAACGATTGTTGCTTCCGAACATGGTTAGAAAAAAACAACATATTCCGACAGTCTAGGGCAATACAATTGGATGTATAAAGGTTAGTTACCTATAGTGTCTCGGCAAATAATACATCTTTAATTATATTAACCAAAAACAAAATATGATTCCGAAAGATAAATTCATCCCATAAAGTTGAAGTTTTCTCCATGAGGGTATTTTTCTATATAGACATCATTTTGTCCCTAATGAATAATTGTCGCATTGGCAATCATACAATATCTCCTTGTTTTTATATTCTATGGTCAATTGTAAGTGTATATCAAAACTTATCTGACTAAAATAAAAACAGAATGAAATATAAGATAATAGCTTGCAACTAATATACATATTGCTTTTCCTGTTTCAAGAGTTTTGATGCCCATGTTTTTTTTATTTATTTTTTGTGTTGACCATGGTACGTATTCAGAAGAGTTTGTAGTCTGATTAATTCTATACAGTAATGTAAAAGATGTCTGACTCAAACGGTACGACATATTGCTATGTACTTCATTTATTTTCGTGGGTACCAATTTTCGGAAAACGTGCCTTTTCGTGGATATGTGATTTCGTGGTTTTGCCAAAGTCTGCATACAATCTGATAGTTTGCATTTCGTTGAATATTTAAATTCGTGGTTCACCTAACAACACCCACGAAAATGGTTTCCAACGAATAGAATCAACAGTACGTTTTCAGCCTTAACTGCGACCAGGTTGCAGTTATCCACATAAAACACTGAAATAGTAGTAAAGCGACGCGAAAAAGCTTTTGGACTTTCGTCTAAATATTCTTTAAAATAAACATGCATAATCGCTTACACATTTGCATGCTGATGATTTTGAGCCATCAAGTATTGATCCTTTCTCTATTCTCAGAATAAAGATGTTTGTGTCCACAACTGGTCTCAACTCAAACTTATTATCAGTTTGGTCAAAACTAAGTCCTGTAGATCTACCAGCTGGTAATGTAACCTGTGAAACAAACAAAAATATAATCTAGAAAACTAGAATGTGTCTGTTTCCTAAGATGACAGCTAATTTTTTCATCAAGAATAACAAGAATGCACGTGTTGTCGTTTCACAAATACTCCGATCTTAATTAAGTGTATTGAAAAACTAAAAGTATGTGTATGACAGATCCGAAAATCGGTCATTTATTACAATAAAATTGAGAATGGAAATGGGGAATGTGCCAAAGAGATAACAACCCGACAAAAGAGCAGAAAACAGCCCAAGGCCACCAATGGGTCTTCAACACAGCGAGAAAATCTCGCACCCGGAGGCTCATCATTGAAAAGTATCTGACTAAATTCTGCTCAGGTATAGAAATACAAATTTACTAATTTAGCATGATTAGTCCGGTCAGGAAGAACTTATCCGAAAATAGTACATATTCACACAAATTGTTCGTATTCATAGCTGTTACTCAGAGTGTGAAACATATTTGGGTAATTGTGGTATTTTATGAAAGGTAAAGAACATGGAATCAAAGTTGAACCCGTGTTGTATGTTTTAGAATAATAAACATGTTGTTAAAAATTAAATTGAGGATAGGTTGGCATGTTCCTTAAATCGAAAGTACATTACGTTTGGTGTAGTTATCTACACCTTGGAATCATGGTGCTCTTGAAGGCAATTGAAGGTATGTTTAATTGTTCAGTACAAGCCAGGTTAAGGTATTTATGTAAAAGGAAATGACTTCCATTTTATCTTAACTTATGGCAATATGGTTGTGAATGCTGGAAGTGACTGAATATCTCATAGAAAGCAATGGCGCCATGAACATGATGAAAACATTTGATATTTTCAGTAGTAAACCGATTTTGATCTGAAACCGTCATGTTGATCTGAACAGCTCTTAAATGACTAAACAATAAATTATTTAGTCAGTCAATTAAAATCTGTTCAGTTTATGGTCAGATTGTTTAGTACTTCCTATTAACCTGTACACATCAATATTATACTGACTTGTCTGCAAAATTACAGAAATGAATTGACTGCAAGCGAATTGTCCGAATAGTACTTAATTTACCGCAGTGGGGAAGTTTGAAAATTGACTTAAAGACTGAACGTGACTGAATATATATTTTTCAGACTTTTCAGATGTTGTTACTATAAGATCAAAATGACCGCTTAAGACTAAAATTAATTTAATAGTGAGCTAAGAGTACAAATAAAAGAGTGTTCAGAAAACAGTTCATTCAATCTATGGACAATCTAAAGCATCGTTTCTGACAGATGAAAAATTGTTGTTATATTTGTACTTGCTGATTTTATGTATATATCCCAAAGAGGAGGATGCACAATTTTTGCACTAAATCGATATTTAAATCAATACCTTTATCTACCTCTTATAACAATTGCACAATTTTGAACGTACCCTGAAGGATTTAAGTTCCTTTTTTGTAGACAAATCTTCACAAGTGAGTGAGTTAAACACACCATACTGTTTCATTGCATCCGCTATGGCAGGTTCCTATAAAGAATTAAAAAATATGATATGTATTATGCATTATATATTTAACCTTCAAATGAAAAAATAGAATAAAAAAGACTTAATTTCTCATGCAAAAGACGCCGAATGGTTCTAAGAAGTTCTATGTGGCATTCAACAAAATAAAGACCAACGAAGACGTATTCTATTTAGTACCCTGAATTAATCAACATGAATTAATTCATAGCACATTGGTGTACTTAAACATAATATTTTAAACGACGCATTCCGGATAAGCTTCCAAAAAATAAATACCTCTGAAAGTTGCTGATATCAGCTAAACAAATCGAGGTTCTCTAATTAGCCTTGTTTGGCTTAAATGCGTATTATGACGATGAAATGGTCATTGTCAGTCAAAATGTTAAACAGTAACGGTGCTTAACTCATTTCTTTTTTTAAATATCAGTAGCAAAAACAATAAATACATATGGACATGCACATTGAAATGATGACGATGTAGCAGAAAACAAACTTAAAAATTAACATGAACAGCTGAGCTTTTTCCCAAACAGATCCTACACTTTTGAACTGTGATTTATCTATGATATTCAGATAGATTCCACAACTTTTGTGAAAGTCAATCATTTACTCGATATATTACTCACTAAAATAGTAATGTGCTTAGGATCATCAAAATACTTTGGGTCATTAGTTTCTTTAAATGCTTGGTGTATGACAAGAAACCCGCTATCGTCTATGATCATGCATCTGTAAAAAATGTATCATCTATGATCTAAATGTAGGCTTTTCAAATATAGATATTTTCATATAGTCCATCCATATAGAAAGTTTTAAAATATGTGAAAAAAGTTTAAATTAGGGGCAATAGTTGCATTTAGCAGTCCCTTTTCATTACTGACTTCCAAATTATCTTATTTCAAATTGGAGCTGAGTACTTTTATGTTGAAATGAAATATCATAGATATATTCATTTTCTGTAAATTTACTGTTTATTAAATATTGAATTACTTGAAATACCCAGATTGTTCTTCTCGGTAGTCATATCTGGCATGTTATGGTTTTAATGCACTCTAAATACATATTTTAGTTGGCCTTGAAACTTTTTTGATTCTAGCGCTACTGGTTGGTCTTTCGTAGACGAAACGTGCGTCGGGCATACCAAATTATAAGCCTGGTATCTTTGATAAGTTTTTATATACAACTATATGTCAAATTGGTCCTTTTATTTAAACACGTGTTTGACTTATCTGTTGTATATTTTATGCGCTTCCGGTGCAGAAAAATGGTACCGTTAATGTTATTATAAAACTCACTTGAAGTCCTTTGTCGTACAAACAGGATATATGTTATCAATAAAGTAACTGAAATATTGTAAGGGAAAATCTGTACCAACTACTGCCGTTACTTGACTTGAACTATAAAAGAACACAAATACGTTAATATTACTAAAAAAAAAAAAACAATATATCTGATTTCATTGGTATATACCTTTATATAATATGTCTGAATCTACTTATTCATAATCTGTTCAAATGTTGTCCCTATACAAAGAAAACTAAGTAAAGACAAGAGTGCACACGCTGAAATGTCTCGCCTTCTTTACTAACCATTGATATTATTTTGATAGTCCTAAATATAAAGCTTTACTACAACTATCACATAAACTTCAAATGATCCAAGAAAATGAGGTCAAGGTCAGATAAACCAAAGGAGAAATACATGTACACCTTACAATCATTCAATACACTAAATATAGTTGACCTATTGCTTATAGTTTCTAAGAAACAGACTTAACAAAGAAAACTAAACATTGACCAATGAACCATGAAAATGAGGTCAAGGTCAGATGAACCATGCCAGGTAGACATGTACATCTTACAATCAATATGTGCATTAAATATAGTTGACCTATTGCTTATAGTATCTAAGAAACAAACTTAACCATGAAAACTTAACATTGACCAATGAACCACCAAAATGAGGTCAAGGTCAGACGATACCTGCCAGACAGACATATACAGCTTACAATCCTTCCATACAACAAATATAGTTTAAGAAAAACAGACCAAAACACGAAAACTTAACACTGAGCAATGAACCATGAAAATGAGATCAAGGTCAAATTAAACCTGCGAGACTGACATGTACATCATAAAATATTTCCATACACCAAATATAGTTGACCTATTGCATATAGTATTAGAAAAAAAGACCAAAACTCAAAAAACTTAACTTTGACCACTGAACCATGAAAATGAGGTCAAGGTCAGATGACATCTGCCAGTTGGACATGTTCACATTACAATCAATCCATACACCAAATATAGTAGACCTATTGCATACAGTATAAGAACAACAGACTAAAACACAAAACTTAACTATAACCACTGAACAATGAAAATGAGGTCAAGGTCAGATGACACCTGCCAGTTGGACATGTACACCTTACAATCCTTCCATACACCAAATATACTAGACATATTCCTTATAGTATCTGAGATATGGACTTGACCACCAAATCTTAACCTTGTTCACTGATCCATGAAATGAGGTCGACGTCAAGTGAAAACTGTCTGACGGGCATGAGGACCTTGCAAGGTACGCACATACCAAATATAGTTATCCTATTACTCATAATAAGAGAAATTAACATTACAAAAATCTTAACTTTTTTCAAGTAGTCACTGAACCATGAAAATGAGGTCAAGGACAATGGACATGTGACAGACGGAAACTTTGTAACATAAGGCATCTATATACAAAGTATGAAGCATCCAGGTCTTCCACCTTCTAAAATATAAAGCTTTTAAGAAGTTAGTTAACGCCGCCGCCGCCGCCGGATCACTATCCCTAAAGAAAAAGTTAATATAAAAATACGCCGAGTGTGGTGAAAACATTATTTTTCCTATGACGAACGACATTGTTCGTTTATCAACAACCCCACGGGTGACTAGGGTATAGAAATATGGTCACTGTTTGTCTTCTTAAGCTTTCGTCCAGCAGTAAAACCCTTGTCAAAGTATGACGTCAGTTTTGTTGTGCGGGATGTATAAATACGCAGCCACGTCCGGTCATAATGAGAGCGTTAAATGCGATTCATCGTGAAGAGGAAGTGCCACGCCTTCTGTACGTACAGTTCAGAACCCTTGCAGCAATTTTTAAGGGTCCATTGATGGCCTGTTAAACAATGCTAAATAGCATGTCTTTCCCTATCTAACATACCATCATTTTCTAGTAAATGCCATATACTCGGTCGACGCCTATTACGGAACCTACCTATTGTATTCATCGGTAATTTGTTTTCGTCCTGACCATGCATGGGATATTTGCTAACGGACATTGAGCAAATAACAACCACTCCTTTGTCAACACCAATATAACAATAAGGAGATGTAGTAGAATTGTCAATAGGACACTAGGCACAAGAGTTCAAATTAGTGGATATAATCAGTTATAGGTCACCGTACCGAATGCATGTCCACTTACCAGCTTACAGTATACCCCGGAGACAGCATTATATGCCAGTAAACAGTACTCTTAACAAAGTTTTTATATTCGCTTATCTAATTAAATGACCGGCATCTTAATACTAATCAAAATGAATTTTAATTCTATTTTTATGTTATTTTGAAATATCAATGAACATGATGAAAGAAACGACATATGCGTATACAGTTCGTTTACCTATATTTTTAAGCGGAAAAGTATTGTTTAGTTAAGTTGAAGTACTTTTCTATTAGAGACTTCAATAAAATGACATACGTACGTAACTCGACGTACGGACCTAACGGACTGGTTATTGCCCACCATTGAATTTGATTAAAGACGTCGCTCAAGTTTAAACAAAGTACAAAAGACTTTTGAAATTGCACACTGGAATTTTCGTCCATATAAAATAATTTTATCATGACGAAAATGATAGAAATCTTGCATTTTATTAATCACGTGGTTCACCAGATTCCCGCCTTTATTTTCACTGACACAAGATAACGTATTAACACACGTATCCCATACCTATCATACGATCGAGTTGAGTTATCTTTCATGGTTTTGATTATGACAATTATTTTTAATAAACTTTGCAGATGAACGCCCCATTATACTTATTTTTCGTTATCCGAAGTTTTCTTTTTCTTTCTTTCGTTATCTATCTATTTATTATATTTGTTGCGGGAAAACATTTATAAGGGCATTTTTCTGACAATTTTAGAAACATCGAAAATAGTGCTTGTCAGAATCTGTCTCTTTATAAAGGTTGAAAATTGAGATAAAACTATCGTTCTATTTAATTCTATACAAAATAGTTTTCATTTATTATAAAATGTAAAATGTATTGATAAAACATCCCCATATAGGTTGTATTTTAGAAGGTGTGCTCGATTAAGGATTGTTCTGTGTTGTTTTGTTTAACGGGGATGCTCTTGGAGTCCTAGTACAAAAGACATTTCAAGGCAATTTTTGTTTATATCCCTGGAAGTAAATTAACTTATAGTATTTAGAACCTAGGCAACGTTAGAAGTGGATTATAAAATATAAGTATTAATAGGGTGTAGGGCCATATATATAAGTGTTCATCGCATATGAATTTAACACATGCATATTTAGGACGAGAAGATGAATATGAACCAGACTTTGTATTATACCACAGGAAAACATGTAACCCTATTCAGATACATGATTCTGACTCCGGATCGACCAATATTTGTTCTTACTCCTAAACATTGCGTGCCTGGCAGAGAGGCAGCCAATCTTCAATTTTAACCGTGTGAAGATCGAGCCGAAGACTTTCCACACTCGAGCAGTGGTGTAGCTTCTATTGAAGCAATAAGGCAACCTCCTCACCAAATGTTTGACCATTGAAAAAGAGAGATAAAGATAAAATATATGCCGTGTATTTCATAGTATAGAAATATACACAGTGACGACGGTTCAAAACGTTGACTGCTTTACTCTTTACTCACTCATTCCTCATTGTTAACGTCTTGAAAAAAATATACGCCCAACTTTCTTTCATAAAATGAACAAGGTAGATGCAAATATCTTTTTAAGGAACAGACAACGTATACCTTGCGAAAAAATGATTCAAACAAGAGGTCATAACTGTGAAACTGAGAAGATGTCTGATTTTTTTTTTTACAACGAACTTGTTACTATTCAGTTTGAAAAAGGCTAAACGTATAAAGTTAAAAACATAGTGGATCTTAAACTTTATTATCCCCAAATGTGTACAAAAGCATTTTAGAGGAGGCCATACACAGAACTCAATTATTTTTTGTTTTGATCAGGACCTGTTTGTAATTGAATACTGAGAATTGTACCTTTAACCAGCAGTTTCATTGAAATATATTGATTTAATGCGCACTAGATATATTTTATTCCATGATAAAATTCCACAAATCTGGTTTCTTCATTGTGCCAGTGTGTGACCTATCAATAGTACGTTCACTTACTACCCCCCCCCCCCACTGTTGGGGTGTTTCCTTAGCGTTGCGGTATGTACCAGTATGTGATCTATACAAGATTAAGATTATATTCAACATTATAACATGCTTAAAAGGGTAGTCCGTTTGGTTGTCTGGGATGTATAAATACACAGCCACGTCCAGTTGGAGTGGGGACGTTTAGTCAAATCAAATGTAGGTGCGTACATCAGTTCTACACGGAACAGAACCAGGGATCCATAGGGGGCCTGTTGCAAGACAAAAAGTCTGCCCTTATGTAACATGCTCTCTTTTTCCAGGTACAATTGAAATTCATGCTGTTATCATGGTCGACCTAGTATATATATATATATATATATATATATATATATATCTATTGTATTATTTTGTTTTACTTGTCCTGAATATGCATGCAGTTTTCGTCTATTAATGTCCGGCAGCAACAATCAATTAATCAATCAATCAAACGTGTTTAAAATTATGATTTTTCTTGCACATGTAAATGCTGAAAACTATTTTGCGATTCAGATTTTCAATTAACCGTCCATTCCCTATTGGCATTGACGTCTTTTAACCAAGTTGAGGCTTTGACTGCCAAGATTCAAATCATTTGCCTCACCAGAAATAAAATTAAAGTAACGATACTGTCGATTGATTGATAGTTGGTTGCTTAACGTTTAGTGGCAAATATTTCATGCACATTTAAAGCGAGGCATTCTCTCTACATGAGGCATCAGATTTATCGTTCCCACTCTGATTTGGTATATTATTTTAAACGTTTTACATTTTGAACAGAACGGAACAACGGACGGATGCACAGACCAGTAAATATAATATCCTTTTCCTATCATAAGTTGGTCATAAATGATCATCCAACTTCAATTCAAAATATTCAATCAAATATTCCGTACATGTCCGTTTTCAGACGTATTTGCTTATTAAGTTAAACCAATGCATCAGTGATCTGAATTTCTACCTCTGACAAAAGTATCTTGAAATGAATTATAGAAGTATGCTAAAAAAAGTAAGAAGCAAGTCGTGTACACCTTTTACATTTCGGCGTGTTTGAAACTCTTGTTTTAATTTTATAACTTATAAATCTAAAATTAGAATATCATCTCGCTTCAGATTCCATTATTTTTATTTTTTCAAACTTAATTTTGATTTAGTAGCTTTAAGAATTCATCGTTTGAGAGATACATATATGGGTCAAGTGAAATGACGAAGTAATGATCGGTGCATTTGATTACCGGTAACTGAATAAAGTATTCCCTTGAAAGGTTGTTGTCAATAAAATCATCCCAATTTAATAACAAAATATATAAAGAATTAAAATTGCAGATTGTGCTAATTTTTAAATAGCATCTTTTCCAACAAAGTATGTGTATTCAACGAGCCAAACAATCATGCAGTCTATGCTCCCCTCCGTCATCCTTCAATGCAATAGGCCGAGATACGGTCAGATAGGTTGGTTATGTCAAGTAATGTCATTTTATTGGAAATCTCTATTAATACATAACAAAGCAATAAATCGTAACAAATATTGCAGATAGCAACAAGCGACAATCACTGAATTACAAGCTCCTGAATTAGGATAGATACATACAGAAAATAGCTGAGTTAGACATGTTTGTTAGAACTCAAAGTGGAGTTAGACATGTTTGTTAGCGCTCAACCGTTATCTATCTTTATTTTGTTACTACATCTTCATAGCAATTAAGGGGCCTCGGTGGATAAGTGGTCTAAGTAGTCGAACTACTGTATCACTAGCCTGTCAACACTGAGGTTGTGAGTTCGATTCCCGCACGTGGCAAATTGACAAGGACTGTCAGTTTTCCTGCCGACTGTCGGTGGTTTTCTCCGGGTACTCCGGCTTCCTCAGTCATTTCGAAAAGGTATCTAGGAATAATTTTCCGGCTTATTGAAAAAAAATAAAACGTTAACAAAAATGTATTTTGAAACCCATTTGTTCTCAAGACGTTTATGTGTACAGTTTGTGCTTTAAAATTACCCGTGTCTTTGTTTTATTGATATTTTTTGGTAGCTTTCAAATTGACGCGAAATCTTCTTTTATGGAGTAAAAACTGCTTCTACTGATGCAGTATACGACAATAATCTTATCCATATACATACCCTCTCTTGTAAATAGTGTGAGCCAATGTCAAAAGGATTCCTGATCCCCAAGCGTCCAGATATGGTGAAGTAATATAAATCATTCCAGGGTGGGATGTTGTTTCCCTCCACCTATTAAATTAGATATATAGAAAATCCATACAGCAATAATAGTAATAAACCTTAATCAGTTAATCTGGAGTTTATAGCGTTGTAGTCGTGGAATGTTGATGTTTTGTGTCTAATCAATACTCATTTTGCACCTTGAAACTTTTATTTACATGTAGAAGTGAGGCGAAAGATACCAAAGGGACATTCAAACTCACAAGTCGAATACAAACTGACAACGCCATGGCCAAACAAGAAAAAGACCAACAGACAATCAACAGTACACAAAACACAGCACAGAAAACCAAAGACTGAGCAACACGAACCCCACCAAAAACTGGGGTGATCTCAGGTGCTCCGGAAGGGTAAGCATATCCTGCTCCACATGTGGCAACCGTCGTGTTACTGATGTTAGTACAAAACCGGTAATAAGTCTAATTCGGTAGGTCACATTCGGGGAAAAGGAGAACGGGATTGTAGTTACGACATTTGGAACTCGGACTCGGAGATGCGATGGGGACGTTGAATTGCAATGGGCACGCTGAAGTGCGATGGTCTTCGCCGAAATGTGATTGGCCTTTCATTGATGGTCTAAATGACGCGTGATGGCTAGTTTAAAATCAGCAGATGTACTGTTATTATAATATTGAAGAAGATTTTTTGTTATTTAGTATATAAATTTGCATCCATTATTGTCCGTGTATGTGTATGATTGAAATAAAAGAATAGTTAAAAGAATCATCATCATGCCATACTCCTGATGACCATACAAATTTGGATTATATGATAATCGTTTACTGTTTGAATATATTCTCGATGACTTGCTTATTAATACGAAAAGCTGCTTCTTACAAACAAATGGACTTCTTCATCGACACGTGAACATGAAAAACATTGAAAATATAGTTTACGTAATCCATCGCACTTCAGTGTTACCTCCTACGCAATTCAGCGTATCTATCACCAAGAAGCATCACAATGCCCCCCTCGTACTTCCGCGTGATCAAAAACACACTGTGGCTTCAAACAATCGCACTTTAGCGTAGCCATCGCGGTTTGGAGTACCATCGCGGTTCACATTCCTACATTTTAAGAAAACAGTGGTGATCAATAAAGTCACAAAGTACCTAATATTGAAGGAAATATTACAACACTATTTTTTATAAAACACATGAATGCTCATTCAGTATTTGAATGTTGTTTGTTTCTCGTCCAGCCGCACATACTACATACATTTTTAAAACCAGATAACAGGAAACAGGCTTCCCTTGGTACAATAATGATCTAACATGACTATTAACAGATGATACACAGCATTTCAACGCAAACATCAATTACATGCAAAATTCTACTAACTGATAAAAATTTAAACGAATGTGATTCGTTTTAGATCAAGTTTACCATGTTCTTTTTTCGTGGTCATAAGACTTAGTCAATGAAACTGCTGGATACACTCGAATGACTCCGGCTTTGGTTCCAATATATTTCCAAGCCAGTTGACTTGAAGGTTGCTCTTTCCAAAACTTTTCAGCTTTATACGTAGCCCAAACTGTAGCTCTGACATCATCCTATATAAGATGTAAAAAACATTCCAACCTAATTGTAAACGTTTTCTGTTTTAGACGAATAACAGAAATATGGCATACAAAACTAATATTACTAAAATATTGCATCAAAAGTCGAATGGTATATGACAAAACAGGTAACCGATAAATAAATCAGATATTACTTATCGTCTTAATTTGGTTGAAAGGTCCATCATCGAGTGAGACTTATCGCCGAATGAATAATTACTAGAGCAACTTAAAGACGAACACATATGGAGCAGGTTCTGTTTCCCATTACGGAGCACACGAGAACACCACATTTTTCAGTGGGTTTCGTGTTGCTCAGTCTTTTAAATTTCAATTTAGTGGTTTTTAGACTTGTTTGTCTTTTCGTGGTCATTCTATGTTGCAATGACATTGGCAGTTTCTCTTCGACTTTTGTTTTTTGAATGTACATTTGGTATCTTTCGTCTCTTTATTTGTATTGATGAATCTATAGGTTTATTTTGTTGAAATGAATATAATGTTAACAAATAGCTATTGTAATCCTGACGACAACATTTTCGCCAAGATTTACAATGTTATGACGAGGAGTAACAAAATCTGCTTTAGCTATGTGATATTTAATATATTGCATTGAATTCTAATATCTTGTAATTACTGATTGCTCTGCAAGTGAGGGTTTTATTTTTAAAAAAGTTACCTGCTGAGCAATGTGTTGGTTTATAAAACCCCCTTTTTTAATAACCAATGAAAATCTGTTTTTACACGATGTAGGTCTTTTCATTTTGCTCTAATTTGATATAGCGTTATTTCATTATGTCTTTTTGTTTGTCACTTTTGCCATGACATTTTTATTACCAAATATGTCTTGCTAATTTTTAAAAACAGTTTAATAGATATTATTGTTTAAGTTCTGACCTTCCATTTTGTAATACGTTTATTTATAGCTCATATTATTTTCTTAGGGTAAAACACGATTTTGAATTCAAATATCTTACATTAAATCCAGGGTTTTGATCCTTTTTTCCTGTTAAATAATCTGCATACTCTCTCACATCCAGTCCAGTTTCTGTTTCATCAATATATTGAAACGGATTAGAAAAAGCTGAAGGCGTAAATTTTGTAGCCGACTGTGCTGAAATAAACAAATGACTTATCATATGAAACAAATTAACACTCAACACAATAAGTTTTTAGATAGATGCACATGTTATAGATTGTTTGCTTTATTTCAAACTTAAATATTAGTTAATTAGCTTCTATGACAATGTATATATGGCAATAATATTTCTAATTTATAGATAAAATATTATGGTACCAATGGAACAAATGGTACGTCCTTTTTTCCTTTAATGTGAGATCACGAAATAAGACTGTTTACCGAATGAGTACTTGCAACACGACGGGTGTCACATGTGAGCAGAATCTGTGTGGTAGGTTTGTGATAAATGATATGCAGTTGTATTGGCATTTGCATGTCTCATTTCAATCGAGATAATATGGCGGCACCCCCTCATTATGGATCATTGACCTTGAAACTTTTGTATTGTTTGCATGTGAAGGTTTGTGTTTGGGTCATTTTAATGAGAACTGCTTATGATAAGTCAATGATATCTGGTATGCATTTGTATTATCAATGGCACATTTTTCCTATGGAGAATATACGGCCCTTCACCGTCAGGCATGATTCATTAATTTGAATGTTTTGCAGAGTTTACTTGATAAAGTTTTGCCATTTTGATTTCAACTTTTGTATTATACATGTAGTAACAAAATAACCCTATGTCCCCTTGCCATGGCGTTGTCAGTGTCTCGTCGACTAAGGATTTGAATGTCTCCTTGATATCTTACGTTACATTTTGCGGCAATATATAACAGTGGATATAAACACGGTTGGATAATGTACTAATCATTGTCATAGACATAAACTAATATTTGCAGCTGAATCAAAACTAGGAAGAAGTTTGCATTGGAGGGCAATTTTAAAACTTTTGAATGTCAATAATAAGCAAGGGAGTAAGCATTTATAGCAATCACAATGCAATTTGACAATAAGAAGATAGTTGTATGCTTGGCAATGATACAGCTATCCACCAAGTACCAATTGATAAGGTTGTGATGTCACTGTACGGCCTTCAACAATAAGGAAAACTCAAACAAGATTTGTTTTGGCTTAAAATATGCAGCAAGTGAAACATTCCATTTATTTTACTGTGGTTTTTTTTTATCTTTTATCTTTTTTGTGTAGTGTGTTGTCAAATGTTGGTGTTCTTTTCGTTGTTTTCTCTTTTAGTCATGATATTGTCTTTTTTCTCTGACTTTTGAAACCTTGGTTTCTTGTCTCTCTTTTAAAAATGGTCTTTGCAACAACTCTCCTAAATATAGAAGGATTTTCAATAAAACTGGTGTCAAAACCCACACAAATACACATATAAACATACCTAAAGTAACTTTTCTATAATTAAATCTACAGTTTTCCTGATTATCTGTTGTAAGAGATCGATTATGATACAAGAAAACATTGTCCAGTTCTGAGTTTGTAATATCGAAATCCGCTTCAGAAATGACGGTATGAGTTTCCTCGCCCAAAACAATACATAGGTAAAATTTTGTATTTTGCACCTAAAAGATAAACTTTCAATAAAATTGATTCATCTTACTAAAATAATGATTTAGGCATATAACTAAATGAAAATAATGATTGCAACTTAAATCTGAAGACTGTTACTTCGAAGTTATTCAATCTTTACATTTGCCAAGACTTCATCTTTCCTACAATATTGTATAAATGTACAGACTCAGTCATTACAATATTGTTTAAATTTACAGACTGATTACGATATTTGACAATGTCTCACAAGGAAATCACAAAGACTAAGTATCATATTAGTCATATATATACATACCGGTCCCCAGAAATACGTTGCTTGTAAATATAAATATCGACTTCCTTCATTTACAAGACGTCCTCTAGGCAATGTGAAATAAACGTTTGGTAATGTCTTTTGCCTGATTCACCCCTGTAAAAGATCATGTTAACTGTTGTAAAAAGTAAAATATAAACAAGAAAGCAATCAAAGTTACAAAAAGTCCTCAGAAGAAAAAGACGACACCACAAATAAAAATGTACAAAATATAACATAATATGCCGTATATTGAACACTACAAACCCTTTAAAAAACGGAATTGAACTCGGGTTTTATACGGAGAGTTACCGGATCTTACTCATCTAGTGACATATTTCCTGTTAGACTTGTTGACATCAGTAAATTAAAAGTTGAATGCTATTTTTCACAATTTTATTGGGATGTAAAATCGTTGACCGAAACACATTTTGTATGAAGCGCGGAAACGCTTCATTCTTAAAATGTGCGCGTGACGATCAACGCTTTTACAACCCTATAAAATTATAAAAAGAAGCGTTCATTCTTATAATTACATTATTATACTACAACCATGAACTCATATGAGTTTTATTATGCTTTTCGTTTGTTTTTCTATGCATTCTTTTAACATTGTCACGGATAGCACGTGCAGTCATAGCTGTTGTATTTTATACGGAAATAAAATTTGATGTTGGAGTTCCTCACAATTGCTGTCAACCAATCAAATTTAGGGTTCTTATGAAACATACATGCAATATAATTATTGAAGTATAATTAATCACTTATAATTTACCATACAATAACGGCTTGGTAATAAAATGTCTTGTATCTACCCATATGACCATTCCCTAATACGCCAAGAAATGTCAAATTTGTTTATAAAAATTCACAAATAGCATTACTATAAATAGGAATCAAAAGTGCACTAAGGGACGACCATTTGTTTTCTTTGGGGGAAGAGGCAGGAGATTTTTTTGCGGATTGACTATTATGACCATTTTGTCATCTGTTGCTACGCTTGTTCATATTTTTTTTTTCGTGGATATATTCATTTTAAAATCCTCCTGCCCCCTTTTTCCCTTAGAAAAATCCAACGGTCATCACCAGATCTGAGTAAGATAAAAAAAATATTTAAAAAATGTCACAGAACGGTTGTCTGTACTCGCTTTCTCTTTCGTCATTAATCAATAAATGTCAGATAAGATGAAAATAAATGTTTGACTCAAAAACAGACAAGGCTATTACAGATAAAGATACAGATAAACAAGCTCGAAGAAAACTAGTCAAGATGAAATTAAAAGACAAAATAGAGTAGAATTATAAAAAACAAATTTCTGCAAGCGACCGAGTGGTTTTTAAAAGGGTTCTGTAACCCACAGAGTGTGTGCAAATCACCCTATGATGGCAATTTGCCCTGTGTTTTCAGGAATATGGCGCACAGCCAAAACAGATCCCTACGTTTTAAGTTTTACTTTTCACGAGACACTACAAAAGTCAAAAGTCTGAAAAGACCAGTTTTGTCTGAATTTGCATGAATTTTACTCGACATTCTTAATTTGTCTAAATAATTTTTAAAAATTCTTGACATAGTATGAATTTGTCTAAGAAGGTTCTTGATTTTTCTTGACAAGTGTCTTGACAGTATGAACATTGTCTTAAAATTTCTCGACACTTCCTGTATCATCTGAAAAGAGTCTGGATTAGTCTCGACCAATTCTTGACTGTCTTAAATTTGTCTCGATCTGTCTTGACATATTCTTGACATTCTTAATAATGTCTGAATATGTCTCGACATATTCTTGACATTCTAAATAATGTCTGAATATGTCTCGACACATTCTTGACAGTCTTAAATATGTCTTGACACTATCTCAACAGTATAAATTTGGCCTGAAATGTGAACAGACTTATTCTGCACTGTTTATGACATTCTATTGCTGTTATTTACTCCTTTTATTATGGCTAAACTAAACTTTGAAGAATCAAGGATCAATTTGGTATAGTAAGATACCCTTTTGGTGCAACTAAGTTGGAATACCCTGAATAATTCCCCATGTAGTTTAATTTTGATTTATTTTAATTAAACATTTAATTAATTGTTTTCACTTGGAATATAAGTCAAAGTTACTAACAAACAGCATTTAGATTTTGCTGTTCGCAAAACTGCCAGTCAAATTTGCTTTACTAAAATAGGTGTCTTATAGGCAGTTTTAAAATGTGACCATGTGTCTCTTTTGGATCCCACAATTCATCTTTTGGGTTTATGTGGATAAAAAAGGGGGCTTTTGTTTAGGTCAAAGAATTTGTTCCCATCTTGATTCAAAACCTTATTCATTTTTAGAACAACCCAAAACATTTTTATTCAAATTTTAGTGTTGAATTTTATAATTTTTATCAAAATAAATATTTGTCTATAGAAATCATTGATGGAACCCATTGTAAATACAGTTTTTTATTATTCCTGGAGTAAATAATAATTTTCTTTTAATATTTGGGAATTATTCAATTTGTTTTTATGTTAAAATAATTAACTTCATAATTTTGATGAAAAAATCCATTTTAATTCGATTTTTTCATCAAAATGATGATTTTCATTTTCATCTATCAACAAACTTTTAAATTGTAGTGGCATGTTCGGTCAATTGATAAGTTGTATGGCTGATTACAGGTAAAGCAGTAATTTCTATTTGACAGTTGCGTGTACTCTTGGGTGTGGAATACCTTCATTTTATGGGAACATCCTGTCCATGTGTAATACTAAATATATATATTCCAACAGATGACATTACACAAATTTTTCTTCTGTTAAATGAATGATTTGTATATCATCATAATTTGCTATTTATATAAACCACATTTTGGTATAATAATTATTTACCATATCAACATTGAATATTATGAATGTAGAATGAAATATGTCTACAGTATGATTGGTTTTAATCATTTAATTTATAAGATTTGGGAATCAAAATTTGTAATTATTTAAAACCCACATTCAAATTGTTTTATATCAACACGCCCTCATTTGAATTATTTTATACTTTAGATTTCATAGCCATATTTGCATTTGTAAAAATATTTATATAACCAAATTTTCAATTATTTTACATGCCCAACTTTTATTTTTGTTGTAAGAAGTGTAACTTGGAACAACAGTATATCATATAAAGAGAAATAAAGATTAAAGTTATATCATGAATATTGGTCATGATTTGTAAAACTCAGAACTGTCAAGTAAATTTAAGACACAATTCAAAATGTTCAGAATGTGTCAAGCCATACTGAGAAAAAATAAGAATGTCGAGAATATGTCGAGAAATATCAAGACAGTATTCAAATGTCAAGAATTTGTCAAGAAATTTTAAGACCATATTCACAATGTCGAGAATATGTCGAGTAAATTTCATACAAATTTAATATAAATGAGAATTTGTCAAGAAAAATTAAGACACAAGTCATACTTTTGGAGAATGTCGAGTAAAGTTCATGCAAATCAAGACAAAAACTGGTCTTTTCAGACTTTTAGACTTTTGTAGTGAGAGCGTCCAGGTTACCATTTACTAGACTAAGTATAGTTCTATACCCCCAGTCAATCTTTGGAAATTGATTAATATGAGAATAAGCAGCAGTGTCCCAGCCAAGATTTGTCTAGGGCAGAGTGCCTATCTCAAAAAGGGGATAAACTTGATAGTAAAAAGGTAGCTCGTACACGAAATTTAAAAGAATACTTAGACAATGTAATATTGATTCCTAATACTAACTGTTTGTTTTATTGGGCAGTATAATACATGTATGTTATGTACCCTGATATTTGATTTATTTTGCTCATTTATCATTTTCCAAACAAAGACATATTATAAATATTATTAATGCGTTCTATGCCATAAGTTTTTTTTTTGCATAATCATAGCATGTTTCCGTACAAAATTGAGAAAAAAGAAAGTAAAAGTTTGCACTTTTCGTCTAGAATTTTAATACTGTCTAAGCACAACTATGTACCTTTTCATGGAATTAATAATGTCTGCTGTCCCTGATGTCCTTTCTAGACTAGTTATATCCACAAGTACGGGATCTTCACTTATTTCTACAAAGGCAGGCTCTGGGAGCAAGGGATGAATTAAAGCTCTCCCTGTATTGTCAATCATAAAGCCGTATGATGAATTTCCTCCTCAAAATATTCAACTTCCTTTAAAAGTTCGCTAAGTTTAACATCAGTGCATGATACACCTTGCATAGATCCCGATGTACCGTAGACGGTGATACACATTGAAGTTATCAACCCTGTGTTAAAATTTAAAAAGTAAGGTATTTAAATTTTGCAAAGTTACCTAACTGATCAGAAAATATTTAAGTCCTGATTTCGTTTTCCTGTCTTTCTTTCCCTTTGATTTTTTTCGAAATTTTAAATAAATATGTTTCTCTTATTTTCATTCTTGGTTTTTCTCTTTTTTTTCCTTTCCTCCTTTTCTCCCTTTATTTTTTTTACATGTATTTACGTGTATACATTTTATTTAAATGATTTTTCCCAAATGTCTATCGTTATTTAATTCATGGATAGGTTTTATAAATAGTTTTCTTATTATTCCAGCAAAATCTTTCATGTTTAGTATCGGTAGTGGTTGGCTCGGATAATTAATGTTGTACATAAAAAAACATTATCAGGTTTACAAGTGAAAAGGTAAACATTACATACTGTTGAATGATTCATATGTATGGATTTTGTTTAGACACAAAATCAGTACATGCATAGCAAAAAAAAAAAAAAACAAAAAATACACACACAAAAAGCGCTTTTATTACGGTTCTTCATCTCAATGAGACTTTAGACTGTTTGTCATAGATTCGGTCAAACGGTACTTCTTTCATAGGATTTTTATTAGTGTTTGATTTTTTATTTCAATTAGGTACGTTGTTATGAGTTCTAGTTGTATTGGCATTAACACTCCAAATAAATCAAACGTACACAAATGTAGTGTTCATTAACAAAAGTCTTGTTGATGCCTTGTATAGCTTGCAAGCTATCGGTCATTGTTGAAGGATGTGCGTTTTTAAAAGTTGCTACCGTTTACGATATTTGGTCTCTGGTGGAAAGTTGTCTCATTGGCAGTCTTGTAAGTTTTCGCATCTAATTATTTGTATATACAGAGATCTCGGTGAACATTGTCAAATTTGTTTGTCTTGTCCTTATTTTGACCTAGGAGACATAAACGCAAGTCAGTTTATTATTACAAGATAATGTTAAAATGTTTTGTCGACGCATTGGTTACGGTCTAAAAAATCAATATAAACTGTTTTGGTTTTCATATGATTTGGCGAAACATTGAAATTCATATTTTTGAACGGAATTAATGGAACTTTGATGATTTACTTTAAAAAAAAAAGATATATCTATAGATCTTTTTTTCACAATCATGCATTATGATAATGAACACAGCATCTTAATTCGAAATTGTAGCTGGAAATCGGTGCCAAATATGTGCTCAAATTGAACCTCCCCATTAATAAAAATAAAGTACCTGCCTCTTTCAGAAAACGGATCGACGTATGGAATACTGTATACCGAGTTAGTATTTACGTCATGTGATCGTAGTTGAACGTAAAACGTGGCCATTTCCATCGATAAACTTGCATGTTGATTCTGATCAACATAGGTAAAGTGTCCTTCCTACAAAAAAAATATGGAAAAAAATTACGTAATCATTATATAGGACTGCAGCCTGATAACGGATACAGAATTATTCGTATTAATAATATTTAGTACATGAATACATTATCTGCTTAAACATTCATTTATTTACTTAATTATTTTAGCATCGAGTTTAAAAAGCAATGTACATGTTAGTATAATACTCTCATATTTGAGTTTTTTGTTATTGAAATAATACAGTATATTTTCTCGCGTAAACTGTTATTTTTGTAAGCAAAATGTGTTGATAAATACCCGAATGTTTCCGTAGGACGAATTTGACTTCACTTGAGTTGCCATCTCTTGTAATTGTTGTTTCATCTCGTTCGTTGCACCTGTAACCATACAGTGTAAATTAAGTGTACATGATATTCCTAGTCAATTCATGAATGAGATCTTACAAGCCCCCGATAAATATCTTGGAATTTGTTATAATACCTTCACGCTGAATGCAACTACAGAATATGAGGATGTCTTCCGTCCGTAATTACTACATGTGCTATGGTCACGCTTCTTTGCAGTCTTTGATTTATATAATATATAATTACATTACATGTATGTTTCATAATAATCCGAACTTTTGATAGGCTGACAACAATCGCAAGGTATTTCGAAATTAGATTTTAATTTTCAAACATGGAATATTCATGAATTCACGTGCTAACCAAGACAACGTCACAAACGTGCATAGAAAAAGAAACGAAAACCTTGTTATAACTGGTAATTTCATTGTTGTAGCATATAAATGTAAAAAAAATGGAATACTTCTTTCGGTAATTTTATAGTGGCGTAAAAGGGCTGATCATGTGCAGGGGCGGATCCAGCCATTTTAAAAGGGGGGGTGGGTTCCAACTATATGACCCCATTCAAATGCATTGATCGTCCAAAAAGGGGGTTCCAACCCAGGAACCCTCCCTGGATCCGCCACTGATGTGCATATTTTTAGTATGCGCTTCCTACAACATGCACTTCGGAAAATGCTTTTACAACCAAAATGAAAATACAAAATGAAAACATTTAATTCTTAAATGAAGTCATGATGGCGTTATCTTTTATGAAGTTAATTCAGGATTTGCCACTTCGGAATGCCTCGCTTTTTTACTATTTTAAACTAGAGGCTCCAAGGAACCTGTGTCGCTCACCTGATATTTTTATTTACAATTGATGCATAAATCAATGCAACCGTTATACTTTTGCTTTAGTTTCAGAGATATAAGCCAAAACTGTTTTACCCCTATATTCTATTTTAGGTTGGCAACTGCATTTTACCCCTATATTCTATTTTTAGCCATGTTTCAGAGGAGGAGATGCCATGTTACAAAATTTACCAAAATTGTTAAAATTGGCAGGGGTCAACTGACCATTTTGGTCATGTTGACTTATTTGGATCACTTTGCTGAACATTTTGCTAAACTAGATACCCTAATGATGATTGTGATCAAGTTTTTACCTGATGAACATTAAATTTGTCTTACTAGTTTCAGAGGATAAGATTTTACCCTATGTTCTGTTTTTAAAGGACACATTTTTAAACTAAAAATTGATTGTGATCAAAAATTTGTAAAAGGAGAAGATTTTGACTTTAAAAAATTGGACAATAACTCCTTAAGGGGTCAATTGACCATTTTGATCATGTCAACGTTTTGTAGATCTTACTCTGCTGAACATTATTGCTGTTTACAGTTTATCTCTATCTATAATAATATTCAATATAATAACCAAAAACGGCAAAATTTCCTTAAAATTACAAATGCAGGGACAGCAACCCATCAACGGGTTGTCCTATTTATCTGAAAATTTCAGGAAGATAGATCTTGACCTGATAAACAATTCTACCCGGTGTCAGATTTGCTCTAAATGCTTTGGTTTTAGAGATATAAACCAAAATCTACATTTTACCCTATGTTCTATTTTTAGCCATGGTGGCCATCTTGGTTGGTTGGCTTGGTCACGGGACACACTTTTAAACTAGATACCCCAATGATGATTGTGGCCAAGTTTGGTTAAATTTTGCCTAGTAGTTTCAGAGGAGAAGATTTTTGTAAAAGTTAACGACGACGGACGACGGACGCCAAGTGATGAGAAAGGCTCACTTGGCCCTTCGGGCCAGGTGAGCTAAAAAAGGGTCTAAATACGAATATAAGAGTTACTCAAAATGGAACGATCACAATCAATTTTGGTACATGACACACGTGTTACAATTTAGGAATGTCTTCTTTAAAGCTAACGAACACATAACTTTGGCATCGCGGATAGAGTTGTGACCAATACGACAAGGAAGATAACTCCATCAAAACTTATCAAGCATTACTCGTTCACCATATTAATATGGTTTATACTTACCAGGACCGAGCAGGTAGGTAAGCACGATTACTCTGTTTTGTAATTTGGCATTTTCGTCGCTGATTACCTCCCTTGGATCTCTGCCTTCATTTGATCCGCCATCAGTAAGTAAAAGTATAACCTGATCTTGAAATTAAAAAAAAATGGTATATGTATAATAGTTTGGTTGCTGTCTCATTGGTGTACATGTATATACTACATCTCAATTTTATTCATTATTTAAATGATGTTTTGACAAATTTAAAGTAGAAAATGGTCGAAAATACGTGTTTTTCTTCTTCATGTTCGTTCCCTTTTTTATTCGTCAAAATTTAAATTTGACATAATAAAATATCAATCGGCAAACATCGGCAGATTCCGCTACCCTACACCAAATTTAGTTTGCTTTAACTGCCTAGGTATGCCGAATGTAAAGACAATACTCTGAAGGCTGATATTCAAAAAATATTTAAAGTATATTTTTGTTTAATTTTTACTATCCATTTTGAATGCGTATAACTCCTTTCCCAATGAAGCATACATTTTAAAATAAAATATCCGTCTCTTATCACATTTTACAATTTTTAAAATTATTATGTAATATTGCTGATTTTGATTTAAATAAATGCCTCCACCCCAAGCTCCGAGAGGTCATGGTTTGATTCAGATGATATTTACAGTACTCGTATACCAAAGTCAAAGGAATACTTTTCTTGCATTTATTTGTCAAAATAAAAAAAAAATCACTTTAATTGAAATAATACACATTGAAGATTTTACAACAATTTTACACTTAGATCTTAAAATCAAAAGGTTAGTCAGTATATATTTTTTATGAGAAAATTTAGCGATAACTACATGTACAAAAATGTACGCACAATTTACCTTAATATACAAAGATATTTTAGTCTTCAATACATGATTGTTATATTAGTTGTTATTGGCTTTTAGGTGTCAGTAACTGCGATTACTCTAAGATCTGTACTTTGTGTCTTTTTTGTTGTGAGGGATGTATAAATACCCTGCCACGTCCGGTCTGTGTTATTGTTAGATGTTTTTTTTTTTTTGCCTTGTATTGATCTGATGAGTTAAGCCCTCTTCAACTGACTTTTATGTTTTGTTCTTATGTTTTACTGTTACACTACTGTCCCAGGTTAGGGGAGGGTTGGCGCCTTCAAACATGTTTAACCCTGCCACATTATATATGTGTTTTTAGGGAATTTGTGATTCAGCGTTTACTTACTGGGATTTCGAGATGAAACCCCTTCCTAGCTACCCTATAGAAATTCTAAAGATAAGAAGATTTTTTAATGTTGCGTTAGTGTGAAATAAATTCAAGGGACGTTGACCTTACTTTATTATTACCTGTACGTCATCTTTTTGCAAAATAATGTTAGTTCATTCAGTGCATAACAAGTAATAAGATGACATCGATCTTCAATTGTGTAAAATGAGGTTAGATCTTTTAATAAATTATATGATAATTATACTTATATTACATGTAGTACACAACAACACTATGATGTATGGCTTTTAGATACGATGTTTAAATGTTAAATTGTTGATCAATTTCCAATGTCACGTATAGATATTATTACAATACTAGGCTCTGTTTATTTTGTTTATTTTGTAGATTTAAGTAATATTTTCTAACGCTCAACGGTTCAATGATTTGACTATGAATTGCGAAGTCTCTAATTAGATATAGGAAGATGTGGTGTGAGTGCCAATGAGACAACTCTCCATCCAAATAACAACTTATAAAAGTAAACCATTATAGGTCAATGTATAATGAATATAATGAAAAGTAAAGAATAGTAATACAGCTTCAACAAATGGATGGGTGCCCTAAATTACAGAAAGAAAAGGAAAAAACTTGGGTAACAGATTTATTAATCATAAAGTCAATAGAAAAATTTGAATAGAATTAAATATTGAAGGTCACACGTCAGGGGCGGATCCAGCCATTTTAAAAGGGGTTCCCAACCCAGGATAAAGGGGGTTCCAACTATATCCCCATTCAAATGCATTGATCGTCCAAAAGGGGTTCCAACCCCGAACCCCTCCTGGATCCGCCGCTGCACGTGGTGAGTACAGGACGACCTCTCATATATCCTAACTTGGACGTTATATAGATTAGCCTTTTTAATGTGGATTTTATTATTTCATTACTAGTCAGTTACAATTATGACAACTTTAAGAAGGCTTTAAGGACTTGCGTTAGCTTTTTTTTCCAAGTACTTGGGGACAGGACATTTTAATCCTCCCCCTTTTTCCTAAAATCTGTTATTTTTTTATTTAATTTAATTTTTATTTTAATTACTTTTGCGTTTTTCTGTGATATATTAACACAAATATACAAAAATAACATGTATTTACTATTTACTATCAATTTCTAAAAAGGTGGGGGTAAAAAATTGTCCTGTCCCTGAGTATCTATGGCTTTTTAGTTAACCGTATACCACGCTTGCGTTTCTCAAAAACACCTACGACTAAAATTGATCATACATTGTAAGTCATGAACATTTTTTTTTTTCACTCTGACTAAGTCTGTGTGGTTATTTTTATTCTCAGTTGATAATTTATCATCTGTTGATCGAATTTTCTGATCAATTTCAATATATTATATTACTGAAAGTCTCATGCTTTTTTACTGTTGCGTTTCTTTATCTATCTGCACGGTATTATCCTGCGATACCCATTTCACAACACTCGTTTTGTCAGTTTTTTGGTACTATAACATATATTTACCTCTAGTTGAAACATCAACATTGTTATTTGTTGATCCCAAGTAAGAGAAAGCCTTGGTGAGAACGTTTTCGAAGTTTGTAGTACCAGTGTTGGATTCTTGAATGTATAAACTGACAAATTCCTGCAACTTGTCAATGTTTGTTTTGGAGGCAAATGAAAGTGTGTCCTTGTAACAGTCTTGATTTGAGTCTCCAGTGGGAACAGTAACTCCTGAGCTAAATGATATGACTGCAACCTGAACAGAAATGTGTGGTATAACTCTTTAAGGCATTTTGATAAGCTTTTATTGGATAAAGTTTGATTCTTTCAACTTGTGGCTTTTTTGCATGTAAAACTTGGCATACGTTAATCTTTGTTTGGCTGTCTCAATCTCGGATGTAGCAAAAATTGTAAGTATTTTCTTGTAAATGCATATTCAGACCAAATTGGTTTGTACTCAACAACGAGATAAAACTGTACACCAAATTAATTTGACAGCAACAAATATGGACACTTTCCAAATGTAATTAATGTTTTACATTAAAAAAATGATTTCTTGCTAACATTAAATTATAAATGTTTGTTTTTCAATGATTTTTTTTCTATTTTTGTCCCGGCCGGTTGTATCCTTGCATTACTGAATTTCGCCTCGTGTCTTATTCAAATCGACTATGATCATATTTGCTATGTGTCATATGTATTTATTTACAGCGCTTTTAAAAATGTACAAGTATAAAAATAACGGTATGTGAAATAATTGCCAATGAGACAACTATTCCCTCATACCAAAATAACGTGAATGCTATCATGATTATGCATATTTTCGAAATATCTTTAATTAACAAGTTGACCACGACGTTTTAAAAATGAACTTCGTGTTGTAGCTGTATTTATTTATAACGTTGTGAAAAGAGTTACGGAAAACCTCATCAAACTGCATTTTATGACGTCATATTTGTCTTTGTTTGAATTCAAAGGATCCTAGAATATATGCTATAATAATTATTAAACTAGTGAGCCTGTAAAACTTTCTTTTTCATATTATTACAAGGGACATATATGTCCCTAGCGTGATCTGTCGACAGGGGAAATGTATGTCCCTAGCGTGATCTGTCGACAGGGGAAATGTATGTCTCCAGCGTGATCTGTCGACAGGGGAAATGTATGTCCCTAGCGTGATCTGTCAACAGGGGAAATGTATGTCTCCAGCGTGATCTGTACAGTCGACAGGGGAAATGTATGTCTCTAGCGTGATCTGTACAGTCGACAGGGGAAATGTATGTCTCCAGCGTGATCTGTACAGTCGACAGGGGAAATGTATGTCTCCAGCGTGATCTGTACAGTCGACAGGGGAAATGTATGTCTCTAGCGTGATCTGTACAGTCGACAGGGGAAATGTATGTCTCCAGCGTGATCTGTACAGTCGACAGGGGAAATGTATGTCCCTAGCGTGATCTGTCAACAGGGGAAATGTATGTCTCCAGCGTGATCTGTCCAGTCGACAGGGGAAATGTATGTCTCTAGCGTGATCTGCCATCATGGAAAACTTATGTCCCTAGCGCTCAAATGGTTAATTGTATTATTATTGTATGTGATAATAACATAAGTCTACTTACTCTGTCGTTTGGATTAAGGGTCTCTATCACTGTACGAGCAGCCTCTTTAGCTATGCTCATCTTTGATTTACTTGTAACGCCCGAGTTCTGCTTCATAGATGAGCTTGAATCTATAAGAATCACGACATCTTTATCTTTTGGTGAAGCTGTGGCGGCAAAGGCTGACCTTAAATAATGTCATTGGTTTCATATCATTGGTTTCATATTATTGGTTTCATATTATTGGTTGAATATCATTGGTTGAATTTTCATTGCATAGGACGTTGTACGCCAATCAAACGTTGCGATGTACATCTTTGAAAGTATGCTGATTGTTTGTTTGCTCGTTTTATTTTAGATTTGTTAGCTTTAGTTGACATTTTATGTGGTGCTTTTTTTTTTGCTATATCCAGTGCCAGTAATGCGTCTGAATGAGACTTACAGACGAATGTGTGCAACATGGAAGGTGCGACTAGTGGAACAGGATCTGCTAACCCTTCGGGAGCCCCTGAGACCACTCTCAGATTTTTAGTGGGGTTCGTGTTTCTCAGTCTTTAGTTTTTAGTTATAGTGTTTAGTTGACTCTTATGTCTTTTCATCGTCTTTCGTTTTTTTGCCATGCAGTAATATAGTAGATATACACAATCAACTATTCTGTTTCTATTACCTAAAGCGTGGATCATAGTTATAACAGTCATTCCAATAAGTTGATGGGTATATGATGGCCACGCCTTCCAAGGTACCGTAGTGCTGCCACAAAACGTTCTTGTTTTGATCGTACTGCGTCTTCATGATGTCGCTTACTGTATTGTGGGGATATTTGGCATCAGAAGTAGAACTAGGAGATTTTGTAACGCAGGCTGTAGAAAAATCAACCTTGAGAAGAAAATGTTAAACCTTATTTATTCTAACAGATGTGTACTTAGTACATAATTATTGAAATACAATTCGTATTGTGAACATATCTTTTCACTGTCACGCCATTTTAGAATGAATTAAAATATGGTACGAACTACAGTTCCTTAAGGAATTCTTCGTAAATGTGCAGAACGTTTCACCAATGCAGTTAAAAGTGGAATTCCTAATCATATAGTTCATAAACGTTTTAATTTGATTGGCGCTTTTAAAACCCTTTATATCTTTTTTCTTGAAAAAAAAATGTGTTTTAATTATAATAAATTGGACAACTAGTGAACAAGTATGTTTCTTATTTCTTTTTTTTTTTCTTTTCATTTTTCACTTTTTTTTTTCAGTTGATGCCTCATTGACGTATCCCCACATCTTAGTTTTGTCCTACTTAAACTCACCTTTAAAAATAAATATATACTTAAAATCACCTTTGGAAGAAAATATATTATTATATTTCAATGCAATGGGTTTAATTGAATTGTGTTATTAATAAGATCGAATTATTGACCTAAAACCATTTTATATACATGAGCAAAATGTATTACCAATTTCTTACTGGGTACCGGGCATTAAACTGGCACAGACACGATTACCCCGATAGGACACCTCCAATCGTAACCTTTATTGACCTGTCTTATTATCAAATCTTAAGGTTTGAGTAATAACTTAATGATTTCTTATACGTGTGTCTTTACGCTGGTTATAATTTCATTTTGTAAATAAGTTCCTTGATTTTGGAATTACCTCTTTTCTGAATTTTGGATCATACACGTATGTTCCAGGTTTAGCACAGCAATGTGGAAGCGACGTTTGAGTGGTGAATTTATTTTCATTCTGAAATACTTCGTCTTTAACGGCGTCTAGAACATTCTTAAATCCAACAAGTGATGCTGCTAATTTGTCTTGAATCTGAAAATTAATGATCAGTTGACAATGTCACGTGTGAACTATCAAATCAAACAATATTCTATCACAGCTATCATGAACCCTAAACATAGGAAAGGGCGGGGGGTTTCGAATTATCATTCATAGAGTAACATTAATTGATGCCTATTTATAGACTGCCAGCAATGAGGGCGTGGCAAACTGCAGTGACATCGTTAAATGATTGCAATAATACAAAAGAAACCAGATGACGTTGCTTCATAATCCTAATATTTCCACGTGTATGGTCCAGGAAAGCCAGTAATGACAAACAGTAAATTTAATGATGTCTGAATGAAAAAGTGTGTCGAGGTGTTTGTTTGCAGGAGACACCCAGGGACGGTGCTCAAAGGATAAATGATATGGTCTGTGTTAGTATACAGCAAACGCACAATACAACTCGTTGCTAATGTAAACAAAAAACCAACCAAGAACTATGATCAGCTTCCATTTATATAAACAAAATTGGTGGATGTAAGCGCGGTTCACCTTATCATAAATACTTTCAATATAAAAATAAGAAGATGTGGTATGATTGCCAATGAGACAACTTTCAATATAACAAATGAGGAGATGTGGTTTGATTGCCAATTAGACAACTATCCACCAAAGTTCAAATCACGAAGATAAAGGCTTTACCAGTAATAGGTCACCGTACTACCTTCAACAATGAGAAAACTCCATACCTTATAGTCCGCTATAAAAGGCCCCGAAATACAAATGTCAATATCAAATTTCAAACGAGAAAAACGGCCTCATTTATAACAATACAATTTACGAAAACAAATATGAAAGACATGAAACAACGATACATGTATACCATCTATGTACTTTGGAAGATCAATGAGATTTTGTTTACCATTTTATACTTTTCGCGCGAGTATCAAATCGAGATCTATGTTGGGTGAGATGTTAAAGGTCCAGTGGTTTATATTACAACGACCTTAACTGTTTATATATATCATATGTTTTAAAGACGTTTTATCTCAGATAGCAATGCACAAATGAGATACATATATGTGTTCCATTGGACATTTTTTTAATCAGATGTATGAAAGAAAAAGTATACTTGAAATAAGATACAAGAAAGAGGAAACAAATGCAAATATTTAATATGTGTTTCACGGTTCATGCAAACGTTGATATCTGGTTTGCCAAAGAATAGACTATACCTTTTTTTATTTAATAAATGTATAGGTAAATATTTGAATGTACGAATATGATAAATTATACTAACAACAGGCGTTTTATAGTTCGGTGTATTAGATTAAACAATTTTACAAAAATGTTTGCATCAGTTTTTAATGACACTATGTATTGTGCGTGCCTGTGTCTGAAATGACGTGGGGAAATTAAAGATGAAATGATGTCTTTGCACATTTATAAGTTGATTGAAGTATTTAATCTGAAATCCAATACTTTTAAAAATTTATAATGTCTTTTTGCAATTTGTTCATTGTTAGATTTTAATTTAAAAAAAAACAACATTTTATTAAGGACATTGTATACAGTAACTTTTTGCATTCTTATAAAAATTAAATACTAAATGTTCAAAATCAAACAATATTGTGTTTATCTACGAACAAGAACTTACATCAGCTAAAAGTTTCGTTCCATTTCCGGTTTTTGTAGTAAAAGGTAGTTTGTTAAACTCTTCCTGTAAAACAATATATATTTCAAACGCGAAGGAAAATAGCAGGAAATATGATACAATAAAATATAAATACAATACCAGCGAAAGAACTTATTTGATTATCGTTGCTTTGTAGAAAAAGGTCATAACCTTTTGTTGCGATTCATCTTACAGCAAGTTTTACATGAATTTAAGAGGCGGGAATAGTAACAATCTTGCACCTATCTCATTGATGTTTCATGAACGATTACGCCATATCTTTTATTCATACCAAATTTAGACAAACAAGGGCGGGCAGTTGACATTTATATCAGCTAAGTGTACAAACTAAATTATAAATACACAAACATTAACGTTCTTATTTCATATTTTAATGTTAAAGAGTGAACCCATTGTAAGAGTTGTACATGGGATCAGCTGTTTTTTTTTTTTTTTTTTAAATCAGATAATATATTTGCTTGCTGTTTTGCCATAGTGTCGTCTGTTTTTCTTCGAATTATCTTTTTATTGACTTGTTGGTAATAAATCGCTCTGGAATATTATTTGAACAACCGTACTAAAATCATAGTAACTAGAGCAATCTATACGGAATTTCTGTTATTGTAAACACCTTCTAATGTATTTATTTATTTTAGCTTTTTTTTTGTTTTTTTGTTTTTTTTGTTTTTTGTTTTTTTTATGGCAGGGGATAGTGATACTTTTCAATGAAGTATTTTTTTTAATTTTCAAATTTTAATTTTGTTGTTGTTGTTGTTGTTGTTTGGGGGGTGGGGGTCCAATGACAATAATTAACTCCAATATACCTACTTGCAAATAATCAATCCCAATACTCTGTTTTATTTCCTTGAGTCTATTAGAAAGTAGACTGGCGTCTAAATCTTGAGCAATAACTCCATAAGCATAACAGGATAGTGCCAGGAGAATTGTTATTTTCATTATGACCTCCAGTACATTACATGTATGTTTGATGTCATGGTTCAACCTGAAATGGAAATAAGAAAATGTTTTATTGAACTTAATACGTTAAAGCTGCGCAAGTCATCAAAACAAATGTACTCGTAACCAAAGACAAACATGAATACCCTTCGCACCTTTTTTACCCGGCAACAATTAAGTTAAAGGTTTAGGATCATTAAATTTTGACTATTACACAGCATTATGATAACTTTTAATGATTGATTGATTGATTGATGTTTAGTGCAACTTTTAGCACTATTGTGCTATTTCGTGGCGGTCAGTTTTATTGGTGGAGGAAGTCGGAGAGCCAGGAGAGAACCACCGACCTTCCGTCAGAAACTGACAATCCTAGTCAATTAAGATGGGAGTCGAGCGCTCCTGTCACGTGCGGGATTCGAACTCACAACCCCAGTACTGACAGGCTAGTGATACAGTAGTTCGACTACTTAGATAACTCGGTCACCGGTTTCACTTGCCTGTCAACACAGAGGTTGTGAGTTTGAATCACACACATTGCAAGTGCGTTCGACTCCAATATTAATTGATTAGGATTGTCAGTTTTCCTACCGAAGGTCGGTGGTTCTCTCTGGGCACTTCGGCTTCCCCCGGCAATAAAAACTGACTGCCACGAATAGCCAATAGCGCTGAAATTGGCTAACGTAACCTTTTGACAATAGCAAGACTGATACACTACAGTGCACGTGGATTATGTCATTTTTGTCTACACATTGCGAGACTCAATTTACTTTCTGCTTAAATCTAATCTCAGATCTTGTAAATATATGCTATACGGGAGGTTCATTTCTTTAAGATGTTGTATATGCGCGTCTTATGATGGAAGAAAACACCGGCATGCCTTCTCCATAGAATTTGAAAAGGATGAATTCCATTCACACTTTGCCAACACCCAACATAGATTCAATGTGGAAATATCATAACGTCGTAATCCGTCCAATATCACAGGCATATCATACAATAAAAGTCTAACCGAGTGATTATTCCTGAAGTATATGATATCACAGACACAAAAAGACTGCCAAGAGTGTATGATAAAGCAACATTAATGCAGGATATTCAATAACATTGAATGACATTTTGATCTACTATAAAATAGACATGAGCCTAGGCTCCATGTTGAAGATCGTACTTTGACCTATAATGGTTTACATTTATAAATTTTGACTTGGATGGAGAGTTGTCTCATTGGCACTCATACCACATCTTCTTATATCTATGAAAATACTAACCGAGATAGTATTCATCATACAATTAAAATACTAGCTGACAGAGTATTCAAGTATTACATGTATAATATCACTGGCATAAACAGACTAGCCGATAGTATTCCTGATGTGTATGATAGCACAGATACCACAAAAAACTGGCCGATGAAGTAATCATGTGGTATTTAATGTGACATACAAATACAGTCTATAGCCCAGAAAATATTCCGTTAGGGTATTATATCACAGACACGAAAAGACTAGTCAAGAGTTGATTCCTTCAGTGTAAATTACCACAGACACAAACAATACTAGCTAAGAGAGTATTGCTGTAGTGTTAATTATCACAGACACAAATAATACTAGTTAAGAGAGTATTCTTGAAGTGTAAATTATCACAGACACAAACAATACTAGCTAAATGAATATTCTTGAAGTGTACATGATCACAGACAGAAACAATACTAGCTAATAGAGTATTCCTGTAGTGTACATTATCACAGACACAAACAATACTAGCTAAGAGAGTATTTCTAGTATTCCTGTAGTGTAAATTATCACAGACATAAACAATACAAGCTAAGAGAGTATTCCTGTAGTGTACATTATCACAGACACACACAATACTGGATAAGAGAGTATTCATGTAGTGTACATTATCACAGACACAAACTATTCTAGCTAAGAGAGTATTCCTGTAGTGTACATTATCACAGACACAAACAATACTAGCTAAGAGAGTATTCCTGTACTGTACATTATCACAAACACACACATAACTAGCTAAGAGAGTACTACTGTAGTGTTAATTATCACAGATACAAACAATACTAGCTAAGAGAGTATTCCTGTAGTGTACATTATCACAGACACAAACAATACTAGCTAAGAGAGTATTCGTGTAGCGTACAGTATCACAGACACAAACAATACTATCTAAGAGAGTATTCTGTAGTGTACATTATCACAGACACAAACAATACTAGCTAAGGAGTATTCCTGAAGTGTAAATTATCACAGACACAAACAATACTAGCTAAGAGAGTATCCCTGTAGTGTACATTATCACAGACACAAACAATACTAGCTAAGAGAGTATTCCTGTAGTGTGCATTATCACAGACACAAACAATACTAGGCAAGAGAGTATCCCTGTAGTGTACATTATCACAGACACAAACAATACTAGCTAAGAGAGTATTCCTTAGTGTACATTATCACAGACACAAACAATACTAGCTAAGAGAGTATTCCTGTAGTGTGCATTATCACAGGCACAAACAATACTAGCTAAGGAGTATTCCTGTAGTGTAAATTATCACAGACACAAACAATACTAGCTAAGAGAGTATTCCTGTAGTGTGCATTATCACAGACACAAACAATACTAGCTAAGAGTATTCCTTAGTGTACATTATCACAGACACAAACAATACTATCTAAGAGAGTACTACTGTAGTGTTAATTATCACAGACACAAACAGTACTAGCTAAGAGAGTATTTCTGTAGTGTTAATTATCACAGACACAAACAATACTAGCTAAGAGAGTATTTGTGTAGTGTACATTATCACAGACACAAACAATACTATCTAAGAGAGTTTTCTGTGGTGTACATTATCACAGACACAAACAATACTAGCTAAGAGAGTATTCCTGTAGTGTACATTATCACAGACACAAACAATACTAGCTTAGAGAGTATTCCTGTAGTGTACATTATCACAGACACAAACAATACTAGCTAAGAGAGTATTCCTGTAGTGTACATTATCACAGACACAAACAATACTAGCTAAGAGTATTCCTGTAGTGTGCATTATCACAGACACAAACAATACTAGGCAAGAGAGTATCCTGTAGTGTACATTATCACAGACACAAACAAAACTAGCTAAGAGAGTACTACTGTAGTGTTAATTATCACAGACACAAACAATACTAGCTAAGAGAGTATTCCTGTAGTGTTAATTATCACAGACACAAACAATACTAGCTAAGAGAGTATTTGTGTAGTGTACATTATCACGCACAGACACAAACAATACTAGCTAAGGGAGTATTCCTGTAGTGTAAATTATCACAGACACAAACAATACTAGCTAAGAGAGTATTCCTGTAGTGTACATTATCACAGACACAAACTATTCTAGCTAAGGAGTATTCCTGTAGTGTAAATTATTACAGACACAAACAATACTAGGCAAGAGAGTATCCCTGTAGTGTACATTATCACAGACACAAACAATACTAGCTAAGAGAGTACTACAGTAGTTTTAATTATCACAGACACAAACAATACTAGCTTAAAGAGTATTCCTGTAGTGTAAATTATCACAGACACAATCAAAACTAGCTAAGAGAGTATTCCTGTAGTGTACATTATCACAGACACAAACAATACTAGCTAAGAGAGTACTCCTGTTGTGTAAATTATGACAGACACAAACAATACTAGCTAAGAGAGTATTCCTGTAGTGTACATTATCACAGACACAAACAATACTAGCTAAGAGAGTATTCCTGTAGTGTAAATTATCACAGACACAAACAAAACCAGCTAAGAGAGTATTCCTGTAGTGTACATTATCACAGACACAAACAATACCAGCTAAGAGAGTACTCCTGTTGTGTAAATTATCACAGTCACAAACAATACTAGCTAAGAGAGTATTTCTGTAGTGTGCATTATCACAGACACAAACAATACTAGCTAAGAGAGTATTTCTTAGTGTACATTATCACAGACACAAACAATACTATCTAAGAGAGTAGTACTGTAGTGTTAATTATCACAGACACAAACAGTACTAGCTAAGAGAGTATTTCGGTAGTGTTAATTATCACAGACACAAACAATACTAGCTAAGAGAGTATTTGTGTAGTGTACATTATCACAGACACAAACAATACTATCTAAGAGAGTTTTCTGTGGTGTACATTATCACAGACACAAACAATACTAGCTAAGAGAGTATTCCTGTAGTGTACATTATCACAGACACAAACAATACTAGCTTAGAGAGTATTCATGTAGTGTACATTATCACAGACACAAACAATACTAGCTAAGAGAGTATTCCTGTAGTGTACATTATCACAGACACAAACAATACTAGCTAAGAGAGTATTCCTGTAGTGTTCATTATCACAGACACAAACAATACTAGGCAAGAGAGTATCCTGTAGTGTACATTATCACAGACACAAACAAAACTAGCTAAGAGAGTACTACTGTAGTGTTAATTATCACAGACACAAACAATACTAGCTAAGAAAGTATTCCTGTAGTGTTAATTATCACAGACACAAACAATACTAGCTAAGAGAGTATTTGTGTAGTGTACATTATCACAGACACAAACTATTCTAGCTAAGGGAGTATTCCTGTAGTGTACATTATCACAGACACAAACAATACTAGGCAAGAGAGTATCCCTGTAGTGTACATTATCACAGACACAAACAATACTAGCTAAGAGAGTACTACTGTAGTGTTAATTATCACAGACACAAACAATACTAGCTTAAAGAGTATTCCTGTAGTGTAAATTATCACAGACACAATCAAAACTAGCTAAGAGAGTATTCCTGTAGTGTACATTATCACAGACACAAACAATACTAGCTAAGAGAGTACTCCTGTTGTGTAAATTATCACAGACACAAACAATACTAGCTAAGAGAGTATTCCTGTAGTGTACATTATCACAGACACAAACAATACTAGCTAAGAGAGTATTCCTGTAGTGTAAATTATCACAGACACAAACAAAACTAGCTAAGAGAGTATTCCTGTAGTGTACATTATCACAGACACAAACAATACTAGCTAAGAGAGTACTCCTGTTGTGTAAATTATCACAGACACAAACAATACTAGCTAAGAAAGTATTCCTGTAGTGTGCATTATCACAGACACAAACAATACTAGCTAAGAGAGTATTCCTGTAGTGTACATTATCACAGACACAAACAATACTAGCTAAGAGAGTACTACTGTAGTGTTAATTATCACAGACACAAACAATACTAGCTAAGAAAGTATTCCTGTAGTGTTAATTATCACAGACACAAACAATACTAGCTAAGAGAGTATTTGTGTAGTGTACATTATCACAGACACAAACAATACTATCTAAGAGAGTATTCTGTAGTGTACATTATCACAGACACAAACAATACTTGCTAAGGGAGTATTCCTGTAGTGTAAATTATCACAGACACAAACAAAACTAGCTAAGAGAGTATTCATGTAGTGTACATTATCACAGACACAAACAATACTATCTAAGAGAGTATTCTGTAGTGTACATTATCACAGACACAAAAATACTAGCTAAGGGAGTATTCCTGTAGTGTAAATTATCACAGACACAAACAAAACTAGCTAAGAGAGTATTCCTGTAGTGTACATTATCACAGACACAAACAATACTAGCTAAGAGAGTACTCCTGTAGTGTACATTATCACAGACACAAACAATACTAGCTAAGAGAGTATTCCTGTAGTGTACATTATCACAGACACAAACAATACTAGCTAAGAGAGTACTCCTGTAGTGTAAATTATCACAGACACAAACAATACTAGCTAAGAGAGTATTCCTGTAGTGTACATTATCACAGACACAAACAATACTAGCTAAGAGAGTACTCCTGTAGTGTACATTATCACAGACACAAACAATACTAACAAACAATACTAGCTAAGAGAGTATTCCTGTAGTGTACATTATCACAGACACAAACAATACTATCTAAGAGAGTACTCCTGTAGTGTAAATTATCACAGACAGAAACAATACTAGCTAAGAGAGTATTCCTGTAGTGTACATTATCACAGACACAAACAATACTAGCTAAGAGAGTATTCCTGTAGTGTGCATTATCACAGACACAAACAATACAAGGCAAGAGAGTATCCCTGTAGTGTACATTATCACAGACACAAACAATACTAGCTAAGAGAGTACTACTGTAGTGTTAATTATCACAGACACAAACAATACTAGCTAAGAGAGTATTCCTGTAGTGTTAATTATCACACACACAAAAATACTAGCTAAGAGAGTATTTGTGTAGTGTACATTATCACAGACACAAACAATACTAGCTAAGGGAGTATTCCTGTAGTGTAAATTATCACAGACACAAACAATACTAGCTAAGAGAGTATTCCTGTAGTGTACATTATCACAGACACAAACTATTCTAGCTAAGGGAGTATTCCTGTAGTGTAAATTATCACAGACACAAACAATACTAGGCAAGAGAGTATCCCTGTAGTGTACATTATCACAGACACAAACAATACTAGCTAAGAGAGTACTACTGTAGTGTTAATTATCAAAACACAAACAATACTAGCTTAAAGAGTATTCCTGTAGTGTAAATTATCACAGACACAAACAAAACTAGCTAAGAGAGTATTCCTGTAGTGTACATTATCACAGACACAAACAATACTAGCTAAGAGAGTACTCCTGTTGTGTAAATTATCACAGACACAAACAATACTAGCTAAGAGAGTATTCCTGTAGTGTACATTATCACAGACACAAACAATACTAGCTAAGGGAGTATTCTTGCAGTGTAAATTATCACAGACACAAACAAAACCAGCTAAGAGAGTATTCCTGTAGTGTACATTATCAAAGACACAAACAATACTAGCTAAGAGAGTACTCCTGTTGTGTAAATTATCACAGACACAAACAATACTAGCTAAGAGGGCATTCCTGTAGTGTGCATTATCACAGACACAAACAATACTAGCTAAGAGAGTATTCCTGTAGTGTACATTATCACAGACACAAACAATACTAGCTAAGAGAGTACTACTGTAGTGTAAATTATCACAGACACAAACAATACTAGCTAAGAAAGTATTCCTGTAGTGTTAATTATCACAGACACAAACAATACTAGTTAAGAGAGTATTTGTGTAGTGTACATTATCACAGACACAAACAATACTATCTAAGAGAGTATTCTGTAGTGTACATTATCACAGACACAAACAATACTAGCTAAGGGAGTATTCCTGTAGTGTAAATTATCACAGACACAAACAAAACTAGTTAAGAGAGTATTCATGTAGTGTACATTATCACAGACACAAACAATACTATCTAAGAGAGTATTCTGTAGTGTACATTATCACAGACACAAACAATACTAGATAAGGGAGTATTCCTGTAGTGTAAATTATCACAGACACAAACAAAACTAGCTAAGAGAGTATTCATGTAGTGTACATTATCACAGAAACAAACAATACTAGCTAAGAGTACTCCTGTAGTGTACATTATCACAGACACAAACAATACTAGCTAAGAGAGTATTCCTGTAGTGTACATTATCACAGACACAAACAATACTAGCTAAGAGAGTACTCCTATAGTGTAAATTATCACAGACACAAACAATACTAGCTAAGAGAGTATTCCTGTAGTGTACATTATCACAGACACAAACAATACTAGCTTAGAGAGTATTCATGTAGTGTACATTATCACAGACACAAACAATACTAGCTAAGAGAGTATTCCTGTAGTGTACATTATCACAGACACAAACAATACTAGCTTAGAGAGTATTCCTGTAGTGTAAATTATCACAGACACAAACAATACTAGCTAAGGGAGTATTCCTGTAGTGTAAATTATCATAGACACAAACAATACTAGCTAAGGGAGTATTCCTGTAGTGTACATTATCACAGACACAAACAATACTAGCTAAGGGAGTATTCCTGTAGTGTAAATTGTCACACACACAAACAAAACTAGCTTAGAGAGTATTCATGTAGTGTACATTATCACAGACACAAACAATACTAGCTAAGAGAGTATTCCTGTAGTGTACATTATCACAGACACAAACAATACTAGCTAAGAGAGTATTCCTGTAGTGTACATTATCACAGACACAAACAATACTAGCTAAGAGAGTACTCCTGTAGTGTAAATTATCACAGACACAAACAATACTAGCTAAGAGAGTATTCCTGTAGTGTACATTATCACAGACACAAACAATACTAGCTTAGAGAGTATTCCTGTAGTGTAAATTATCACAGACACAAATAATACTAGCTAAGGAGTATTCCTGTAGTGTAAATTATCACAGACACAAACAATACTAGCTAAGGGAGTATTCCTGTAGTGTACATTATCACAGACACAAACAATGCTATCTAAGAGAGTATTCTGTGGTGTACATTATCACAGACACAAACAATACTAGCTTAGAGAGTATTCCTGTAGTGTAAATTATCACAGACACAAACAATACTAGCTAAGAGAGTACTCCTGTAGTGTAAATTATCACAGACACAAACAATACTAGCTAAGAGAGTATTCCTGTAGTGTACATTATCACAGACACAAACAATACTAGCTTAGAGAGTATTCCTGTAGTGTAAATTATCACAGATACAAACAATACTAGCTAAGGGAGTATTCCTGTAGTGTAAATTATCACAGACACAAGCAATACTAGCTAAGGGTATTCCTAGTAGTCCTGTAGTGTAAATTATTACAGACACAAACAATACTAGCTAAGGAGTATTCCTGTAGTGTACATTATCACAGACACAAACTATACTAGCTAAGGGAGTATTCCTGTAGTGTACATTATCACAGACACAAACAATACTAGCTAAGAGAGTACTCCTGTAGTGTACATTATCACAGACACAAACAATGCTAGCTAAGGAATATTCCTGTAGTGTACATTATCACAGACACAAACAATACTATCTAAGAGAGTATTCTGTAGTGTACATTATCACAGATACAAACAATACTAGCTTAGAGAGTATTCCTGTGGTGTAAATTATCACAGACACTAACAATACTAGCTAAGGGAGTATTCCTGTAGTGTAAATTATCACAGACACAAACAATACTAGCTAAGGGAGTATTCCTGTAGAGTATATTATCACAGAAACAAACAATACTATCTAAGAGAGTATTCTGTAGTGTACATTATCACAGACACAAACAATACTAGCTAAGTGAGTATTCCTGCAGTGTAAATTGTCACAGACACAAACAAAACTAGCTTAGAGAGTATTCATGTAGTGTACATTATCACAGACACAAACAATACTAGCTAAGAGAGTACTCCTGTAGTGTACATTATCACAGACACAAACAATACTAGCTAAGAGAGTATTCCTGTAGTGTACATTATCACAGACACAAACAATACTAGCAAAGAGAGTACTCCTGTATTGTAAATTATCACAGACACAAACAATACTAGCTAAAGAGTATTCCTGTAGTGTACATTATCACAGACACAAACAATACTAGCTAAGAGAGTATTCCTGTAGTGTACATTATCACAGACACAAACAATACTAGCTTAGAGAGTATTCCTGTAGTGTAAATTATCACAGACACAAACAATACTAGCTAAGGAGTATTCCTGTAGTGTACATTATCACAGACACAAACATTACTAGCTAAGGAGTATTCCTGTAGTGTACATTATCACAGACACAAACAATACTATCTAAGAGAGTATTATGTAGTGTACATTATCACAGACACAAACAATACTAGCTAAGGGAGTATTCCTGCAGTGCAAATTGTCACAGACACAAACAAAACTAGCTAAGAGAGTATTCATGTAGTGTACATTATCACAGACACAAACAATATTAGCTAAGAGAGTACTCCTGTAGTGTACATTATCACAGACACAAACAATACCAGCTAAGAGAGTACTCCTGTTGTGTAAATTATCACAGACACAAACAATACTAGCTAAGAGAGTATTCCTGTAGTGTACATTATCACAGACACAAACAATACTAGCTAAGGGAGTATCCCTGTAGTGTACATTATCACAGACACAAACAATACTAGCTAAGAGAGTATTCCTGTAGTGTAAATTATCACAGACACAAACAATACTAGCTTAGAGAGTATTCCTGTAGTGTAAATTATCACAGACACAAGCAATACTAACTATGAGTATTCCTGTAGTGTACATTATCACAGACACAAACAATACTAGCTAAGAGAGTATTCCTGTAGTGTACATTATCACAGACACAAACAATACTAGCTAAGAGAGTACTCCTGTTGTGTAAATTATCACAGACACAAACAATACTAGCTAAGAGAGTATCCCTGCAGTGTACATTATCACAGACACAAACAATACTAGCTAAGAGAGTATTCCTGTAGTGTACATTATCACAGACACAAACAATACTAGCTAAGAGAGTATTCCTGTAGTGTACATTATCACAGACAAAAACAATGCTAGCTAAGAGAATATTCCTGTAGTGTACATTATCACAGACACAAACAATACTATCTAAGAGAGTATTCTGTAGTGTACATTATCACAGATACAAACAATACTAGCTTAGAGAGTATTCCTGTGGTGTAAATTATCACAGACACTAACAATACTAGCTAAGGAGTATTCCTGTAGTGTAAATTATCACAGACACAAACAATACTAGCTAAGGAGTATTCCTGTAGAGTATATTATCACAGAAACAAACAATACTATCTAAGAGAGTATTCTGTAGTGTACATTATCACAGACACAAACAATACTAGCTAAGTGAGTATTCCTGCAGTGTAAATTGTCACAGACACAAACAAAACTAGCTTAGAGAGTATTCATGTAGTGTACATTATCACAGACACAAACAATACTAGCTAAGAGAGTACTCCTGTAGTGTACATTATCACAGACACAAACAATACTAGCTAAGAGAGTATTCCTGTAGTGTACATTATCACAGACACAAACAATACTAGCAAAGAGAGTACTCCTGTATTGTAAATTATCACAGACACAAACAATACTAGCTAAGAGAGTATTCCTGTAGTGTACATTATCACAGACACAAACAATACTAGCTAAGAGAGTATTCCTGTAGTGTACATTATCACAGACACAAACAATACTAGCTTAGAGAGTATTCCTGTAGTGTAAATTATCACAGACACAAACAATACTAGCTAAGGGAGTATTCCTGTAGTGTACATTATCACAGACACAAACATTACTAGCTAAGGAGTATTCCTGTAGTGTACATTATCACAGACACAAACAATACTATCTAAGAGAGTATTATGTAGTGTACATTATCACAGACACAAACAATACTAGCTAAGGAGTATTCCTGCAGTGCAAATTGTCACAGACACAAACAAAACTAGCTAAGAGAGTATTCATGTAGTGTACATTATCACAGACACAAACAATATTAGCTAAGAGAGTACTCCTGTAGTGTACATTATCACAGACACAAACAATACCAGCTAAGAGAGTACTCCTGTTGTGTAAATTATCACAGACACAAACAATACTAGCTAAGAGAGTATTCCTGTAGTGTACATTATCACAGACACAAACAATACTAGCTAAGAGAGTATTCCTGTAGTGTACATTATCACAGACACAAACAATACTAGCTAAGAGAGTATTCCTGTAGTGTAAATTATCACAGACACAAACAATACTAGCTTAGAGAGTATTCCTGTAGTGTAAATTATCACAGACACAAGCAATACTAGCTAAGAGAGTATTCCTGTAGTGTACATTATCACAGACACAAACAATACTAGCTTAGAGAGTATTCCTGTAGTGTACATTATCACAGACACAAACAATACTAGCTTAGAGAGTATTCCTGTAGTGTAAATTACACAAAGACAAGCAATACTAACTATGAGAGTATTCCTGTAGTGTAAATTATCACAGACACAAACAATACTAGCTAAGAGAGTACTCCTGTAGTGTACATTATCACAGACACAAACAATACTAGCTAAGAGAGTATTCCTGTAGTGTAAATTATCACAGACATAAACAATACTAGCTAAGAGAGACTCAGTATTTCATTCGTGTATAATATCACAGACACAAAACGACTAGTCAAGTTTGTATACCTTTAGGGTATAAGTTCACAGAAACAGAGTAGCCAAGAGTTATTCCTTAAGTGTATGTTATCACAGACACAAACAGAATAGCCGGAAGAGTAATCGTTTTGAAACACTAGCCGAGAGAGTATCCCTTAACTTCATAAAACCGCAGACACAAAAACTGAGAAAGTCTTAATGTAGGTCTAGATGGGGCTCCCTTTTTCTTTATTTTTTTTTAATTCTTTATACCGTTTTTCTCTTTTTTTATATTTCGTCTATTATTCACTATTGTTTATATTTAAGCACCCCATTTTTCTCTATTCTTTATTTATTTTGTCTATTATTCACTTTTATTTATATTTTAGCACCCCATTATTCTCTATTCTTTATTTAGTTTGTCTATTATTCACTATTGTAATTGTTTATATTTTAACACCCCATTATTCTCTATTCTTTAATAGCTTTGCAATTTTTTTCCTCTATTTTTAGCTTTATTTGTTGTCCTTTATTCTACGCGTTTTATCTAGTAATTACTCTCTATTCTGTAAATCCCATCCAGAACCTCATAAGTCTTTAAAATTTGTAAAATTCCAAAATGTAGACTCAAAAAAGAAAAGGAATGGTCTCCCAGAAAAACCTTTGTGTGTCATTATGAATGGTAACAAACAACATTAGAAGGTATAGTATAGATCGAGAATGTAAAAAAGGGAGATAGTTAAAAGTTGTATGTCAGGAGTAAAGATTAATTAAACCTATTTAAATGTCAAACTGCTCTATTTTAAATTAAAGAAACTGTGGGTTTATGACGTATCAAGCTTGTCACTTTTTTCTCTAATAAAACAATTGAATTAATAAAAAAAACGTTATTATGTGAATTAATTAATTGCCATACTTTTAATTTACACTTTCGGTGAAAAATTATTTTTTGAAATGTTAAAGTTATGGCCAATATAATAAGGCCAAAAGTTTCTTAAAAAATTCGACATTCTTTTCCATAAAATGTGAGACTATAAAAGTACCTGCATATATAACTGTTAAAAAATAAAGTGCCATCCATTTTCAACATCAAATGTATCACCATACCCGTGTAAATTTCATTTCCTGTTGATATATATTTTGTACAACGTGTGTTTAACACCATGAGTAAACAAATATATTTCATGTACTTTCATATGTTGATGCGAACAAATAACGGATATCCGAACCTATGAAGTGTAAAAAATGGCCAACCGCGTAAATATTCTTGTACTTTAACATTTAGATCAAAGATACATAAACTATCCTACTTTTACCGATAAAAGGAATATAAATCGATATAAATGAACTGAAATAAATGTTCTGAAATAAACATTATCAGTGGGTGATAACAGATACGTAAATTGTATGTGCATGATGATCGCTTGGTGAAAAAAGAATTTATTTTAATAGATAAAAATATAACCGGATGAGAAATTTTCTAAAAGACGTACGTAAGCATAAAAAATGATGAGTGTTATATTTTAACTTTAATTACCACCAATATAATCAACTAATTTAGCAAACCTTACCTCTTCGAAGTTAACATTTTCGTGTTTATGTGCATGAAGCTCGTTTACTGTATAGTATTGATTATACTGCATAATTATTTAAATGTAGGTAAATAGGTAAACTATAGTTGTGAATGAATGACTTCAAAAAATATTCCACCCGTCATTGGATTTTGAAATAAATATTGTGTATTGGTATATACATTTGGATAATTATAATGTATAATGTTGTGTATTTTAAATATCCGTGAGTCTTTTATACTACATTTTTGTAGATTCGATTAAGTACGCACGTAATGAGATGCAAAACAAATTAGTTTAATATTTTATTTACAGAGGCGGATCTCAAATAAAATTGTACTTCAAAGAATACTTTAACATCTATTTTAATATTGTCAGTAAAAAGATAGCTGGTTTAAGAATAAATCTTATTTGAACAAAATTTACACACGTAGCTCTCTCGAAAATGGGGAAAAATGTAACACCAAATTACAAGATTCCGGGCTCCATCCTATCTTTTTCTCTTGGGCTCCAATTTCAAAAATAATGAACTCCGGGCTCTTCTATGCAATGACTTTGCGCTCCAGGCTCTAATGATAGGTTCTGGGCTCCACTGATAGGGATCCGAGCTCCAAAGGTTGAGATCCGGCCTTATGATACATGGGCTCCAGGCTCAAAAGGAACACATGAAGGCGGCGTTATTACCAAAACCCCCATAGTTTACTAAAGCCCCTCAATTTGCATAATTTCAAGATTATATTTCCATGAATGTCCTGCGTTAAAAATTACTTCTCATTGTGTTAACGTTTGATTCAAAGCTTTTTAAAAGGAAGTAGCTCAAATTGTAGATCACGGATCTTGCCTTTAATAAAAATGTATCTGTAACAGCCTTTACACAACAGAAAACATAACTTACTGAAAAGTAATAAAATACGTCAGAAGAGAGGCGGAAGATGTCGAAGGGACATCAAATTCATAAGTCGAAGACAAACTTACAACGTCATGGCATAAAACGAAAAACGAGCAGAAGACAAAGACCAGTCTATAAAAAACACAACATAGAAAACTAAAGAATGAGCAAAAGAAACCCAATGAAAAAACTGGGAGTGAACAGATCCTGCTTCAAATTTTTGCACCCGTCGTGTTGCTAATGCAAGTACAGAGGTTAAGCTGGTCATCACATATTATTTTATTTCTACAAATGACTCTACAATTTTAAAAGAACAACACGGTTTACGAGGTATGTCAAAGTGTACGCTCGAGAATATCGTTCACACTTCTATATAAAGTAATACTATAAGCCGTAGCAAAACCTACAAACTACATTTAATATGATATTATTAGGAATCAAGTTACAAGAAAGAGCTTACTACATAAGGTTTTTTTATGGTTGTGTTGCTGTCTCTTTTGCGTACACCTACATATACATGTGCATCCCATGATGCGAAGAATATCCTCGTGGATGAATATATAAACTGCGTTATTTTGTTGATAACTAAAAACGGCAGCTTAAATCGAAATTCTATTTTAATATACTGTTAAATTGGTGTAAACTGAAATTAAGAAAAAAAAAAAAAAAAAAAATGGTATGACGGCTGCTAATTTGTCTACAACCAGCCACCCAATCTCAATAACTGGAGTATGGATGAAGGGGTCCTTCCATTCTGTATTCTTTAACAGTTTGTGGCATTTGTCTTTATCTTTAAAAATGATGCCTTTTCTGCTAAATTCTCATGATAATCATTTTACTATTAGATTTATTTGTTATTACATGATTTCTTTATTCTGCACATGGTTCATTTCTGTAATCAGTATTTTGTACCCAATTTTTTAATTTTTTACAGTTATTCTTTATTCTTTTGCACCCAATTATTATCTATTCTTTATCTTTTTTGTTCATTTTTCACTATTCAGTAATTTTTTGCTCATTATTCTCTATTCTGTAAACCCCATCAAGATCCTCATAGCTTTTATGTCGTACATGTAGTGCATGATAGTACCCTGCATTATTTATAATATGTCATTCATACACGCACTTGCACTGGTCATCTTCTACAGTTCTAGTATAGTTTACAACGATAACTTTTGTTTATTATGACACTGAAGCAACTAAAATTTAGTAAAGATTGACCTATATATTAAAAGTTGTAATGCTTTAAAAAAAACCTGATTTAAAAAAAAGTAACGGGCCCCCACCCGGGAAACTAGTACATCGAGCAGATAAACTGTGATGGGATTGCTTCCTTTTAATAGTTACTGTAGACACTAAGCCAGTCGTAAGCGATTGGGCTAATGGAGTACTTAATAGGCATAGTCGCTGTTAGAATACTGACTTGTAACACGGAGGTCCTTAGTTCGAATCCCGGAGGAGACAATGGGATTTTCTAATAAGAATAATGCTTACCGGTTACAAAATTTATAAAAAAATCCGAAATACAAATAAAAATCGACATCTTTAAGGCGTGATGAAGATTGCTGTCTAGTTTACGTTTTACACCTTATTTCCTAGTATTCAAATCTATAGGTCACCATTTTTACGATAGGTTAGCGAGGCTACACCTCGTACAATCATATGTCATCTCACTGTACTAGATGTATAATAATGTTAACTGCCTCAAGCTGTGGTTTGTGTGACATGCACCTATAAAGCCATTATATATCAAAATATCAATTACTTAGAATTTGAAACTTTTCCACAAGTTAATGAGAAATATAAAAACAGTAAAGGCTGGGATGTTTTCCCCAAAAAAATAAAATACTACATACATGTAGATACATTGTAGTCAGTATAAAAGACATGTTTGAAAACACGATTATAGAGACTATCACAGGGTCGGGTCAAATGCAAAAGCAGAAGACGCAAAGATGTTTCAACCCTTTAAGTAATTGGTTGCTGCTTGCTTAATTTCCAGTGGCAAATATTTCATGCATGTTCAGGGCGATCACACCCTTTAACGTTATAAATCCTCTAGTAATTAGCTTATTCCGAGGTGAAAATAGCATTTTGACCTCAAAGCTGTGTGGCTTTTATTTTAAAGTCAAGATAACCAATACTATTTTGAAAATATTGCAGTTACTGAAATCTTCACTAGATCAGTTACAACATGTAAAACAAAGCTTTGTACCTATTTGCAATAGGCATTGGAAACTAATTTTTTTTATCATTGTTAGTTAGGGAACGACTTCCTAACTTTGAAGAGGTAGGGGAGGCTGTGTTTTTTCATTCTGAAAATCTCTTACCACGCAACATCATGTCATTAATGTTTTTTTCGCGCAAAGCCTTGACACTTTTTCAAGAACTTTACAGTAAATTTATTGGCAAAGTTAAATGGTCGTTCTCTTATACCATCATTGTGTTGTTCCCTAGCTGCTAGCAGTATTTTTTTGTTACATAATGTATATAGTGTGACTGAATTCCCATTACAAGATACAATAAATACCATGCAATCTTTTGCAAACAGGTTTACAATTATTCAATAGTATATTACATGAAATGACAAATATTTAAACCTTGCATTTAATGCAAGGTTTAATTCATTCACCGCACGTTACTGATTAGCGGTTAATCTCTAACCTATCCTTTAACCTTAATCTCTAACCTATGACTATAAACAAGGCAAAAATCCTTGTATATACAAATGTACACTATTATTATATTGTTAAATACACTATATAAAACTTACCGTAAGATTTGTTAATATGATTGTTATTCTTTGACAACATAACGCTCAGACAGGTACATTCACACAAAAGGATATATTTTTGTATATAGGAATTTAATTTACTTCATGAAATTCAATGGACTGTGACAAAATGTACATTACAAGATAAGTAAACACGGTTTTCCCCATAAAGTAAAGACCTTTAGATTTTTGATAGATTTCATCGATGTAGAAATTTACAAAGTGTACGTAGTAAATGTTGTCTTGTGTTAAAATCCAGTGATCATCAGATATTTTATATTTACGATTAACCAAAATCTTCATCAAGCATGACAAAAAAACAACGTTTATACATCAATTCATGTAAATACATGTTGTTATGATATGTGCAACTATTTTGCAGGTGTATATATCATTAATTTACGAACATTTCACAATTTACCATAAGATGTGTATTTACATTTATTAGTGCAAACTTTATTGAGAGAGAGAGAGAGAGGTTTGATTTAATTTCTGTTTAAATAACACGTATTTCTGTCATAACGTTGATAAGTTACACAAGGGACAAACAGTTCGAAAAGCTCAAATTTAAAACAGGATTGAGGACATGAACACAAGGTTTAAACAGAAAATCTAAAACAGTTTACGTCCTGAACATGCTTGAAATATTTGCCACTGGACGTTAAACAGCTTATCTTTGCAATCCGTGAAAAACTTAATATCGTGATAGTAGTTTTAAAAACACATATTTACAGACAAAGGTATGATGATTTGAATCATGTCAATACTGAAACACTGGCTACTTGGTGAATGATACAATAATCCAACAGATGTAAGCTAAATCGACCAAGTGGTAATAATAAAATGTTTTGATTTTTCGTAGAACAACACTTGTTTTTTTAATTATTGTCATCATGGTATGCATGGGACCAACAAGTTGGAAATCAAAAGTAAAAAATGAAAATGAGAGCATTAATTAAGGCGACAGTAGTTAAGATGTGATCAAATCTCGTAAATCGATTACGAGAGACAAACACATGGACCCCAAAAAGAGCTAAACCAAAATGACCTATAGTTGCTACCTTCAACGTCATTTGGTCTCTGGTGGAGAGTTGTCTAATTGGCAATCGTCCCATATCTTCTTGTTTTTATTTAAACACATTCTGTATGTGTCTGTCCAATGCGAACAGAAATGAAAAAAAAAAAAAACAGTGTTTCAATTTTAAATTTAGAGGGGGATGAATTCGACATTGAGTTTTAAAACAAATATTTCTTGTTTCTCTATTGTATTGAAAACAAATGTTTTTTTTAAATCAAGTCGAAAATAAATCTTTATCCCAAGAAAAAAACCCCAAAAAACCAATGCCCCCTACCCCACAAAAATGGATATTTGGTGCTTTATTTATAAAATTCATTTCTTTTGTAACGCACAAGATCTAGGAAACATTTTCTTTTTCTTGTTTTCCCTTGTTCACTGTACACGATAAGGATAAAGGGAATATAAAAATTGAGGGTAAGGGGAAATCAATGTTGAGTTTTAAATCAAATTTCTTGTTTCTGTATAAATAATGATTAAAATCAAATGGTTTTTGAATAAAGTGGGGTCTACATCAATAAGACTGTAATCTGACCATAAAAAAATGACGCATAGTGGAAAGAAACAGTCCTTAATAATAAACAGGTGTCTAATAAAAAATATGAATGATTGATGTTTGTTTAACGTCCAGTGGCAAATATTTCATGCATGTTCATGACGAGTCTGTAAAATAATACTCACTTTTAATCATCATCAATCCGAAAATAATGAAATGAATGAACTGAAACATACATTATGATCAATAAAGTACTATATGAGGGTCTGGATCCGATTTACAGGATAGAGAATAAATGGCCCAAAAAATAAAAAAAATAAAAAAATAGAATAAAATGGGAAAGAAAAAAAGAATATAGAAGAATGAGGTTCAGAATATAAAGAATAGAGAATAATGGGCCAAAAAAAAAAAAAAAAAAATAAAGAATAGACTGAGAAAAATTGCATAAAATTTAAAGAATACAGAAATGAAAACCCCCTCATCCAGATCAGCAGATACTTCCAGGCTACGATCTATTTTTATATTTACGAAAATGAGCACTTTATATATTTCATTTTCACATTTGAAAAAAAATAATAATTACAATTTCCTTATTCCCTTTCGTATCAGGCCTTTTTTTCTTTGATGTAAAGAAATATTTTACACTTAATTTGTAAACAATGGAATAAAAAGACCATTTCCTGACAAAAATAGAAAATAACAGAATATAAACATTATGAAACATCTATGCCATAGATCACTACAGATATGTTCCATCTGTCGAGACCACGTGTACCATTCCGTCCTCTCAGCATCGTGAGAAATCCGTTTGTGCAAAAATGCGTCCTTTTCCGCCACAACTCATTTCCACCAATGCTATGTTTGCGCCACGAGTTTTCAAAATGCCTAGTATCATTTGAGTCAAAAATAAATTATACGATTGCGCCAATTTTTTTTTAAAGTATGCATACAAAACATGATACTATTTACCGGCAAATGAATTCCGTAAATTGGTGCAATTAATACCTTTGAAAAATAATATTTGGCGCAAATGATACATCTTGAAAATAGCAACTGGCGTAAAAGGACTGCAGCCTCATTGGGAGGAAACCGTTAGTGCCAAAAAAAAAAAAAAAAACGCCCTTTTGCGCTACAACTCATTTGCGCCAGTGCTATGTTTGCACCACTTGTTTTTAAAATGCTTCGTATCATTTGAGCCAAAAGTAAAGTATATGATTGCGCCAATTATCTCTACGACTGAGTTGTCCGCTTGTATAATTTTGTTTTTCCAACGACTTATATGTCCTTCTCTGAGTTATGCTTGCTTCTAACTACTTATTAGCATTGCGCAATTAAATGTACAAGCATGTAGGTATAGGCTTGAAATATCCGATATTGTCCAAAAATACAAACATAGATGGATGCGATGAAAATACAGGTCAATGTAGTGCTAATGAAATGCCTCTGGTCTATTATTAGTGCGTCTCCTGGTTAAGAGAGTTTCAGTCCATACGCGGATGGCGGAAACAAAGCACGGTCGTCAACATCTGGGGATAACACATAATCAGCAAAAGGTTCTACTTTCTTATCTCTTTGGCATATCTTGCAACAATAGTTCTAATTCCATAAATTATTCTTTTTATGGTACCATAATTTATTAAGAATAATCAAAGATAAATATTCGTACAGGTGAATTGGCGCAAATGAATTCCGGAAATTGGTACAATTGATACCTTTGAAAAATAATATTTTGCGCATAAGATACATCTTTAATTAGCAATAACAATTAACGCAAAAGGACTGCTGCCTTTTCGTCGAAAATGTGACTAATTACCAAATGTTTACCTATAATGGAGTAACGTGACGGATGACATGGACTAAGTCACCAGGATGGAAGGAACTGCTTACCCATTGGATCACCTGATTTCTTTTCTCCTTTTTTTTTTAACGATTTTGCCAATTAAGTTCAGAGAATAAACGTTTTTTTTTATGTTGTTTTATTTAAGTTATGAAAAAATTAAATAATAATTTTCTATAATAATTAGTCATCAGTTATTTCAATTTGTCAAAATAAGCTCTGAATCTTCATTGATACATGATAGTCTTGAAAGACAATACTTTCACCTTATTTTAGTTCGTCTGCTTCTTTCAGATCGGGACCGATTGTGCATGTGTTTAGCATTGGGATTGCTCAGTATCAGTTTATAAATTATAAATTAACAAAACTGTCAGCTGAAAATGTGAAAATATGGAAGTCAACAACAAGATCAATTTCCTTGACTGGTTCGGTCTTTGATGGTTACAAAATGCAAAAGTGAAAATAATCCTAGAAATATAGGGGCGCATTACATTTGTGCGCATTTGAGGATTAATTTTTTTACGTTTGCGCGCAGCTTTTGATTACATTTGCGCGCATTCATTTTACAGGTAACATAGGTAAAAATAAAGAGGATATTTTCACCGTAAATAATTGCAAAGGTATTTTGCCATATTCCTTTTTTCCTCCAAGTCTTTAGGCATCGCTACCGTCAGCAGAATCCAAGCGTACTAAACATTTTTATCTGTATGTATTTCCAGGAATAAGTGCTTGTGCATAAAAACGGACTTATCCTGCTTTAAATAACAGTTAAATGAATAAATAAGTATAATCTACATGTATTTACCTGAGTTTACCTGTAAAATAATGCGCGCAAATGTAATCAAAAGTTGCGTGCAAACGTAATGATTTTTGCGCGCAAATGTAATGGTAATGCGCGCAAATGTAATGCACCAAAATAAAGTGTATTCCCGTTAGAACGTATGTTATTAATTTATTCCTGAGAAGAGATCAGAATAATGTTGATTATTTTTCATATTCATATAAGTGGAAGTGACAAGTTTTTTCTTATCTTTGATACTTCTTTACTTCCTAGATCTAGGGCTTTTCCGAACATATAAATCTTGTATTAAGGACACCTTTAAATGGTGTAAACCCGAGTTCATTACTGTTAACGGTGCATGTATTACATTGAAACAACTCCGCTAACATTTATATAGAATCATCTTTTACATGAAAGGTTAACATGGATTCATAGCACTACATTTAATCTTATTATGTATTATGTATTAACATTTAAGAAAACAAGAAAGAAAGAAATAAGTTACACTGTTTAAGTCGTTGTTGAACATGTACGTTTTGTATTGACTATATATATAAAAAAGAGACGGAAGACACAAACAGAGTCGAGAAGGAGAAAAGCATAGGCAAAAGAGAGACCGACAAATTCATGGTAAACAAACGACGAAAAGAAAAACAAGTCCACAAAACACTTCATAAAAAACTTAAGACTGAGCAACACAGACCCCACCAAAAGTTAGGGGTGATCTCCAGTGCTCCGGAAGATTTAGCAGATCCTGCTCGACATTTGGGCATCCGTCGGGTACATATATGTATGGCCGCACTTTGACCTATAATTGTTTACTTTTTATACATTGTGACTTTGATGGAGAGTTGTCTCATTGGCACTCATACCACATCTTCTTATTAGGTAGGTTTACTTTATTATTTAAGATTCGACTGGACAGTGAAATTTCAAGCCGAATAATATTAGGAACACTATTTATACGGTGTTTATATATCATAACTGGTTCGCTATATCCGTGTCTGTAGTGGTGTTATAGATTTCAATGAATGTTATCTGTTTCACTGGTAAATTTTTAAGGCAAGGATTTCGTTACCACAAATTACTTAAAACCCTTGCTGAATTATTTCATGGATTTATAGATTGGGTTTGGAATTTTGGCTGTTTTTGTAGAAAATTTAATAAAAACGAAATATCACATCATAATATTAAAGGTGATTTTGTTTACAGGGGGCGGATCTAGGATTTTTGAAAGGGGGCGTAACTCCCCTAACAATTTTGGGGAGATTTCATGCTAAAAATCATATAAATCGTGAAACACATGATATAAATATTCTTCAGGCAATCAAAACAGGGGTGGGTGCGTACACATTCGCCCCCTTCCCCCCACACACACACCTGGATTCGCCTCTGGTTCATAGAGCACAATGTTTTATTGAGACTGCTTTTGACATCTTTACATTTAATCCATTGGTTGTATACTGATTGATTTAAGTCTAGGAAACATATTTTTTATCAGTGGTTCTAAGCTTTAAACTAATTGTCAGTAATTGCGAGTTTATTGAGATTGGTTTTTTGTGTCTTAAATCTTCAGGGTTTGATGTTTACTTGTTAAACAACTTTCCGTTTGGGGAAATGACCCTTCTATTTCTTCGTCCGAAAGAAGAAACCACTTGTCCAAATTGTGTATACTTGCATACGAAATTTCTAAACTGCCATTATGGAAACAAAATCATTTCATCATATCCATGTTTTCATTTCAGATCTCTGAAATATAAAAACAGGTTTACCAAGTGAAAGCTGCCATGTCCATCACGAGTCTGAGATTGATACTGATTCGGTTTTGATATATGCATGCATATAATTGGTCCATTCAAATGTATGGCAACAACCAAAGCACCTGTTCTACGTACGACAATATGGTTATTCTATAAAGGGATTTAAAGATAAGTAAGATTAGATTGGCCAATATTATTGGATTGGCTAAAGTTAGAAAGAGACAGTCAGATTCGGATTCTACGTCGTCAAAATTATCTCCCCATTACGCCACCTTATTTTTATAAACGTAAAAATGGAAGCCATTGTAGCTCTTGAAAACCGATAAATTTATCCACATATCATCATTACGATCCTTACATGCCAGTTGTATTTTAAAAGACAAATGTTTCTTCTAGCTATTGAGCATCATTTAGTGTACTTTTATGCATTTGGTCAACTTAAAACTATTGTCTGATCGGTTGTCAGGGGAAATTTCGAAAGTTCAAAATTATTTTAAAAATTTCTTATTAAATATTTTGAGGAAGGGCAGACTAAAAATTTTCAGAGGTTGAAGATTAATTACCCTAGATAACACACACACACAATAAAATGGTTTTTTTTTAGTTATGCATTTTTAAGATCCACTTGAAAAGGCTGTCGTCAAGTGTTTTTAGTAAAATTGTTATTCGAACACACCTACTCTGTTGTTATAACTCATTAGAAAGGTATTTCACTTGACCCATATATTTCATTTTTTTAGTACTGTAAATTTTCAATGTTATCATATCAACCTAGAGCCTAAATATATAAAAATAGTAGAATCTGAAGCGAGATGATGTATCAAATATTTTCTTTTTTACGTTTCAAGACAGAATAGTCAACCCAAACCCGCCTAAACATGAAAAGGTGTTCTCGACTTTCTCTTTTCGATGAAACTATTAGCAATTTTGGGGATTTTTTCTAAAAAAAACTGTCGCCGGGGGCAAAGATGCAAATAAATGCTCTAAAAATATCAATCTATTATCTTTCTTTGACTTTTTTTTTTGGCGGAATTTATGCGTATGTACAAAAAAGATCCACATGTATTTGCACCTGCCACAATCGACTGTTTTGTGAAAATTTGTGTATAATTTAAAAGTTTTCATATATCTCGATGCTCCATGATACCATAATTTAAGTAAAACACATACATAAGACGCATAAGATTTTAATTAGGCACATTCATTAAACTTTTAAAGCCCATAGCAACAGATGTAAACGATTCAAATTTACCAACTTGGCCTTTTTTACCTTATCTAACATTTCTTTTGTTTCATTTCAACTGTGTTTTCGCCTTGAGAAAAAGGATTTTACTAAAAAAAATCAGTGAATTGGACGATATTGTAATAGCTAATTGAGATGATGTTTCTTTAAATAATTAAAATAGACACTAGTGAGGATAGAATCGATATTCTGTGTTTTTCCAACTTTATTTTTTACTTCCTATCGCATAAGTACATGTACGCTCCAGCTTTTACTTGTCAGTCATTAACTTTTGAGTAAACGAACAAATTTTCCTTGTGTAAGTTTTCATTGTGCTTTGTGTCTAGCTAATGAGCTGAGCCTTTTTTCAACTGATTTTTATAGTTCGTTTTATGTTGTGCTGTTACCACTGGCACAGATTAGAGGCGAGTCGAGAGTTCGCTATTATGTTTTAACAACGGCACTGCACATTCTGTATGTGCCTGTCCCAAGTTATTAGCCTTTGTGTTCGTCGTTGGGGCGCGGTCTATCATAATTGAATTGTTCATAATCATTGCATTTTTCGTTTGAATTATTATACATGTTGTCATTTCGGAGCCTATTATAGCTTACTTAACGGTTTAGGTTTTGCTCATTATTGAGGGGCGTAATGTGCCCTTTGGTTGCTTACATCTACGTCATTTGGTCTTTAGTGAATAGTTATCTCATTGTCACTCATACCACATCTTCGTATTTGTAAAAACGAGCGAGACAGGATGCTTCGACTTTGCATGCACCAACAGCCACACTCAGTTAAAATTTCACAATAGAGAATAGGACAGTACCGGTAAAATTACAGACCAGACGACAGTTCGGTTTTTTAAAGATCTAACACGACAACATTTCGCCATTTAGTGTACTTGTTTTACATCTTGTCTTGTGAACACGGTATAGGCGGACTTTGCTTATCGTTGAAGGTCGTACGGTGACCTATAGTTTTTTACACCCACGTCATATGGTCTCCGGTAGATAGTTGTCTCATTGACAGTCATATCATCTCTTCATTTTTTTTTTCATTTTGTTTTGGCCGCGTACTTTTTATGCTTGGTATTTTGTTTTTTATTACATAAATTGTTGTACAGAAACAATTTTTTTTTTAATGTGATATTTATTTCGTTTGTTTAAAACTTGTTTTTAACAGAAAGAATGTTTCGAAAGAAAGAAGTAGGGCCAGGTAGGAAAATTTGACCCTTAAAATTGATCTTGATTATAGCATTAAAAAAAATGTTTACAATCTGGACAAAAACTAGCAGATATTTACCAAAACAGTAATCAAAATAATGATTTCCAGAGTAAGAGAGCAAAATTATGACGCCATTATGACATCATTACTTTTATAAGGCGCTAGAGCTTGTCGATTTCAGATATTTTTACATATCTTTCCTTTAAATATTTTCTTTTATTAGCGAAAAATAAATTCATGGAATTTTAGGATCAGTATCAATTCTTTATGAACGTTATCAAACACTGCATATTAAAAACAACCCAACTCCTGTAAAAGACGAATGGTCGATGACTTACTTGGATGGAAAATATTTATGACTATTTGAAAACAACAACATTATTTTCTAATATTTTTAAGAAAATAAACTTTTTAAAGCAATATCTTACTATTAAATTGGATACATATCATATCAAACAGGATGTTCATTTTAAGTGTCAATCGATTAGCTGTCTAAACATGACGGATATAAAAATAAAAATATAAAACTTAGTATACATTATCATATATATATACAAAGGTAACTTCACATTGCAGGTAGCATAAATATCAATTGATTATTGGTGACTTACATTTGAAGAAAAATTAGTACTTTCCTTTTTAACAATTTGAGAAAAAATAATAAAAAAGCAAAGATAGAACTGTGAACGAACATATATCCCGCAATATTACAAGTATAGGGAAGTATAATTAAGTTCGATTATCTCCTTTTTATGTTGTTAAAACGGTTATCGTATTGCATTATGCATAATATCCTCTGTATGCAGAAACAAAATTATCTTTGTGATTTGTCTGCATAGTTTTGATGCTTCATGTGTGCAACTGTATTCGAGATCTCGAGCTGATGATTTTCGAATTTTAAAATACAAATGACCTAAGTTACTTTATTTTAAGTTTGTTTAACCGTCATTAATACTTTCAAATCGAAATTCTTTATTGTGTGTGTCATTCTTTTATTTTGTTCTAACAGTACCACCATAAAGTCCCAGAGGTGAAATAAAGGAGACATTTATATTTTTCATTTTGTTAATTCTATAAATTATCACAACAAATCTAATAATAAACGGAAAGAATGGTATGTAAATATAACAACAACTCTTAGTAGAAAAAAAAAACACCACAAAAGACATACATAAATAGATAGAAGGAGTAAAATATGTTATATAAAGTTTTTAATATACATTGTTAACATAAATAAGAAATACAAAAAAAAGTAAAACAATAATTAACAAAAAAAAAATGGACAGTACTAAAGTATAACAAAAATACCGAACTCCAAGGCAAATTCAAAAGGAAAGTCCATAAAAACTGTTAAAATCCAACACTATCAATCAATGGAACAAGTGAAAACAACTACATATTCCTGAATTGGTACAGGCATTTTCAAGAGATTGACCATTAAAACCAACTCATCAGAATGAAATAACATACACACAAACAAAGACAATCGCCAAGTACCAAAACACGATGAAGATAGCTTGACGTCACGTACAAATACAAAGAGAACCAAAGAATTGAAATGATCATAAGGGAAAAAAACCAGTACTTTACATCGAACGATGTAATGTAGTAGCCATTTATTACATGCAGGTGTGTAATGGAAATGGAAGAAAAAAGGGGAAATATTTTGTCCCTTTACGCACTAAAGATTAACATAATGTAAGAGAAACATCTCAGGGGACGGGCATGCACGGGTTAAAATAAGTTCATTCACAAGTTAAAACTTTTTGAATGAAAATTTAACATAACGTTTAGAACACACACATTTTGGATGTAAGTACTGAAAAGTTAAATCACAAAAATACTGAACTCCGAGGAAAATTCAAAACGGAAAGTCCCTAATCAAATGGCAAAATCAAAAGCACAAACACATCAAACGAATGGACAACAACTGTCATATTCCTGACTTGGTACAGGCATTTTCTTATGTAGAAAATGGTGGATTGAACCTGGTTTTATAGCGCTAAGTTTATCCTTATTGATGGAAAAGTTATAACCTGGGCGTATTTTGACATGCAAAGTAAAAACAATCACAAAATACATAGTACGTATTTATAAAATAGATTATGGAAACATCAACGCAATGTCGTTGCCGTTTTATTGTGCTGATGGTTTATTGTTGTAATGACCTAGTGTTAACAATGGAATGTCGTTAAAGTTTGTCCGATGTCCTAAGAGAACATTTAGGTTTCGTAGCTTCATATAAAATGTATGCGTCCATTTAATAAAAAAAACATTTGGAGTTTTTGTTATGTTATCATTTTTCTTACGAGAGTAGTACACATTACTTTTTTATTTCATGTCTCAGTTTTGTTCCATATCAATAGGATGTATGGATACAAAAGTTTTCCAATAAGATACAAATGATAGTAAAATTTTAATTTTATCCTAAGATGACGAAATAGAATAGTGCAAATAAGCTCGTTCTTACCAATCAATGTTCCTCAACATTGCATGTTTTGAATATGCAAATGAAGATTTACATTGCACTGTCATCAGGCAGCTGTCATTTAAAAAGAAAAGAAGACTTCGAACAGAAATAGCTAATGCTGGCAGTAAAAGTAATATCTACAGTAGTGTGTTTCCCTAAGAAAGGGAATTAAAAAAATATATCTGAAATAGAAGTGACTTCAGTAAAAATACATATTTTATAATGGCATAATTAATACGTTAGATTTGTTATGAGTTTTCAACTGACATTGAATTATCGAGTCAAAATACATCTTCATTAATAAATTCCACAATTTGCATTATCTGTTTGAATTTAAGATCATATAGGACTTTCACCGGTAAATCCCGCCTTATGGTAAAAATTTGGATTATGTCCTGGCTGATATGAAGGTGGATATCGATCTTCACCACTAAATTCATCCTCCTCTGAAAATTGACGAAGCTCATTCGGATTATGAGGAATAACATGTAAATATGTGTCGACATTGTCATGGGTTGTCTGAAAATAATGACAGCATTTTCTAATTCCACATAGAAGGAGAACAACGAGTAATATTCCAATTCCAGCAGCTATAGATCCACCAATTATTGCTACCATTTTGCTAGTTTCAGTGGTGGGTGGGGCTGTTGTTGTTGTTGCAGGTGGTGGTGCTAAATATAAAGTGCTAGTATATCTTCACAATTTTTGTAACCTTTTTTTATTTTAAATGACAAAGCTTTCTTTAAATAACTAGAGGTGTCGGAACGACAAGAATTGGCCCGCTTGCAAAAAAGCTTGAAGCCATTGTTAGAAATGGAAATTTGAGAATGAAAGTCTGTATAACTGTTATTTTAACAAAATTTGCAAAGTCCAACGCCTGTAATTTCAGCAAAAATCAATGGAGCGGAACTAAACGTAAACTCGATCTGTAACTCATCATAGTAGACTCACCTATTAAAAATCAGCTCAATATGTAAAGGCTTATAAAAAAAAATCCGTATAACTGTTATTTTCACGAAATGTTCCAAGCCCAAAGCCTGTAATTCCAGCAAAAGCCAATGGAGCGAAAGCAAACGTGAACTCATCTGTAACTCATCATAGTAGACTCACATACTAAAAATCAGCTCAATATGTAAAGGCGTTTAGAAAAAAGTCCGTATAACTGTTCGTTGCGGAATGACAGAATGATGGAATGACGGAATGATGGAATGACGAATGATGGTAAAACTATATAGCCTCGACCCTTTGTTGCGGGGCCATAAAATTATAACTGGAAAATGACAATATGACATTTATTGCATATCCACATTGAATCGGGTTCATTTTAGTTCAATAAGAACAATCGTTTACTGGGCTGCTTTATTGAACATCTACATTGTATGTAGTACACAACGTTATAAAAAAGCCTCACTTGAAACGAAGCATATATAATTGTCATCACTCCACCAGTAAACATATTAAAAATTCCTTCAACCATTAATTTCTTTCCTGCTCCTCCTAGAGAAGACATGTGAGATAAACTAAAATAAAACAAGAATGTGTCTGAGGACACGTATGCCCCCGCTCAAGCTTTGCAATTTTCCAAGTTAAAAAGGGGCATAACTCTATAAGAGTAAACAACTCACAACCAAAATTCGAACTCTGTATGCGTGTTGTGGTTCTGAGCAATGTGTATAAGTTTCATAAAATTTGGATGAGACAAACTTAAGTTAGTGTGTGGAAACAAAAACGGGACAGTCTGAAAGACGAAAAGAAGAAAGACGGACAGTTCATTTATATGTTTCGAAGTTTAGTGTGATGTCCATATTCACTGAACTAGTACACATTTTTGTTTAGGGGCCAGCTGAAGCCCGCCTCTCGCTGTGTTGAAGACCCATTGGTGGCCTTGGGCTGTTTTTCTGTTCTTTGGTCGGGTTGTTGTCTCTTTGACACATTCCCCATTTCCATTCTCAATTTGATATAAATATTAACTCAACTGAGAATTTTACCGAATATTTAAACATGTAAATATAAACCACGCAATAAAATATAGCGATGTATCATCTATAATATACATCTGGTTTCTAGGATAATTATATAAAGTTTACAGAGAACTGTCTGTCAAATCTCAAACAGAAGCACCCGTGACAAATGCATTTATGGATAGGTGTTTCAGACATCTAACAGTAAATAAGCAACAAATAAAGCATTCAATTAAACCTGCAAATACATGTATATAATTATGAATTATTACACAACTAGCACACGCGATCTGGAATAAAAGGGAATTATAAAACCCTAATATGGATTATCAAAACGATAGAATTTAGGGATTTGCAACATAGTAGTACAAATGATATATACATAAATTTTATTTCAGAAATTTGAGTTGATTGTGTTGATACCTTGATGTATATTTTTATTTGCCTTATTTGTGTTTTCATCGGGAATTCGATTTTAAATTTCAACTCGAATTTAACTTTAATTTTTAAGTTTATGCAGTATTTAACATTTAAAAAAGATAATAACAACGGATAAGAAAATTACACATAGAAGTCAAATATGGAATTCGGCAACAAGTTTTGAAAAACTTTCATAAATCCGACTCCAGATTTTAGTGGTTGTCGTCTATAATTTATTTGTTAAAACATACCACAAGTATCTCTTTTCGTTGACTTTGTTTTACCGAATGTACATTCCTCCTTCAGTCTACAGCATGGTGTTTCTATCTGTTGACCTGTTTCTGTGTACTCTCACCAGTTACATTCTGACTCGCTAAAGCAGTCTCTAAAATAGAACATATAATATTGAGGAATCAGTACTATGATCCCCACGTGATTGCTGTTAAGACCAGCATACATATGTACAGTTGGGTGCAGACCAATCATTACTTAAAGTAAACGAACGTTAACGCAACGTGCACTTATTCCGTTTGTTAACTTCAATTTGCGCGTTTACTAGTGAACGCGCGTTTACTTTAATCAAGTTAACGCGGTCAAAAAGGAAATTTCTAATGTGTACCCGAGTAAACGCGCGTTTACTCTGTGTACGTTTAGTCGGTAGTAAACGGGAGTTTTCTTTTGATTTCACAAATTTATTTTAACGCGCAATTGAAAGTTAACGGGCGTTTAATACAGATTTCACAAGTTTATTTTTTAATGTGCACTTTTAAGTAAACGCGCATTTACTTTTCGCGTTTTCGTGTGTAAATTATAAAAAAAAAATATATATTTGTACATTTTTTTATTTTGTTAAAATGACTTTTTTAATTTAATATTTTACGTATATATACAACATGTAAAACCACAACAATTCAAAACCACTTTTAATTCGAAATGTTAACCTTCATTAATTGCAAAAGTTAGTTCAAATAAAATTGAACAGAGGATTTTCTATATTTTCTTATTCATATGATGCAATATTCGATTCACAACAATGTTTATAAAATTATCCAAAATCAAATACTGCAAACTTATTTGAACAGTACATTTAATGAATGGCTATTATTTATTTTGAATTTATTGAACCATAAAATTAATTTTGACTCTTCATTGAATAATCCGCGAAGCGGATTATGTAAATGAAGAGTCAAAATTAATTTTATGGTTCAATAAATCAAAATAAATTATTGCCATTCATTATAAATAAATTTCTATCAAAATAAGGCTCAAAGAACTTTTATATTATTTATATTAACAATAACAACGTACACACATGTTGGCGTATGAATATACAACGTCAGAGTGGGCATGCGCCATAAAATTGACAACATTGAAAATAAAGGTAATACTTTTAACCAATCAGAAGACAGTAAATACACCAAATTTATTTATTTTAAATTATGTTTCATACAGTATAAGTATCATTTGAGAGTGTTATTGTATACTTCCTCAACATATGTACCTTTGTATAATTGTATATTTCTCCAACATATGTACCTTTGTATTATTGTATATTTCTCCAACATATGTACCTTTGTATTATTGTATATTTCTCCAACATATACACCATTGTAGTATTGTATAATGTCTATGTTCTTCTGTGTACCTTTGTATCTACAGCGGTTTATCAGAATAAAGTATATATATATATATATATATATATAAACTATCTAAATATAAACAAATTTATGAAGCTATCATCGGGAAAACATGATGCTAGTATAAAACCGACTTCAGATTTTAGTGTCTGTCGTTTATAATTTATTTGTTAAAACATGCCACAAGTATCTCTTTTCGTTGACTTTGTTTTACCGAATGTACATTCCTCCATCAGTCTACTGCATGGCGTTTCTATTTGCTGACCTGTGTCCATGTCCTCTCACCAGCTACATTCTGACTCGCGAAAGCAGTCTCTTAAATAGAACATATAATATTCAGGAATCAGTACTATGATCTCCACGTGATTGCTGTTAAGACCAGCATACATATGTACAGTTGGGTGCAGAACAATCATTACTTAAAGTAAACGAACGTTAACGCAACGTGCACTTATTCCGTTTGTTGACTTTAATTTGCGCGTTTACTAGTGAACGCGCGCTTACTTTAAATAAGTTAACGCGGTCAAAAAGGAAATTTCTAATGTGTACCCGAGTAAATGCACGTTTAGTCAGTAGTAAACGGGCGTTTTCTTCTGATTTCACATATTTATTTTTACGTGCACTTAAAAGTTAACGGGCGTTTACTACAGATTTCACAAGTTTATTTGTTTTTATGTGCACTTTTAAGTAAACGCGCATTTACTTTTCGCGTTACGAATTGTGTAAATTATAAAAAAAAATATATATTTGTACATTTTCTTTATTTTGTTAAAATGACTTTTAATTGAATATTTTACGAATATATAAAACATGTAAAACCATAACAATTCAAAACCACTTTTAATTCGAAATGTTAACCTTCATTAATTGCAAAAAGTTAGTTTAAATAAAATTGAACAGAGGATTTTCTATATTTTCTTATTCATAGGATGCAATTATCGATTCACAACAATGTTTATAAAATTATCCAAAAATCAAATACTGCAAACCTATTTGAACAGTACATTTTAAATTATGTTTCATACAGTATGAGTATCATGTGAGAGTGTTATTGTATACTTCCTCAACATATGTACCTTTGTATTATTGTATATTTCTCCAACATATATACACCATTGTATTATTGTATAATGTCTATGTTCTTATGTGTACCTTTGTATCTACAGCGGTTTATCAGAATAAAGTATATATATATATATATATATATATATATATATATATATATATATATATATATATATATATATACTTTATTGGATAAAACCGCAATTTTATACATGTGGATGCAAAAAATTTCTTGTTAGAGGGTCTAAATACAGCACAAACAACATTTTCCAAAAGACCAAAAAGTGAAAAAGTATATTTTAACAAAACGCATTTGACTAACAGGTCGAACAACAAATGTTCTTTAACCCTGCTGACTGCCATATATATATATATATAAACTATCTTAATATAAACAAATTTATGAAGCTATCATCGGGAAAACATATTCAGAACAAAAAAGGTCACACAGCCCTTTATCAAAGCCAAAACAGTATGGTACAAATTCAAAACATTGAGTTGCAAGAATATGTCTATCCTATGAATGAGATTTTATGAAAAACAACTCATTTTATGCTACTATAAGCTACATTGATTTGTATATGCTAATGAATTCTATTAGAGTTGAACATCGGTAAACTACTGGTTGCGGCTAGAGATATACCTCCTAAAATACTGGAGCTGTTAATTTTTTACGTCAGGAGCATAGCTCTGTTAAAGCAGAACGCATAATATGAATATTCACGCGCATAACGCGTCATTTGAGATAGTCAAATGCCATATGTTGGGTCAGAGGCTATATTACTGCTGGGAAACAGGAAGTTTACAAAAGCTCGAATCGTAACGTTTGTCATTGTTAAAGTTTGTAACAGAACGTAAGTAAACCTACTGTTTTGTTGATTCGAGATGACATGTCGGAACATTGCATGCTCTCAGTCCATCTGTTACGTCAGGTTCACTTATTCCTGATGTATCAGGGAGTCTCGCACTACATGGTAAAGTAGTAGATCTGAACGTACAAAAAAGCAAATATATGACATGAAAAACATCAGTAAATGGCTGCATTGTGAAATCAAATTGTAAAATAACCCTTTTCCATACAGGCAATATACTTCTTGTCAATCCTGTCTTGCCCATGGGTGAAACATCGTATGTTTAGGTGTATATAATGGAACGAAAATATCATCAGTATTCATTATTTGTTATGCCTTTATAAATCTCTTACGATAATTGGTGTTAATAAGAAATCTTATACAGTCATTTTTATATTTATATCTAACTTCTCGGGTGTGTTAGAACTTGACATTATGAATCAACACTTGACTGTGGTTGACAATCATATGTTAAACTCTGAATGTCTTTTTAATGGTTCGGTTGAGTCTACGATTACCGCAAACTTTCGTGTATCCATTTTGATTAAAATTTTAGAAATAATGTCCACTTTATAATTAAGCTTTTCGTCGGATTCGTGTTTCCCTGTCTTTAGTTTTCTCTGTAGTGTTTTGTCGACTGTTTTTTCATGTTTTTTTTCCCGGTTTTTTTTAAAGATTGTACTGGTCTTCCATCAACTCACATACTTTGAATGTCTTTTGCCAAGTTTTGCTTCTTTTAACACACTTCCTTGCCTTTATAACAGCACTGTGATTCATACTTACTCTGTATCGTTGTCAATATAATTGAATTTGATGCGACTGTCATACAAGTGAGAGGTTTAGCTAGTATAAAACCAGGTTCAATCCACCATTTTCTACATAAGAAAATGCCTGTACCAAATCAGGAATATGACAGTTGTTATCCATTCGTTTGATGTGTTTGAGCTTTTGATTTTGCCATTTGATTAGGGACTTTCCTTTTGAATTTTCCTCGGAGTTCAGTTTTTTGTGGATTTACTTTATACTTGTTGGCACAAACACCGTAGATGATGTGTCTATGACACAGACAATTACAGTTGTTCTTACATTCTACCACATCCGGTGACTTCAAGCCGTCCTATATTTTAAAAGATATCAGACAAAATGCTGAATATACCTCAACTACATGTATAAGAAAATTAAGTAGAAACTATGATGAGTCTTTTGTAGAAGAAACGTGCGTCTGGCGTACAAAATTTTAAACCCGATATCTATGATCAGTTTATTCAGTATAATAGTGTATATGTTCCAGACCATATGAGTATTTGGACCGTTAGCGTACGGTCTGTACCGAATGCGTTCTTTTTCAAAATACGCATACGGTCGGACTGTACGCGTACAGTCTGCCTAATTTTAAGAAGTTGGTCAAGTTTATTAGATATAAATGTATATTACAGATCAACTTAACTGAAACCTTGAATTATATAAAAAAGTTCAATTGTAATGGAAATAAAAAACTTGATATTTTAACTATTTAAAAAGTTAATTTAATCTGTTAATCTCCTGTATTTAGCATGCCATTAATACATGAAATTGAATTATGCTCACTGAAATACTAAGACTTTTTACCCCAGGATAGATTAACTTAGTTGTATTTGGCAAAACTTTTAGTAATTTTCTGTCCTCAATGCTCATCAACTTCGTACTTTATTTGGCCTTTTAACTTTTTTGATTCGAGCGTCACTGATGAGTCTTTTGTAGACGAAACGCGCATCTGGCGCAAATACTAAATTTCAATCCTGGTATCTATGATGAGTTTATTATCAACTTATTGTTGTCCTTCTTGTGATTTCCTTATTATCCAAATATCCAATTTCGTACCAGACCGCCTCGTTGGTGTAATGGTTAGCGTCCTTAATATGCATCTGACCTGTCACCTGACGTTAAGCAACCATCCATTATCATCATCAGCAGCAGCAGCATCATCAGCACCATCCGCATCATCATCATCATCATCATCATCCAATTTCGCACCGATTTTTATTGATCGAACAAGTTATAATCAAAGGGAACCAACTTAAACTACTATTCTCTATCTTATATAGAAATAAGAAGATGTGGTATGAGTGCCAATGAGACAACTCTCCATCCAAGTCACAATGTGTAAAAAGTAAACAATTATAGGTCAAAGTACGGCTTTCAACACGGAGCCTTGGCTCACACCGAACAGCAAGCTATAAAGGGCCCCAAAATGACTAGTGTAAAACAATTCAAACAGAAAAACCAACGGTCTAATCTATATAAAAACGAGAACCGTACTTTGAAATATTGTTGATTACACATTTTATTTGGTCTCTGCTGAATACTTATTTCATAGGCAATCATACAACATCTTGTTATGTTTAATGTTCTCATGATTGAATTGTAGAGACCAAACAACAACTTTACTGTATATGTTGTTCTGTCATTTTAGCATAAGATTCGTTCACAAGAACAACATATACAGAAAAGTTGCTTTTATTTTATTTTACTTTGTATCCATATATTATTAAATGTTTTAAAAGGGCGTATTTTCTGCATAACATCAACAATTATGTAGACTTTTGAATCCCAAACTTTCTATTGCCTTAAAACGCAAATGAAAGATCCGAAAAGTATACCAATACAGAACGACATGTTTTTGAAATTATAGCAAAACTTTTGGTTGACAAATTTTATTCGTTATTGCAAAAATGAACTTAAAATATCTGTCATTTTCTCCCTACCCCGTTTACCCTATTACTTATTATGATGTCATTGTTATGGAATATTACGTAATTTGATCGGATTAAGTTATTATTAGTTTACATTCAAACTGTTTATTTTTTTCATACACGTATATTGATTAAATCAGAACATGCATGGATGTGTACAGTAACTTAAATGACCTTCAAACTGGACACTGGACGAGTCCATGTTATTTTTTATCAATGAAACTAAAGGTATGAAAGGTTAAAATTGCCACTTCTTGTATTTTCACAAATTTTGCCACATATAGAGCAGATAAATTATGTTTTAATAGCCTATTCCGGAGAAAAAGACAAAGTTTACAATTAAGACTTTTAAACAAGTCATTTTCTTCGAAGAGAAATGCCGAAATACATTTTACGCACGGCTACACCAGGTAAAATTATTGTTTATCTTAACAAAACAAAAACATTTTTCAGTTTCATTATAATGTTATAATTACAATTAATCCCAAAAAAAAGTAGTCAGTTAATAAAGTCAAAATATGTCCGATCTGCCTATTTTGGAAAATCAAAATTCAATACGATCGTTTTAAATTCAATTTCGTCTACCTCACAAAATCTTGTTAGGCACTATAAAATAAAGTCATCTTACATATATATTGATGTGTTCTGTGATTGTCCAAAAGTGTGTATTATTTATGTATTTCACAATGAGGTTGTCGGGTCTAGTTCTAAAAATTTTCTAAGACTAAATTTATTTTCTATTTTTTAATAAATTGCATCTATTGTCTTCTTAACATAGTAGTGGCGTACTCGACACTACAGAACCAATTAAAACAAATTGGTAATACGAATGAAATAACACTACTGATTATAGACAAATATCATAATATACGTACTGGACCCCAAAAGAAATGTGCTTGGTGACTGATATTACTACTACCATCATTGACCAGTTTTCCACGTGGTTTGGTATAAAACTTTGCAAAATATTTGAAACCAGTTCCTCCTGTAGTATAGTATAAACAACGTATATCATTTCTGTGTGATGTATAAATTGTCATGTTGATTTGATACATTTTAATATAGATTTATTGATGAGTATCAAATATCATATTTTACTTTACATGCTTTACAACGGTGCCCGTTTTACGAGCAAAACTTATCAAGATATCGAACGTTTATACAATAGGTCACACTAATAAATTTTCCTATCATGTCGATCTTACTTGTGAGATTGTTGTTTACCACGCGTCAAACAAGAAATAGTTTATGCAAACCAAGGACGAAAAGGATTTAACAACATAACAATAAATTGATTCTGAAAAATAGACATGTTTCCAATAGCATGCCATCTAATGAGATGGCATTTTCCCTACACGAGGCCTTATTCGACTTGACGTGGCTGCGTAAAGTGGTAAAACGCTACAACATTTGGTATCCGTGAAAAGGTGTCTGAAAAATCCGAAAAGTGCTAAATCTCTACAATCTATCACTTTCAACCTTCTGACTAAATATGAAGTCATTCTGTTCAGTAGTACCTGAGAAGATTTTGAAGTAAATATTTATAGGATGAACAGAAGAAGAAATATAGCAACACTCATTGAGTGAGGTTTTATTTGACAACAGTTCTACCTTTTCATCGATTCAATGACTGATTTGGCATTTTCCTCTCTTTCTTCTAATACACTAGTATCTTATAAAACAGGACCTTATGTAGATATGACAAAAGCTTCATTTGGTAACAGAGGATGCATAAGTGCTCTCCCAGTTCCATCTATCAAGAAAGCGTAAGTTAATTAGTCCTCGCAGAAGTACTCTATTTCGGTAAATAGTTTACTTATTTTCACGTCTGTGCATATAACTCCATGAAAACCAGTCGAAACATGAACACTGCGACATAATGATGTGATCAATCCTGAAGAAAATAAAATTTGATCAACTTATCTTTTCTCCATAATTTCGTTTCTGGTTCTTATTCATCGGCTGTTGTCTGCTCTTTGGTCGGGTTGTTGTCTCTTTGACATATTCCCCATTTCCATTCTCAATTTAAGATATAGAGGTCTATAAGAGATCATTTGGTAGCTAATTTTCAGTAAGGTTACCCCATACACCTTTTATTCATAGAGAAAACTAATTATAAATGCGGTTAACAGAAACGCTGATAACTTAACAAAAATAAAGACGAAATCATTTTACCAATAAAATAAAAGTAAAATAACAAAATACTGAACTTCAAGGATAATTCAAAACGGAAAGTCCTTTATCAAATGGCAACATGAAAAGCTCAAACACATGAATCGAATGGAAACAATTGTCATGGTACAGGCAAACGTAACAAAATGGAAATCTTCTGATTTAGGTAGTATTTGACGATTCTATTACTAGTACTCAAATAAGAAACGAAATGACTTTATTTCGTTTCTTTAAAAAGTGCCACCATAACATATATAATGAATAAATTAACCAATGATATCAGAATCAAAATTTTGTACGCCAGACGCGCGTTTTGATTACAAAAGAATCATCAGTGACGCTCCAATCAAAAAGTTTAAAAGGCCAAATAATATATGAAGTTAAAGGGCACTGAAGATTCAAAATTCGGAAAGGTTTCGCCAAATGCAGCTACGGTAATCTGGGGTAGAAGAGTCCGTTATATATCAATATACCTACATGTGTACGCACTCCTCAGAAGGGATCTACATATGGTACAGTGAATATGGATTGACCTGTTTGACTTCCTGTAGACAAATGCTCATAAAACGTAGCCAACTTAGTTGAAAGATATTGCTGGTTGGTTTGGTCAAAATATTCGAGTTGTCCAATCTGAAAATACAATTTCTACTAATAGCAATATGGTTGTAACTGATAAAAGTCATTTTAGCGTTGGGTTTATTTTCATTTTATGACATAGGGAGGACTATGATGTATGAAAAAGGATTAACATATAATTTACCTTGACCAATCAGGTAGGTAAATATTGTAATTTGTAGTTATATTTTAAATTCTCGTCGCTGATAACTTTAACCGGGTTTCTCCCAGATGAAGATATTCCATCACTAATGAAAAGAATGATTTGTTCTAAAAGATCAATTTGTGGAATTATTAAATCGTTTTGTTGATCGGTGCTATGTTGTATATATCTGAAAGGGATGGTTATCGCCAATTATAAGGTGTGACATTAGTGATTTACTAACGCTGAACCAACCTCTATAAAAAAATATTTAACTTTGTTAATTACAAGTTGTTTTTTTCTGATGTTATTGCGTTTTAAGGCTGCAGTCTTTCACACATCTCTGTATGACTCTATGCAGGGTTTCCGCTGGCGGTCGCCATTTGCGCATTTTGCGAAAACATAAAAATTGTGGCGATTAAAATTCGTTATCAGCGAAAGAATTTGGCGAAAGAAATATGACGTTTCGGCTTCGTCCATTGTTTACTTTTTCGGGTTACTCAGACTTTTTCCCGGTTACTCGGACTTTTTCCCTGATCAGACAATACTTGGAATTCACCTTCAAGTTGAACTCGTTACGATTTTCATAGAAAATCAATAATCAGCTGATTGCATTTTATACCTATCGGCAACAAAGGATTATAATTAATAAAGTGTTCATGAAATGATGTGGTTAATTGGCTCCACATGTCATTTTAAGGATTTTTTTACAACTTTGATTGAAATAATTGTTTTGAAGTGAATACTTTACAACGTTTTAGCGACGCCGCGTTTGAAGCATATTTTACGTCTGCTCTTTTTCTTTTAACGATGACCTGGGGAAAAAACTGTTGTTATGACGAAAAATGTTCAAAAGTAAGAAAAATCTCTGACTTTAAATTTTATCCTATAACTTTTGATAGAAATAATTTTTGAAGTGGGTAATTTACAATCGTTTTAGTGACGCACGTGTTTGAGGCATAGTTTTACGTCCAAACTTTTCTTTTAATGATGGTCCGGAAAAGAAAACTATTGTTAAGAAGAAAAATATTCAAAAGTAAGAAAAATCTCTGACTTTAGTCTTTATCCTACAACTAGACGGGAAGCACCTTATAAACTATCATAGATGAATCCCGTGTTCCCCGGCAGAAGTAAAAATTATGATTTCATGATCTATATTGCAATTTTACAGTATCTTTTAAAAACTAAATGTTTGTTATTATTGAGTGTTAATCATTAAAAAAATATTAAGAATTATAAAAGATATAGTTAGTTTTCTCGTTTGAATTGTTTTACATTTGTCATTTCGGGGCCTTTTATAGCTGACTATGCGGTGTGAGTTTTGCTCATTGTTGAAGGTTGTACAGTGACCTATAGTTGGTAACTTCTATGTCATTTGGTCTCTTGTGAAGAGTTTTCTCATTGGCAATCATACAACATCTTCTTATTTTTATATAACAATGTGACAAACTGATTTTTTTTGTTAAAAAGAAGGAAAATTTTAAACGAAAAATATATTTATATTATTGGCGAAAAAAAATTGAAAGTGGCGAAAAATATATTGTTTTGGCGAAAGAGATGGCGAAAAAGAAAATTGACCCAGGGGAAACCCTGACTCTATGTATACTGAATTAACTATCGACCGCCCAATTGTACAGAATTTACCTCCGTTTTGTGCCTGTTCATTTTGTTTTATATTTACATTCCTTCTCACATAAATGAAATTAATAAAAAAAATGTGCGTCTACATGTACATAATGTACTGATCATTGCATGAAGGGCGGCATACGCAACATGTTGTTGAAATATTTTGAATTTAATTCAAGAGATTGTAACACATGTTTAATTTTCTGCATCTTTTAGTCGTGTCTGAAGCTGGCATCATTCCAAGCTAAAGCGATAGTTGCAACTAAGGCACATTTATGCCTTTCTGAATTGTTTGTATTCAAACATAACAATTAAGACATTGACTTCGTTTTGAAAAGTTCAATTAGAATTATTAATTGAAATTAAATAAGAAAACATCAAAACAACAAAAACAACAAAAACAAAGAACTGTAACAAAAAAAAAAAAAAAAATAAACAAATTAAAAAATAAAACCAAGAGATAGAACCTGTCTTTCAGTCAATTTTAAGACCTATATCCACTTCTGTAAATCCAAATAGTTAGAACTTTTATGTTGACATGAAATATAATTGACAGTCATGTTCATTTTCTGTAAATTTACTATTTATAAAATTCTGAATTATTCGAAACACTTATGTTTTCTGCCCTTGGCATAGATTGTCTTAGCCGTATTTGTCACTACTTTGCGGAATTCTCAGTGTTTAACTTATTTAATGCTCTAACTTCGTATTTGGTTTGGTTTTCTAACTGTTTTGATTCTTGCGCCACTGATTAGTTTTATGTAGACGAAACGGACTGGTGTACCGAATGATAAGCTTTATATGTTTGATGAGTTTGTTCAGCACTGTTCAGACAACTCACTTGCAGTCAGATACGATGTATTTAGTGTATGTTCAGACTGTTCAGTAATTGCTATTTACCTATACAAAACAACAACATAATGAATTCTTTAAAAGTTCTGGATTTAGTGCGAACCAAAATGTCTGAATAGTACTGAAATTACAACACTGAAGTAAATGAAAAGAATTGTAAATTCTTAACATGACGTAAAATTTTCGTTTCCGCATTTTTAGTTGATGTTAAGATGTAGATGACCGTTTATATGAACTATTAGTGCGAGTAAGCACACAATTACCAACTTACCTCTATTTTCAACTTGAACGTCTTCCTCGGTGGAATTATAGTATTTGAATGCAGATAAAGGGCGTTTTCAAAAATTGATTCAGATTCCCTAATTCGATTGAAACACATACTGCTGTATTTTCTTTTGTTGGAAATGCGAGTTGATTTTCATAACAGGAATGGTAGTTATCTCCTGCTGGGGAAAATGCATTTTGTCAAATCGAACAATCCCTACCTATAGAATAAACAAGTCTTATTAATTTCGAATTATTAAGCATAATTATCAAATGTTGTTCAATTCTTCACAGAGCTATTGATCATATCCCTGTCAGTGTTTTATATTCCCTGAAAAGATTGAAGTAACTTACACATAGACCTTTGTTATTCTGGACAGACAGTCATTAAGGCTGATTCTTTCATTTCAATAGGCTTATTTACTTATATTTATTTACTCTTTTAATATAATATTAAATTCATTAATTCCGAACTTGAGTTCATGAGGAGGTCTTTGGTTCACAGTCAGGTTATACCAAAGACAATAGTGTTGATATTTACTGCTTCTCCACTAGACAGCACTAAGAGGTAAGAGCAATAGCTGGTTGGCTCTAAGGCTGAAACGTTTCCGACCAGGGTGTCATGTCTTCTTGTAGACTGTTATTTTGTTAACTCAAATCTCTTCTTCATTTTATCGTCCCGAATACGCATATAATATTTGTTGCTGGAATTAAAACATCAATTTATGCATCAAGTATTTCAACCAACCAAAAATAAAATTACTGTTTTCCAATATATACTATATGCATGATATAGCCTATCACTGATCTCTTAGGTCACTCAGAATTGATTCATAGCTCTTCGGATTCACTCTGCAATATTTTGAAATTAAAAAAATGTACTGCCTTTCCTGAAGACGTTATGAGTTATCGCTCCATGTAAATGAGATATATGTCACTGACAGGGAATAAAGCCCATATTTCATGTGAAGTCTAAATAACAATGATATTATACCGGAGCGTCCTGACTTTAGCATTAAATATCATTCTTATCTTTATTTTTGTTTAATGGGCAGATTAACCTTTTAAAATCAAATTGCCTGATTCGCAGAGTTGTTTCACTCCAGTATGATTTATTTTCCGATGTTACCAATGTAGGACAAAATAAGAAAAATTAAGCTAAATTAGAATTTATTATTCACATGATAAAATATATGATACAAAAATAATATACTGGCACCCAATACAGCTGTATCTTAAGTAAAAATCATTAAATTGAGGTGAGCTTATAAATAATTTATATGCAAATAAATAAGGCGATATAGTTTAGAGTTGAAATAATCTACATTATCCAAAATTAACGGAAGTGACTTAATATATAGTCAAATCTTTAATCGGTTTGAATGTTTGCGTTTTCTATCATTATTTCCTTGATAAAGGGTTTCGTTTTAAAATTGAAATCTTTACTTCGAAAGCTTTCGACCGCCATTACGAATATCTGTATCAAATATGACAATGGATATGTTTGAATTGTTGTAACCACAATCACGTCCACTATTCTTCGATTGTGACATCAAAGACTGAGACTTATTACCGAATTTGTACTTTCATGAACAACACGTGTTACTCAGTGTTTAATTTTCTATGTATTGTTTTGTGGACTTGTTCGTCTTTTCAATCGTTGTCAATTTGTCTCAACATTTGAGTTTTGACTGTCCCTTGGTATCTTCCGTCTCTTTTTGTAAGATACAATGACATAACCTATAATTTGATTACTGTGGATTTAATTATTTTCGTGGGCAACAATTTTCGTGGATTGAGGAAATCTTGCATTTTCGTGGGCATTTGATTTCGTAGTTTTCCAAAGTCTGCATTCAACCCAATAAGAATTTGTATTTCGTTGAACTTTTCAATTCGTGGTTCACCTATATCCACGAATCCACAAAATTGGTATCCCACGAATAATAATGAATCCACAGTATAGTGTTCGTAATATAACATGTCTTACATTATCTGGTGTTAGTGTTTGTAAGACATTATTAGCTGTTTCTTTGGCTATTACAATCTTGATTTTGTCTTTTACTCTAGACGGCTGTCTCATAAAAGAACTTGTATCAATCACTATCATAACATTCTTATCCGGCGGTGAAGCTGCTGATTCTTATGACGATCTTACGATGAAAAAATAAAACAAAGACATATAATAATTGATATGGAAAATGTAAGAAATAAAAAAAGGTAATAATAAAATTACTGAAAAATTGTTGACAACGTACAACACGTAAAAAAAGAAGAAAAGAAAAGTCGATATAACACTACACAGAAATTAAGACTCTACAAAGAGAAATCAATAAATAAATTGCCCTTGGGACAGTAGTATTACTAGTTTGTAAGCAGTGTGACAATACCGATGATGGGGACTGTTAGTACCCTCGGGTTATCACCAGCTCAGTAGTCAGCGCTTCGGTACTGACATGCTGTATAACAACGTTTTCGTTAATTCCTCGTTGCTACAATGGTTAATAGTTTAGAAAAAGATACCAGTCACTGAGGCAAAGTTGAGCTTAGATGAACTTGGCTGTAATGAGGCCCTGATGGGGTGTCCAAGTAATCACACAATCACAAATTTTTTGCCATATAATCACATAATCATTAATTATTTTTTAAACAAGATAATCAAATAATCAAAAATACAGTTCTAGATTTTCAAATAATAAAATAATCATGAAATATTTGGTCTGGTAATCAAATAATCACTATAAAACGGTCAAGTAATTACATAATCAAAAACCCCATGAGGAGGCTCTGTAATTTTAGGTTTAGTTTATGATTATACGCCTCACATTTTATGTATTTATATTTGTATATCCTTGGCTTTCAAATGTTTTTTTTCAGGTTTGAGTGTTCCCAATGAAGGTTAATCTAGAAAAGCGCTTTGGACACACACATTTAATAAAGTGGTCACTACAAAAGTCTAAAAGTCTGAAAAGACCAATTTTGTCTTAATTTGCATTAATTTTACTCGACATTCTCCAAAAGTATGACTTGTGTCTTAATTTTTCTTGACAAATTCTCATTTATATTAAATTTGTATGAAATTTACTCGACAAATTCTCGACATTCTGAGTATGGTCTTAAAATTTCTTGACAAATTCTTGACATTTGAATACTGTCTTGAAATTTCTCGACAGATTCTCGACATTCTTATTTTTTCTCAGTATGGCTTGACATATTCTGAACATTTTGAATTGTGTCTTAAATTTACTTGACAATTCTGAGTTTTACAAATCATGACCGATATTCATGATTTAACTTTATCTTTATTTCTCTTTATATAATATATTGTTGTTTCAAGTTACACTTGTTACAACAAAAACAAAAGTTGGGCATGTAAAATAATTGAAAATTTGGGTATATAAATATTTTACAAATACAAATATGGCTATGAAATCTAAAGTATTAACAATACAAATGTGGGTATGTTGTTATAAAACAATTTAAATGCGGGTTTTTAAATAATTACAAATATTGATTCCTAAATCTGATAAATAATTGCTAAATGATTAAAACCAATCATACTGTAGACATATTTCATTCTACATGCATAATATTCAATGTTAATATGGTAAATTATTGTACCAAAATGTGGTTTTAATAAATAGCAAAGTATGATGGTATCCTAATTCTTCAAAGGATTTGTATAGTCTTACTATACAAATCCTTGATTTAACAGAAGAAAATTTGTGTAATGTCATCTGTTGCAATATATATTAAGTATTACACCTGGACAGGATGTTCCCCATAAAATTAAGGTATTCCACACCCCAGGGTACACGCAACTGTCATATGGAAAATTACTGCTTTACCTGTAATCAGCCATGCAACTTATCAGTTGACTGACCATGCCACTACAATTTAAAAAGTTTGTTGATAGATGAAAATGAAAATCATCATTTTAATTAAAAAAATTGAATTAAAATGGATTTTCTTCATCAAAATTATGAAGTGAAATATTTTAACATAAAAACAAATTGAATAATTTCCCAAAGAAAAATTATTATCTACTCCGGGAATAATAGAAAACTGTATTCATAAAGGGTCCCATCAATGAGTTCTATAGAAATCATTGGTCTTATGAAATGGATCTCAAGCAGACATGCATAATATAGATCTAAACATTTTTTTGTTCTATGATTTCTTGAAAAAAATCAGGAGGGAATTATCACAAATATTTAGTTTTGATAAAAAATTATGAAATTCAACACTCAATTTTGAATAAAAAATGTTTTTGGTTGTTCTAAAAAAATGAATAAGTTTTTGAATCAAGATGGGAACAAATTCTTTGACCCAAACGAAAGCCCCCCTTTTTTTAGCCACACACATGCACAAGATGAATTGTGGGGTCCAAAAGAGACACATGGTCACATTTAAAACTGCCTCAAGTCACCAGTTTTAGTAAAGCAAATCTGACTGGCAGTTTTCGAATAGCAAAATCTAAATGCTGTTTGTCAGTAACTTTGACAAATATTCCAAGTGAAAACAATTAATTAAACATTTAATAAAAAAACAAATCAAAATTAAACTACATTGGGGGTCATTCGGGGTATTCCCACTTAGGTGCACCCAAAGGGTATCTTACTATACAAAATTAATCCTTGATTCTTCAAAGTTTAGGTAAGCGATAATAAAAATGAGTATATAACAGCAATAGAAAGTCGTAAACAGTGCAGAATGTATCTGTACACATTTCAGGCGAAATTTATACTGTTGAGATAGTGTCAAGACCGTCAAGAATATGTCGAGATATATTCAGACAGCTTTAAGACTGTCAAGAATGTGTCAAGACATATTCAGACATTATTTAGAATGTCAAGAATATGTCAAGACTGATTGAGACAAATTTAAGACAGTCAAGAATTGGTCGAGACTAATCAAGACTCTTATCAGATGATACAGGAAGTGTCGAGAAATTTTTAGACAATGTTCATACTGTCAAGACACTTGTCAAGAAAAATCAAGAACCTTATTAGACAAATTCATACTATGTTAAGAATTTTTAAAAATAATTCAGACAAATAAAGAATATCGAGTAAAAGTTCATGCAAATTCAGACAAAATTGGTCTTTTCAGACTTTTGACTTTTGTAGTGGGTATTTCCGTTGATTTCAACATGCCGCCTTTGCATCATAAATGTTTTTGTCATCGATTTTACTATCTATACGTAAATATAATGATTGATTATCGACGCCAAGTAAGAGGGTGCCATGTGTAATACATAAATCTTGTTGAATGATAGTAACAAAATCCCAATCACATGATCTCCATACGAAATGAGGGTGTGCATGCAGTGATGGCATTGTTTACAGAACACGATTTGGCAGCTTTTGAAGTTTACACATAATTCCATCTTGATAATTGATATTGATATGTTCACAAAACTTTGATATTACACATGGGAACACATACGCACACCTACGACTGCACGCTTACACAAAGATACAGCCACGAACAACTGCACGCTTACGCAAACATACATCCATACACTAATTCTTTAACATTTGAACATTCACATGCACATGTACACACACACACACTAATTTTTAAACGGTTGTCTAATGAAAGACATACACAAATATTCCTACTTAAACCTAGGATAAAAATTCTGACTATGTGCCAGTATGTGGCTGGGTAAATGACAGACACGTCTTCTGTTGTGCTGTAGTGCTGCCATAAAGCGTTTTTGTTGTGCTCGTAATTGGTTTTCATTGTTGCACCGATTTGTTCTGTCGGATATTTTAAATTGGCTACAGCTATAGGTAATGTCGTAACACATGCTTTATTCAGGTGAACCTAAAATGATATTAGAAAACAAATTAATGAAAATATAAAATATATCACGTACTTTAATTTGGCATTTTAACATTTTGATACGAGCGTCACTCTCTCTCTCTCTCTCTCTCTCTCTCTCTCTCTCTCTCTCTCTCTCTCTCTCTCTCTCTCTCTCTCTCTCTCTCTCTCTCTCTCTCTCTCTCTCTGTTATATTAACTTCATTTAACTTTGTTGTCTATGTATGAGAAGATCAATAGCTTCCATTTAACTTTGTTGTCTATGAATGAGAAGATTAATATCTTCCATTAAACTTTAGCGTCATTGGTTTTCTTGTTTTCAACTAAATTCTATTGAGAAATATGTTCATTTGATTGATGTTTAAGATATAAATAGATGCAACAACTTACGTTGAATCTTTGTATATTTATCGGTGAGTGATCATCGATACAGGATGTGAGTTCTTAGTTTATGCGACAGCAACTCAATGACAACAACCAAAGATATCTAGAGGTTACATAAGTCTTAACAATAGACAGTTGACTATAGAATAAGTCAAGATCCAAATCGTTCCGCTTGATCTGATAATTGGTAATAATCCTCAAAGAAACTGATTTGAATAAAACTTTATCAATATTTTAAAAGTCAAAAATATTATTTCCATATTTTTGTCGCATTCATACTAGCTTGTTGGTATTTTTGTAATTAATTGCAAAACTATTTTCAACAGAAGGAGAGTCAATACAATTTAAAAATGTGTATGCTTACAATGATACTGTTGTTTTTTTTTCATCAAGAACGAATTATAAAAATCACTTACTTTTGTTTGGAATTCTGGCAAGTAAATCAAGGCGTTGTCCTGTAAGTCACAGCATCGGTCAAAACTTGTTGATGTACACTCTGGGTTACTTGAATGCACAGTTACAATTTGAGAATTTACACCGTTATAACTAAATTCAAGTCATTTAGTGACGTGTCTAATTTTGATTGAATCTACACAAAAAAAAAAAAACTAACAATGAAAAAAAGATGCATTTTATAGGATAGAGTACAAAGTAACAAGTTGTTGGTAAAACTTAGTAAAGCGGAAAAGACTTTAATATACAGTCCGCCAAAAGTTAAGCACCACCTATTTTTATTGCATTGAAATTTTTTCATTTTACAAAATCAATTATTCCTCGAAAAGAGAAAACATTCATGTAGCAATTTTGCTAACATTTACCATAAACAAAGCATAAACTTAAGTTTGGTCACTTATGAAGGTTCTATGCATATAAGTTTTGCGTTCATAGAAATAATGTAAATTACATAAATCAAAAACGGAATTTAAGTTTCACTGTGATTTATTTTTTACAACAATTAATCACCCAATATCATTAAAGTTTTCTACAAATGATCTTTGGTATGTTCGGCAAATTTAATGTCAATATTTGAGTTTATAGGATGTGTAACCACCTCTCTTCCGGTACAGTTTAATAACATGGCGTCTCATACTCTGTACAAGCTTTCTGAACTTTAGTTGAGGAAATCTATTCCATTCATCAAAATTGCCACTCTTAAATCGCCAAGATTTGCAAAGCTGGATCTCTACGATTGAGATTTCTGCCAATGGCATCCCAGACATGTTCGATAGGGTTCTTGTCTGGAGACACGGAAGGCCAAAAGATAGTGTCAATGGCTTCTTGCTCTTTGTACTCGGTTACAATTCTTGCCCTGTGTGGTCTAGCGTTGTCGTCCCTGTACAAGGTTCTTGACGCAAGTGGACGATTATCAAAATGAGGGACTACAATGTTTCTAAGCACCAAATCCCTGTATGTCTGTCCGTTTATGTTGCCCTGCAGAATATGCATACCCAGCTTACAACGGTATGAGAAGCAACCCCATACTTTAACACCACCAGCACCGAATGCAGTCGTTGGGCAAATGTTGTTTTGGTCATAGGCAGTTTTATTTTCCCGCCAAATTTGTATTCTGCCGTTTACTGGTCGTAACAGAAACCGACTCTCATCTGACTAATGCATTTTTGCCAGCTTCTCATGTTCCAGCGTTGATGGTCATTAGCCCATTGAAACCTGATTATACGGTGCCTGGCTATTAGGGCAGGTCTCTTGACAACACGACGTGCTCTTAGGTTGCCTCTTTGAAGTCGACGGACCAATGTTCGAACACTAACACGACAACAAGGAGGCCAGTGGTGTCTAAGCTGCGGGGCAGGGGTAAATGGGTTGGCTTTAGCACGACGAATTAGCAGTCTGTCACCACGACGGGTAGTTGAACGGGGTCTTCCGGACCTTGGTCTATCATTTACAGTTCCTGTGTCAACATGACTTGTAAAAGTCTGACAATGACGGTGTGATTAACATTGAAAAGGTTACTTATGCTCCTAGTGCTCCAACCGGCATTTGACATGCAATTGCTTGCCAACGTTCAGCCACAGATAACTTACGCCTTGCCATATTACACAATGACTTGATGAAGGTAAAATTTCACCTGTACGCGGGACAGAGGAAGATGATTTAAAGGTATCGAAACAGTGTATTTGTAAAGCGCAGATGACCTCCAATAAAAAGTTGCTTGACGGGTTTATCGGAGTTCAATCTTTTGGTCGTAACGAATTTTCTTAGTGTATGTCAAAGGCAATTCATAACACCAAATATTAATATCTTTTTCGCAATAGTTAAAAATATTGCCTGTTATATTTAGGTGGTGCTTAAATTTTGGCGGACTGTATATATAACATTTGATACCCATATACAAATTTTTCCCTTAGCAGGGTTCCGTGTCCTTTGTTTAAGGCTAAGTGGTCTCACTTCATGTGAATCATTGATAGTTTGAATTTTCAAATTTAGAACCATGGATTGATGAGAAACAAATTTTTCAAGTTCGAGTATTGTACATCAAATTAACATGACTTTTGTGTACTTCAAGCCTGGCAAGTTAAAAAAGCAGTGTTTTTAATTTTGTAACGCGGTACTACAAGGCCGTCTATACCGTACTTGCATAATTTGTGTCATTTAAATTGTTGCTTTCGGTTTTCTCTATTTGATTTTAAGCTGACGAGAAATAATATTTGAAATGTTTACATGAAAATCATGTTGCATGCAGTTCGTGTTTGCAATTTTTCATTACAAAAGCGCACCCTTTATATCAAATTTCTGATAAATGGATATCTTGCTAGCTACAGTATATGCAATCGAACAATCTTACAACTTTAAATTATGTGCATATCTACGTCTGTATATTAAACCTTTTAGCTGTTTTTTATTGCACTGCATTGCCTTGTTAATATGATTATTCTACACTTGATTGATTGACTTTGTATAGGAATTTGGTCGTCCCTTGACTCTCTTTTGGCTGTAAAATGCTTGTTTATATCCGTGTGGCTGCGCTAGATGTATAAATACGTGGTCGCGTCCGGTCGGAATTTGGACGTTAAATCCGATTCCTATAGTAGGGTGAGTGTCATGTACTCTGCACATAATGAACCTTAGCATCAACACTAATTGTTCAGAAGGTGACCTGTTGCAAAAGAAAATGCCTGTCGCTAATCAGCAGACTCTCATTTTCCAGTGGCGATCCAATTTACCGTCCCTTAACCCGGTCGACCTACTTATCAGTACACACCTTCCTACAGTATTGATGGTTTTTTCCTGATTATGAGTGAAGTATTTGACACTGGACATTAAACAAATAACTAATCTTACCCTTTTAATAACTGGTTCCCTGTCTCAGACTTCATCTCATAGGGAAAATTATTGAACTGTTCCTGAAAGAAAACCTATTAAAAATAATTTGGTAGACATTCATTTTCAACAATTCATTATTTGACCTTTTTACTTCTTTATTATTCGAGCGTCACTGGTGAGTCTTTTGTAGACAAAACGCGCGTCTAACGCACACAAGCTGTACGCCTTTTATCTTTGATGAGTTTTGTACAGACATAAATAATACTGTGATGATTGGGACACAAATAAGAGTATCACGAGACATAAATGAAACTATTTGTTTTACATTCATGTGTTAATACGATTGTATTTTAAATGATTTTATCACCATGAGTGGTATGTAACTCCTTTACAGAGATCAAATGATGTAGAAGGTTATACTATACGGCCTACAACAATGAGCAAAACCCAAACAGCATAGCAAGCTATAAAAGGCCCCGAAATTCTATGACTGCATATCACGTCTCATGTCTGTATTGGACTATATTGAATAGTTATTATTCCTTTAACAATTGATGTCCAAAATGATGTAGAAAAAGATTGGAATGCTGACACTGCCTTTAAAGAGGGTCTGGATTTGGAGGAGGTATCCTCAATTTTGTATTTTGTATTTTTTATTTTTAAACCATTTTGTCTAGTCTTTATATTTTTGCCCATTATTCTCTCTTTTTATATTCTAACACGCCATTATTCTCTATTTTTAATTTGTTGTGGCCTGCTTTTCTCTATTCTTTATTTTCTTCCATTTTTCTGCAGTATTGGTCCACTATTCTCTAGTATGTAAACCCCATCCAGACATTCTTAAAAAATTGTTCTTATCAAATACAATGTAGTAATTAATGATAATATATGTTGTTGATTTTAATTAGATTTTGTTATTTTTGTTTTCATATACTATATTGAAATTCTTATTCTTGTTTTCACCATATGTATTTCTGAATATAGATATCATTGCTATCAAGCCTGTCTTGGTTTGTATGATGTTTTATAGAATTCAGGAACGGAAATGTATTGTTTTACATTTTTTATGTCGGGGACTTTCATAGTTAACTGTACGATATTGGTTTTACTCATTGTTGAAGGTCCGTGTCATGTGGTCTTCACAAGGATGTCCCATTGGTATTCATAGCACATATTCTTATTTCATATTGTTTGTTAACCTCATGAATGATCATAATCGGAGCATGAGACATTCTAATAGTTTTCACAAAGGTTTCATGTGTTCAAATGAACTGTGAACTATTGAAGTTGCTATACGTGTAAGATTAATTTGAAATGTATGCTGTGATCTGTTCATTTATGAGACATTATCTGGCTTTAAGATGCACAATATCTTTGTATTTAACAATAATGCATCTTCAATCATGTTTTCAACTGATTTTTATACTTTGTTCTTATGTTGTGACGTTACACCACTATCCCAGGTTAAGTGGAGGGTTGGCACCTTCAGGCATGTTAAACCCTGTTACATTATGTATGTGTCTGTTCCATGGCAGGAGCCTTTGGTTTATGTCTGTCATATTTGTTTTTCGTAAGTTGTTTTGTTATAAATTAGGCCGTTAGTTTTCTCAATTGGATTGTTTCATATTTTTCATGTGGGGCCTTTTATAGCCGACTATACGGTATGAGTTTTCTCGTTGTTGAAGGCCGTATATATAGTAGCCTATAATTGCTGACATCCACTTCATTTTAACTCTGGTTGATAGTTGTCTCATTGGCAATCATACCACATCTCTTTATTTTTATATTAAACTAGAACACACCCGCGACATCGCGGGTCCGTGACTGAATTAAAGTATCTAATTATGTATAAGCTTTATTTTTAGCCTGGATTTTCAGTATTGGTATTGTCATCTGATAAAATCATGCTGATTATAAGATGCACGGTTTTCTCTGCTTTCAAAATCTTTCTGTTTGAACCCGTCGACCTGGAACTTATTAATTATTTGTAATATTAGTCATTTGGAAAACAAAAGGGCCTTTAATAGTGTCCTATATTAGTTATATATAAAGTTGAATTCTTTTATTCGCCGTTTTACGTCATGCCGGCTAACAAATTGGAAACTGTACCTATGCCTTATTTTAAGTCTGGATTTTTACTTATAAAGTCATGCTGATTAATGTACTACAATAGGAGGCATGTGACAATGATTGCATTTAGTAGTGTCAAGTTTAGGTGTGATTATCACCCGTGTATATAGCAAATCCCAAATACATCGTTTGGTGGTGCGCCTGACAAATGCGGGACGTACAGATTAGGTAATAGGTAACAGGTGACATATTAGTCTCGATTACCCAAACGTATATATAAACACTGTGTATCATCGCCACCGGAAATTGGGTACTAACGAAGCGGAGAAATGGAAAAAAAGTAAACAAGGTAAGAATTCATTCAATTTAAAGCATTTCTACTGATTTGACGAGGGTATCGCTTAAGAAATGATTTTCTGAAATATAATTCTTTAAGTTATTAGGCCGATAAGTGCAAAATTAAGACAAGATTTTGTGTTATACTCAAGAACTTGCCACTTAGTACCTGAAAATTTCGAGGTCGATCGTCCTCTGTCGCCCCATTGGCAAGATATTCAACTGTTTTTCATTATTTTTCCAGACACTTTTTAGATTATTATAGTGTGGCATCATATTTACTGAAATTTGTTGTCAAAATGATGGTTTTTAAAGAATATAGACCATAAAAAATAAAGTCTAGGGTACGGCAACTTGCTCGTGTTGACATATTTACTGTATGGCAACTTGTTTTCAACTGTATGGCAACTTGCTAATTTCAAAATATTTATTTGCCGTCTTTTTCAAGAAAATAAAGTATTAGGTTCAAATATCTAATTATGCATTTGATAAAAATACAATTCGCTTGACACTATTTAAGATGTATACACAATATAAGGCTTGAACACAGTCCTATTACATCTTTTACATACCTGATGTATACAATATGAATACGGCATATACAAAAGCTGGCAAATGTTGTAACTTTCGGAAAGGCATGTCACTGTTTTACTGACCTGCTGTTATGCCCCTGACGTAGCGTTAAATGTTACCAATGTCCGTCCGACCCGTCTGTTCCGTCCGTCCAGAAAGTCCCAAAAATTGGTTTCCGTTCTTTAACTTTAGTTTGCCTTAACCAAATGCTTTAAAACTTACACGAAATGCTTATCACCACAAAACACAGATCAAGTTATAAATTGGGTAGCGTCACTGTTACCGTTCTTGAGTTATGCCCTTTTATAAATGAAAAAAGCTAAATATGTCGTTTCTGTTCTCAAACTTTAAATTGCCTCAACCAAATGTTTTAACCATACAACATTAGTCAGCATTTGCATATAAGTGATGAACATTTCGGGGATGGATTGTGGGTGGAGGGAAGGAAGGAGGTAAGGGCAGGAGAATTTTCCGCATTGAATATTTAGAACCATTAAGTGAATGAATTCTCTTTCAACTTTCAGATAAAATGAAATATAAATGAATTATCATTCTCTGCAAAGAAAAATGTTGTATTACTACACCACGGCATCATGTTAAGGGAGGTTTGAGTGCTCACAAACATGTTTAACCCCGCCTCATTATATATGTGTCTGTCCATGGTCAGGAACATGTAATATAGCGGCTGTCGTAAGTTGCTGCCTGACATATTTGTTTATGATTTTGTCATAAATCAGGCAGTTTTGCTACGGTATGGGTTTTGTTCATTGTGAAGTGTATAGTGACCAATAGTTGGTCAAATCTATTTCATTTGGACTTTGTTTGAAAGTCCTCTCAGTGAAAACCATTCCACGTCTCCTTTTTCAATTAATGTTATTGTCTTATTTGTAAAAGGCAGATACAGCCAATATACTAGAATAAAGAACATTAATTTTCTAAAAAAAAACTTCATCTCTATATAGTAAGAAATGAACAAGCTCGGTGGCTAACACTGTTTGAATTTAAAACAATATTAACCTTAGATTAATCATTTTTGGAAAGAATGAAAGAAGAATCCGATACAAGGGATACAAATCCGGCTGTGGCTACGGCATAAACTATTTGTATAAACTTTCTACTTGAGAATAAAGATGACCTTGTATGAAGTTTTTGGTTGTCATCTTAATATTATATAATTATTAATACAATTCACAAAAGCTAGCATCTTTCGACTTGTAAGTTTAAAGAATTATAATGAAATAACATCTAATAAGGACAGGTTGAAATATTTTTGAATCCTGATGGTACAATTTCATTAATTCTTTTGGAAAAATCCACGTAAATTTAAATGTTGATTTGATAGCGTTTATTTATTTATTTGCCCTCGTAAACAGTTTTGTTAAAATACCGAAATCGGTAAATTCTTATCGTGAAAGAATAAATCGGGTACACCTTTTACATTCATTTTAATTTTAGCATCTATCTAAAGATTAGATTATTTACACACACACACAAATAGGGCTAACTGTTGATTTTGAAACTCTATGAATTCACATTTATATTCAACCAAACAGATAGGCCGAGATCCATACCTTTAAAAGTTTCAAAACAGAGAAGTTGTGTTTGAAAACAAATAATCACGTACTGCTATATCTTTTAAGGCAAATGCAAGTCTTACTTGTATTAATTAGATAATTTTAATTGGCACAATATCACATTAAAATTTACTGAGAAATATTATACATAGTAATAATGAAAATGTATTACTGTAACAATGAAAATTCGGACGAATATACTCCTTTTCACTACCCTTCCATCTACTCCTTTAAGTTTAGGCCAAACAGCCTTAGCAACAGTCTTTTATTATTTTTCCTGTAAATAAAAGATTGATTGAATTTACTTAAACTATATCTATTTAACCCAGCACATTCTTTATTTTGTCTTTCCGAAGTCACGAGCCTGTAGTTCGGTGGTTGTCGTTGGTTCATCTCTATCATATTTGTTGTTTTCGTAAATTGTTTTGTTTTGAGTTAGGCCGTTAGTTTTCTTGTTGAATCCTTCTACAATTTTCATGTCGAGGCTTTTATAGCCGACTATAAGCTACGATTTTTCGTTGTTGGTTGTTGAAGGCCAAACGATAGCATATAATTGCTTACATACACTTTATTTGACCCTGGTGGATAGTTATCTTATTTGCAATCATACAACATCTCCACTGTTTATATTTAAAAAAAAAAAAAAACAGCACCAACAAAAGATGAATGGTCGGGTTTTTTTATTGAACTTACAAAATTTCACCCTGACAACAAATAAGACAACAGTCGTTAGTATTATAACGATATATGAATGTATTTAGGATAATATGGTTGAAAAAAACCTTTTTGTCTTTAAAAACACAAAGTCAAATAGAGGTACGCAACGAAAACTTCTGAACGAAATTAACGGCATATATTTTATAATATACTTTATAAAGTAGTTTATTTTGTATATTTGTAAGCCGGTAAAGCTTTGATACAGCCAAAATATCGTCACTTGATATTATCTAAACAGTGATTAATTTCATCTTTAAATTACAATATATTGCAAGACGCCGTACAGACAAAAGTTGTTATTTTGCAATTCGCCGTACAACGTCCTGCAATTCGCCGTACAATAAACAAACAATGTTTTGGTCCATATTCTTTAAAACATCTTTATGACAACAAATTTCAGTCAATATGATGTCACACTATCATAATCTAAAACGTGTCTGGAAAAATAATGAAAACAGTTGAATATCTTACCAATGGGGCGACAGAGGACAATCGACCTTATAATTTTCAGGTACTAAGTGGCAAGCTTTGGAGTATAACACAAAATATTGTCTTAATTTTGTACTTATCGGCCTAATAATTTAAAGAATTATATATCAGAAAGTCATTTCTTAAGCGGTACCCTCGTCAAATCAGTAGAAATGCTTTAAATTGAATGAATTCTTACCTTGTTTACTTTTTTTTCCATTTCTCTCCGCTTCGTTAGTACCCAATTTCCGGTGGCGATGATACACAGTGATAAATATAGCGTCTGGGTTGATTAACCAGACTGGTCAGATATTTATAGGGGCGTAACAAACATTTAAATATAGAATATCATCCATAAAAGCACTTCCGTTATCCCCAAAATAATGATAAAAAAAACAAAAACAAAAACAACCAGTAAGCAGTGTACTAGTATATCTATATGTGATTATTAAACTGACATTCTATGTTCTTGTAGCTCACGCAGTGATGCCCAACTTGACAGTGATATGCATTTTTAATAGAGACATGATGTCAAATAAATAAAATGGCTTCAAATACCATTTCACACGTATTCTTGTCTCAGTGGTTTATAAACATTTATTTAAGATCTATAGTCAAAATAAAGCTTTACACCGTACTTATTCAGATTTCGGATATTTTTTTCGTTGATTAAAAATACTTATAAGTTTTAATCATTTTTTTGCCATGATTTTTATCTAAAAGACTTTATCATTATAACTACTTGTCTAGCTTAAATTTCTACAAAAACGATTATAAACTGTAACTAACGGTGACCCTTTTGACCTGAATTTTGTACATGTATATTTAAAAAAAAAAAGAAAAAACTGAATTGGTAAATGCTCATACATGATCAGTCCAAGTTTTCCAATATAGAACGTGAATGTCTGTTCTAAATGTAATAGCACTCGTGTATAGAGGGTACCACGCTCTCTGTGCGCTAAGAGAGGGGTTCGTAGGTGGACCGTTGTACTAAAGGCTAAATTTCTGCCCCTTTGCAGGTTGCAGTCATAATTTCTCCGACCTGTATCCCAGACGGCCTCTATTACAGGACCTTAGTTTTCTCGTTTGAATTGTTTTACATTTGTGATTTCGGGGCCTTCTATAGCCGACTATGCGGTATGGGTTTTGATCATTGTTGAAGGCCGTACGGTGACCTATAGCTGTTAATTTCTGTGTCATTTGGTCTCTTGTGGAGAGTTGTCTCATTGGCAATCATACCACATCTTCTTTTTTATACTTATTATATTTATTGTTAATTTCTTTTCGTCCTAAACATGTATGCAATATATTTACCACTATTTACCACTAGACGATAACCAAGCAACCAGCAATCAATCTATTCTTATATTCTAGCACACCACGGTATTCTCTTATCTTCATACTATAAAACATCATTATTCTCTATTGTTCATATTATAGCACACCACTTTTCTCTATTTTTTTATATTGTAGCACACCATTAGTCTCTATTCTTTATTTTTTGGTCCATTTTTCTTAGTTTTTTTTTCCATTATTCTCATTTCTGAAACTCCTGTTATAATTTATGCTGTCCTTGTTATATATTCTTTCAGATATCTGATACACCTGAGACTACTATATGTGTTATAGCAGTCTCAGGATACACTTACCTTACAAAAACACACATCAAGTTACTTCTATGTAAAGAAAACTAATACAAATGCTAAGAATGCAATGTAAAAAAATTCCTCAACAGCTATGACTTGCAGATCAGTGAGATCACACAATGAGCCAACTCAATTTTCATTCACAAAATAAACTGCAAACGCCTAATCCTTTTGGGAAGAACAAATTTATGAACCAACCTTCACACAATACCACTGTGCCAGTGTTACCCCGTGTCTATGGAGGAAATACAGAACTTAACCAGTCATTCATGAAACCCAATACTCTTTGAATGCGTGTTTGTAACATGCACATGGAGGAGATGGAATAGGATTTATCCCAAACTGCATGGCAACTTGTAAAAACCAACAACTCAAAAGTGTATTCTATTTCTCTAGAGGAATATCCTTATGATTGTTATTAATAATAACTGATTTATTGTTTCAGATCTCCATCGTTTCTACTAAAATTTTAATATCCATCATGTATTAGTATGCTAGAAAGGACAGCTTCACAAGAACAATATCTTCTCTTGTGAACCTTTATATAAAAATAAGGATTTATGGTATGATTGTTAAAGAGGCAACAACCCACCAGAGTTAAAATGATGTGGATATAAGCAAATATAGTCACTGCACGGCCTTCAATATTGATAAACTCCATACCGTATAGTCAACTTTAAAAGGGCGTGACATAAAAATGTGATACAAGTCAAACTGTTTAATTGTTTATATGATTTTTAATTTGTTAATACAAATCTTAATGCTCTGACATGTCTGACAACAATGTTGTTTTTGTTTTGTTTTGTTTTATAGACTTAATATACGTCTGTGTACCTTTTTGGCTTTGTGGTTGCTGTCAAAATAATGTTTACCCAAAATTCTTGGTACTGTGATTTATTTATACTGATTTATACTTCAGTTTTAAAAAAATTCTTTGAATCTAATTCTTATGAAATTGAAGCTGTTTAAGCATGATACAATGAATATCCTGAAAATTATATTTTTTAATTCTTGACATTTATCACATGAAATCTGTGTCCAGAAATCATCATTGGTTTGTCTACAAAAGAAAATAAATATTAAAATCATATCAATTTTGGTCACCAACATAGCATATACATTTGTATATGAACAAAAGAATTATTGTTTGAGAAAACAACATCATACAAATATATTGACTGTATGAATTAGTGTCCAGGGACAAGCTGAATCCCACCTCCGGAAGAGTGACTTTCTCACTGCATTGAAGACCCATTGGAGGCATTGGGCTGTTTCCTGCTCTTTGGTCGGGTTGGTGTCTCTTTGACACAGTCCCTGTTTCTATTCTCTATCCAAACCATGCATGCGTTTTCTCATTGTTGAAGGCCATACAGTTGCCTATAATTGCTCACATCCATTATATTTGAACTTGGATGGATAGTTGTCTCATTGGCATTCATACCGCATCTCCTTATTTTGCACAACAACGTGTCCCATTTCTAATCTGTATTATTTAAGCGAAGTGCATATGTTTTTTTTTTTTTAATCGAGTATAGAACATTTTGTCCGTTTGGTGTATATACAAAATGGCATCTTCTAGATACACTGTGTCTGTTTTCTTCTACTTATGGTTTTGGATTGCGTTCCCTCCTTTAATATGTACATCATTGCGAATCTCTCTCTCCTCCTTTTTAACACATGTCAAGATGCAAACTCCTTAAACAGATAGATACAACAATCTAATCTTGGATGAAGGTCATATTTCGGCGTCATAGCCCTTTTCACCAAATATTTTAAAGTTAAAGATACTAAATATCAACCCCAAATTGTATTTATAGCATGTACGACTATTCGAGTGGTCCCAGTCAATACACAATTTGTCATTTAATTGTTTAATTATTAACTCGCTTGCATAGCACGGACATGCATGAAAAATATAACTACTCAATGTATCAGGTTGCATTGAAATTTATGTTACAGTGTGTATTGTTATAACATCTTACCAAGCCCAAGGTTGGCTATGCTGTTATTTTCCTTCGCGGCCAAGCCATGCTATCTGCTGCTCTTTTCACAAAAATCTTAAGAGTAAAATACTCGTAAGTCATACACATTTCAGTATAACTTACGATCAATTTTACTCGTAAGATTTTTGAAAAGAGTCGCTGTTGTTTTCCATGACTTGTATAACGTCACAAAAAAATAAAAATAGCTTTAAACGACGTCATTCAATTAATCCTCAACTACAATCGAAACACTCGGGCTTTTCAATAATATTATCGTAATGGCATTTCTTCCGAAGTCAATAACCAACTTCTTGGTTATTCGCCTTGGATATTATCCATTTAAACAAGCTTAAAAAGCCGATACTATTCCGATTGTCATAAATTACCATTTCTATATCACTTGTTATCCAGACGCTATACTTTGAAAAATAAAGCGGCTGGATGATCGAGACTAGTGACATATACTAAATTGGTATCGGTATCGGGTTCGATCCGGAACTTGTTATTTTTGGTAATATTAACAAATTGGACCTCGTTATTTTAGTATTTTAGATGCTTCTTTACAAAGTTTTGAAACGAGCCCAACTATCCTCCATCCCTATTTTTGGCAATTTAAACTAATAATATTAGGAGACAAAAAAAGGTAAGCTTGTTTTGTGTATTACCGAATAGTTTTGCTGATATTGTAGATATTTTTTTTTTTTGGTTTTATCATTTTTATCTTCCTGTTTCATTGACATTTATCGACATTTCCGTTTTAACTACTACTAACTGTGGACACACTAAAGGAGTAGTCCCGGACATACCCTTTTAGCCCCAAAAATAACTGTTTTACAAATTTGTTAAAAAGTAAACTTTTCGCTATTTATTGAGAGTAGAAAACTTTTGTTACATAAATATGGGCTGTTTTAACAATACAATGCACATGCATCAGGTACTAGCATCATCAATTCATGAAAAATTCTGAAATCTTCACAATTTTAGCATTTGTGCAAATTTTAGACGTTTTTGTCTAAAATGGAAGTGGCCGCTATTGTGTTCAGTCTTAATATTTAAATCTATGTTGTATTTGATGATAATACATACCATATATAAAGGTTGAGATTGAATACAAATGCAGTCACTAACATTTTAGACAAAAGCCATCTAAAAGTGACATTTTGTTGCATATTTGATAGATTTTTCATATGTTAGCTTGAATTTAAGCGTCTTTAATGACCAAATTAGTCAAATCTTTTACATAAAGTAATTGAATCGACTGAAGTAGACACTTAAGTGTTTAAAAATGTCAAAAATTTTCATCAGATGTACTTCAAACTTTAGGCCAAAATTAGACCTGTCATTTTCTAGCACTTGCTGGATATCACTGATGATTGACTTTGAGTCCCCGAGTGTATCATCAGCTCAATAGCTTTGATACTAAGGGCACAACCATTTAATTTTTTTGAGGGGATACGATCACGGGGGTAATAATGAATATCCTACCCTGGAAAGAGTCGAAAATAAATAACCTGGCAGACGGTCGGATAACAATTAATATTTTCACAAAATGCATGAAATAGTTATGTACAAAAGCAAAACAGTCTCCTTGAAGAATATCAAATGGTTGCCTCTAACGATTTATAACATTTTCTTAGATTTCCCTTGATAAAGTATAGAAATTACTAAACAAACTGAGGTTCATATTTTTCAGGTAAAGTTGACCTTTGATGGATTTTTAATTTCCTTTGTTCACAGGTATTAAAATGTTTTACCCTTTGAGCTTCAATTTGGACCAATTTTATAACGGGTTCCAAATCCAAAACCTAAATACACGTTTAGATTTAGCATATCAAAGTACCTCATATATTAATTTTTTTGTTGAAATCAAGCAAATATTAACTTTGGAACCCGAGTTGGACCAATTTAAAAATTGGGCCCAAAATCAAAAATATCAATACATGTCTAGATTCAGCATATCAAAGAATCCCAAGAACTCATTTTTGTGAAAAAAACTAAGTTTAATCTTTGACCCTTTGGCCCTAATGTGGAGCAATTTGAAAAACGGGCCCAAAATAAAAAAAAATAAATAAATACACGGTTCGATTCAGCATATGAAAGAACTCCAATAATTCAATTGTTGTTAGAATGAAACTAAGTTTAATCTTGGACCCTTTGGCCCTAATGTGTCCCAATTTGAAAACCGGGCCCAAACGTTTGTCGAATATCACAAAATTTGAAATAGATAAAGAGTATATAATACGCCCTTTCTATAATAAGAAAGAAACTTCAAGTACTCGTAAAGTGGTTTGTGTTTGTACCGGCCGACAAAGCAGCCAACAATATGGTGGTGGTATGCCGTAAATACTACTCGGAAGTTTTAAGAATGAAATTTAAAATTTTCCTACATTCAAGTTCGTGCGCTCCAAAGAGAGTCATATAGTAAAGAATCATGAAATAGCCACATCACAGCTTAAGGCCTATTCTGAACAGTTGAAGGTTCCTACTATGTATTGGTTACCTACACTAAAAAAAAAAAAAACAAACTGGAAAATATCGTTTCATCTCGGCTTCTGTGTTCAACAACTAATCTTCGGAGCTTTTAACTAGTTCCTTAACTACTTTCAAAGAACTGAGCATTAACTGTTGTAATAAAACATATCAAAATAGTGGAATTAACTAGTTTGGAGTGAAAATAGCTGGTCCTTTTATTCTGTTGACAGCTTTGACTTTTCAACTCTTTACACTACACTTCCACACAATCTCATTAAACAAAACTTTTCCCATTGAATTAAATGGTCGTTTGATAAATCAGATTGCAAGTATATTTGTTGCAACTCATTTAAAGCCTTTCTTTCTCCAATGAGAAAGGTAAACATATGATAGATGTACCTACTGGAGATGTGAAGAGACGATTGAAGCTGTTATTTTTTTCCTTGATAACATTTATGCACGATTCGGCAAAAAAGTTATCGACAGTTTGTAGGTATTCATATTGGCACCAATTGCTCCGCTTTAATAGAAGAAATGTTCTTGTACTGTTACAAATCACAGTTTATGACCAAACTCAGTAAAACCTGTCTTAACTGCATTTAATTGATAAACTCAACAACACTTACCGTTATCTTGATGATGATTTTCGTTAAATGACCACATATACTGCCGACATTTACCTAAAGGAACTTACTTTAAATAAATCAAATGTGAATGGTAATAGATGTTCTTTCTTAGATTTAGATATCTCAGTTTTACACAAAATTAACGACAAAAGGCACGATTTTTCGTTCCCTATTGTTAATTTTCCTTTTTGACGGTAACGTTCCTTTGACAGCATTTTACGGTCTTCATACATCACAGCCCGTTCGCTAAGTCCGTGTCTGTTGCAACGTTTTGGATTCCAATGAACGTAATCTATATATTACTGGTAAATTATTACGTCAAAGATTTCGGAACCACACATTACTTAAAACCTTGCTAAATGTAACAATTGATACAAAGATTTGGATTGGAATTTGACTTCCATGTAGAAAAACTTATTTCAAACGGGATAGCACATCCTAATTTTTACGGAGATGTTGTTTACCAAGCCCGGAAATTTAGATACGATAAGAGGTCTCAAATTCAACACTGTAATTAGATCTTTGAATATTGCTTTTATTTGTATAAATATTGATTTTGCTATCAGTAAATTAAAATCAAACGAAATTTTGTATATACATATGCACATTCATCGCTCTACAATATGTTGATACCTGTATCTTGGCATTGCACAAAGTCATGTTTTCTCTGAGTGTTAATGACACCTTTACACTAAATCCGTTGGATGAAGGATGTGTACTGATTGATATTTTAGTCTTAGATGCATGATTTTGATAAACGTTTTTTGGCTTTGAACTAGCTGTCAGCAACAGCGAGTACTCTCTGATCTGTATCTGTTTTTGTTGTGGAGATGTATAAGTACCCTACCATGTCTATTCTGTAATAATTTTGATAGATATTTTCTGCTTTTATCGATCTGACGAGTTAAGTCCTTTTAACTGGTTTGTTCTTATGATGTACTGTTACACCACCGTCCAAGGGCTAGGGTTTTGGCGCCAATAAACCAGTTTAACCCCGCCACATTCTGTATGTAACTGTCCAATGTCGGGTGCCTGAAAGTCAGTGATTATCGTTTGTTGCTGTATATCTTATTTGTTTTTCTTTCATTATTTTGTACATAAATCAGGCCATTAGTTTTCTCGTTTCAAATGTTTTACATTTATTATTTCGGGGCCTTTATAGCTGACTATGTGGTATGGGTTTTGCTCACTGTTGAAGGCCGTACGGTGACCTATAGTTGTAATGTGGTGTCTGGTAGAGTTGTCTCCTTGGCAATCATACTACATCTTCTAATTGTTATATTCTTTGAAAATATAAAGCTAAAATTTGGTTTATAATTGAATACGGAATTGTTATAGATTACTCACCTCACAATGTTTAATTCATGTTGACCTACATCATGGATATTTTACATACATGTAAAATATAAGTCCAAATCAGGCGTGCAGTAATGCTAATTTGTAATTGTAATGCCCTGTAATTCATTACATTTCCCATTTCCTAAGGGATAAAAATATAATGCCCAAATTTAGCATTACATGTTACTGTAATGTAATGCATTATATTGGCAAAAATGGATGTAATTTATGCATTAAAAGACATTACATAGCATTACTTCTTGTCTGATAGTGATTTTTATTGCTACAAATTTCAGGGATAATAAGTAGCTACTGTTTTATCCTGTCCTTTAAGAAAATAGGAAAATTAAAACAAAATGGAAAAATGGACTCAAAATATCTGACAACTCGTTATAGAGTTAGAGTCATTAAAGGACAGTGTCTTACCAAGTTTTATCTTTTTTCTTGAAATTTATAAACGAATGATTATAACAGTCAAGAGCAAACAGGGTGAACAATACGAGATCTACGGAAAGCAATATGATTTACATGTGTAAACCATCAGTTGACAAATAGGCATTATTGCCTTAAAATGACAAATGCATTTTTTTGGGCAATTACATTTTGTGTATCTTGGAAGCTATTCTAATTGATATACAGAAACTAATACAGTAAAATGCCAAGAATCTACACAATTCATTGTCCATAAAAGATCATAGAAAAGGAGAGGGAATCGGAATATTTGACCTGATATACTGATTGTAAATAAATAAGATATATAATACCGTTTCTTAAAATATATGCCTATACTTCACTTTTACCTATTTAAAATGCTGTGTATATTTAAACACTTATAATTGGTTTCTTGATGAAAATATTATCGCAACAAATCAACTAAAGTCATGTCATATTGTTTTCTAAGTGAGACTGTTTGGTCCTTGAAATACCTATGTTTTAAATGGCAAAAAGAAAAGCAATATCTCTGGACACTAGGAAGGATGCAGTTAAATAATAATAAAAACAGCAAAAATTACCAACTGGACAAGATTCACAATTAAGCCATTACTACTAAAATCATCAGTCGACTCTTACCAGGATATCTTAACAACACAAATGATCAGTACGATATACGAATAAACCTGTAAAATTCATGAATAACTTCTTCATAGTAGTAATTGCCCTCTAAATTATTTTCCAAATTTTATCGTTTTGGGGCATAGTCAGAAATCAATTGTAGATGGAGATGGAATATTTTAAAAAAGCATTGCCATTAAAATTGATATTCTTTATAATACAGGCAGCGACATAAAAAAAAAAATATATATATATATATATATATATATATATATATATATATATATTACACGAAAACTTTATTTGAATGAATATATATGGTGTAATGCATACATGTTTAGATAGAATATGATTTTTTATAATGGGATTTTTCTCGTTTACATGTTTTCCTAAGCAAATGAGATACTGTAATAATACGCGGAATTCCTAAGTTGCTTGTCTGGACAATTAAGAGTTCAAGTAACAGTTTATTATCAATGAAATATGTTTATAATAAGAAGAAAGAAAAAAGGTTATCACCAATAAAATATGTTTAAAAACAGCAACAGTGAGACAACATTACCAAATACTTCATTCCACTCCTTATAAAAGACATTGCCTTTCAATGACGATGTTTACACATTTTGCATCTTTAGGAGAAAACTATAGAAGATGGATAGAAACTGTAGTAAAAAAAAAAAACGATTAGAAAAGAGAAATAAAAAAAAAATAAAAATGCATTCGAAAATCCTAAGCGCAATAAGAACAATCAACCCTTAGCTAAAAATTAAAACCCTAAAGGATAAGCAACAATAACAGAAAACCAACATCGAAAACTGAATACTAAGAAAAGAGGGTGTGAATATGTTACGAAAAATGGAACATATCCATAGTCATATCTGACAAAGCTATTCCATGACGATCAACTATGGTTGCGTCCGTGAATCATTCGAAGGATCACTTCAACTTTACCATTTTACCGAAACGACTTATCACCGGGTTTTTACTAACATGAGTAACACGACGGGTGCCAAATGTGGGGCAGGATCTGCTTACCCTTCCGAGCACCTGAGCTCACCCCTGGTTTTGGGTGGGGTTCGTGTTGTATAATAGTTTTATAGTTTTATAAGTTGTGTTTTGTATACTGTTGTTTGTCTCTTGGTCTTTTCTTTTTTTTTTGCCAATGCGTTGTCAGTTTATTTTCAACTTAAGAATTTGAATGTCCTTGTGGTATCATTCGCCTCTCTTTTATAACCATTGATGCAATAACTTTCTTGAAAGAGTAACCCTATATCAGCGAAACTATGATTGTGAACCGAAGACCTAGAGTTGAGTCAACTTGGACAGGCGGAAAAGGAGGTCGAGAAAGATAATTACAAATGTATACAAATAACAGTAAACCAATTGCATCGAAAAGGACCGATTAAATGACAGGAATATTATTTGAATATCAAATTATTGCACATGTCATGCATGTGTTGGCATTACATAAACACTGCGGGAGTTTGTTTTAATATAAAACTGAGGATAAAAATATAATCATATTTTTGAACTTCAACCTTTCAAATAAATGAGATTTTAGTGCCTGAGTGAATATAATCCATCTACAGACCTCATTTACAACTGAAAATGAATTTTCTGTTCTGCACAAGAACGTTTTGCTCTATACACTTACCGTGTGTAATCTACCAGTATTTCTCGAAGATCTTAGACTATATGAAAACATTAAATACATCACTTCCAACAATTAGTTTCTTTAAACAGCTTGAGATACAACTTTTATTTAAAAACAGAATCAGATCAATAAGGTTCTTCTGAATATTTGGGTAAATGTTCATTTAGGTTCACGTATGTATAAAAAGAAGATGTAGTACGCTTGCCAATGAGACGACTATCAAACAGGTCAATCAACGTGGATTTCACCAGCAATTATAGGTCACTGTACGGCTTTCAATAATGACCAAACCAGTACCGTATAGTCAGCTTTAACAGACCGAGACATGACAAAATCAGAAATATTTAAAACGACAGCGTCATCAACAATTTGTTAACAGTTTGTGCTTAGGTCAGACTTAGGGGAACCAGTAATGGTAAATCAATAATATTTGGTGTGCAGCTGTATACACATTGGCACTTCTCATTTGCATGGAGAATATTTGAGCCTGCCCTTCAGTCATGGTTTAAATACTTTCAAACAAATGCATTGTTTAAATTATAAAGTCTGTGATCAGGTCAGTGTAAGGAGAACCACTTATGGTAAGTCTATTATATTTGGTATGCAGATTCATAAGCATCTTATTTCCATGGGGATTATTTGGCCCCGCCTCCTCATCATAATATATTGACTTTGAAACTTTTGCATGGTTTACATGTTAAAAGTTTGTGATTATGTCATTTTACAGGGACCAATTGTATGCGACTGGTATACTAGTGAGAGGTTTAGCTAACTATAAAACAAGGTTTAATCCACCATTTTCTACATAAGGAAATGCCTGTACCAGGTCAGGAACATGACAGTTGTTTGCCATTCGTTTGATGTGTTTGAGCTTTTGATTTTGCAAAAGTAAAGGGACTTTCCATTTAAAAATTTTCTATGGAGTTCGGTACTTTTGTTAATTTATTTTTATGACAAATCGACGATTTTTAGTATTTTTAGATTAGAATTGACCCTTTCACTTCAGCCAGTCATATTGACTGAATATTCCGCATAATTTTCATGCTGTAATATTGCCATCATAATTTGGACATTTGCATTTTACTATCAAAATTATATGCAGGCGAGATATCTTTTGGACAACAGTTTATATTATTAACATAAAAGCAATATTTGTTTAGCATAATAGTGTTCCATTTATAAGGTTATATTTAAAATCTGATTGTAGGTATTATTTTGCAATTGATCTACTAGATCATGTAGAAAATGAAAGGATATGGAGTAAATGTACATGGGACAAAATCGCACACAATACATAGAAAACATAGAAAATTATCAATGAACAGGGCTTTTATTCCTGTTCTTCATCTTGACAGTTGATGCAGGGTCTTCAACAATGAACAAATCATTCATACCCTACAACAAGGTCAAGACGGCCCTAGCGTCGACTTAAGCGGTACTATTGATAAAAATAAAGTAATTTTGAAAGACATCGATCGCCGCTAAAATATGCCTTGAAGTTACACATGTCGGGAGCGGTCATCGAATAACATATTTTATAATTACGGGCGAGGTTTTGAACATATATTTGTCATACGTTGCCCAACAAAAGACCAATAATTTGTCTTCACATAATTTGTTTGTTGAAGTCGGACGATATCAATGAGTAAATAGATTAGACAGAATATGTGGTCTTTGTACGTTGAATACCATTGAAGATGAATTCCATTTCGTATTACAATGTGAATACTATAGAGATTTAAAGAGACACCACGTGTTTTAAACCTTATTGATAATGTGCTTAAACTAATAAAGAATTGTGCCAGAACCAGATAAAACCTTTCGTTTCGTAACTGATTCAGAAAAGTAAATTCAGTTTCAAAATCTGATTCCTAAACAATTGAATTAATAAAATGTTGTTTAAAACTAATTTCACACTGCACAGTCCAAATTGTCCGGTCATATATTCCGCGGCCCTTGAAGACACGACCCGGGTCTTACTGTTCATCTGAAATTGTTCCGAAAGTTTCTTCTGTGGTTGTTGCGTCCTCTGTAACGATAGTTTTGGTTTGAATAGTTATCTTCTCTTGTATTATTTCGAAAATTGTCCAATTCGTCTTCTAGTTTAGTGATTCGATCCCGCATATGTTCTTTGTCGCGTTGTAATTGGTATTGCTGGTCGATTGCTTCACATCTTTGATCGTAAATCCGAAAATTAGCTTCTTCAAGATCAGTAATGCGTTTCCGTAATTTTTCCATATCTTTTTTATCATCTGCACCTTGTTTCTGAAGTTTTTCTAGATTGCTAACAACACTGGTATGCTTTTGATTTAACTCTTTAAACTTCTTCTCATAGTGTACACTTTTGATTTTAAATTTTACTCTCTCTGAATTCACTCGGTCGTGCCTGAGTCTAACGTTATCTATAAATTCCCTATTATAATCTAAGGTTGGAAAGAAGTCCATCAGTTCAATAGTATTGAGTTCCGCACAAGGAAAAATTGACATAGCTTTCTGTTCTTTGAATTTTCTCATTCTTTCTGCGTCACGACGTAACTTGGATTTCGATTTAACCTTAACAACTTTCACGTCCGGTTGTCTGTGAAAATTACACATTCTGGCGAAATGTCCAAAACTTCTGCACTTATAGCAAAATGACGTTTTTGCTATACATTGTTCGAAATGAAATTGATTGTTTACAGTCTTTCCACAAAACTTACATAGGCAGTTGTCCATATGTTGAAAATTTCTAGTCTGAAAGGTAGTTCCATTATCAGACAGCTGGTATCTCCAGTCTCGGCCAAAATTTCTCCTTCTCCACGTATACATCTTTCTGTTTGCTGGGGTCAGCTTCACAGGTAGAGCAAGGTATCCGATAGATGCGTTGCCCGGATGTCCTAACACCAGATATAGCCGGGTAAAATGGCGTTCCGGCTAAATGAAAATCAAGAAGGAATATTTCGCTCCTTAAACTTTTATTTTAGCAGTCCGGCAAGACCGAACAACAAACTCCTAAACTAAATGTCAAGTAACATACAAACAATAACAATATATATAAGAACAAGCAATTAAAGGATTAAGAAGATTAACAGATGCCAAATAGAAATAACAATAGATTAAAAGAGTAATTAGTGTCCGACACGTATTTGTAAGTTATTGTCCAAACTGTCACAGAGAATAAATAAATAAATGAATAGAGTAAATGAATTTAAGTCCTTTGTCCAAGATTATGACACATAATCCGTGTAAAACACTTATGTCTAAATTTACGACAAAGTCCAGAATAATAAAATAAATGCAAAACCTAAATATACATTAAAACAATTGAATTAATAAAATGTTGTTTAAAACTAATTTCACACTGCACAGTCCAAATTGTCCGGTCATACCTACCCGATTCCAAGGATAGACGATTGCATTGATAATATTGGACGAGCAAAATTTGTGAGCAAATTTGATTTATTGAAAGGTTACTGGCAGGTGCCCTTGACACAGAGAGCTCGTGAAATATCAGCTTTTGAAACACCAGACGGCTTATTTCATTATACTGTTATGCCGTTTAGTATGAAAAGTGCTCCAGCTACATTTCAAAGAATGATCAATAATGTTATAAAAGATTTAGACTGTTGTTTTGCTTATATTGATGATCTTATTGTATGTAGTGATAGCTTGGAAGAGCATTTAACACATTTATATGATACTTTTGATAGATTGTCACAATCAAATTTGACTGTTAATCTTGGTAAAAGTGAATTTTGTCAGGCCACTGTTGATTATTTAGGCATACAGTTGGTCAAGATCAAGTGAAACCTATAATGGCTAAAGTGGATGCAATTACCAAATTTCCTCCTCCTACAAAAAAAAAAGACCCAACTTATAGGATATTTAGGCATGACTGGGTTTTACAGGAAATTCTGTTCAAATTTTGCTACTGTTGTTCAACCATTTACTCATCTTTTACGGAAAGATTCAAAATTCATCTGGAGTGACAATTGTCAAAATTCTTTTGAATAAAGCAAATCACTTTTAATTAACAGTCCAGTTCTGATCACTCTAGACTTAAAAAAAAAACAATTCAAACTTGCCGTTGATGCAAGTGATGTAGGAGTTGGAGCCGTTTTATATAAAGAAACTGATGATAATGTTGAGAAACCCATATCATATTTGTCTAAGAAATTAGATAGACATCCGAAAAAGTATTCGACTATTGAAAGAGTGTTTTGCACTGTTGTCTGCACTTCAACATTTTGATGCATAATTAAATCCTACAATGCATCATATTCTTGTTTATACTGATCATAATCTTCTCACCTTCGTACATAAAATGAGAAACAAGAACCGGAGGTTGACTAGGTAAAGTTTATTGTTACAGGAATATGATGTTATTGTAAAACATATTAAAGGTAAAGATAAGGTAATAGCAGACGCTTTATCTAGATCTTATTAAAACACTGTATACATACTATGTATTTTTGTATATATTGTTCATGAAAAGTTCTTGTTACACTCAAACTTTTTTTTAAGGAGGGAGGTGTTATGATATTGTAATTATTATGTTTATTTATCTTGGCCTAATTTGTTTTGTGTGGCCTTATAGTTGTTTACAAAATAATGTTATAACTGTGCAGTTTAGAAATCACTGGAACAATCATAGATACTGATGGAATGATTAGAACTTTCTATTTGACTTACATAATGATTCCAGAATGATCATAATCTACGATGTGTAATTTTAACTTCTACCGTATTCTAGAAGTTTCCGTTCTACAGTTTTCTAGGAGTTTCCCTTCTACAGTGTTCTATAGGTTTCCGTGACAGCTATATATACCGAAATTGGAGGGATCAGACATTAATATACTTGGATTCACAGAAATTCTCTGGAGTTGTTGGATTGACACTGTTACTTGTTATTTACGTTAACTCCATCATACTAGATTAGACATATTCCGTACAGTTAAGAGAAGACTTCCGGATAAAGAAAAGACAAAAGATCGGACATATATTTTAACAGTTAAGTTGACATTTCAATTTGTATAATATTTCTTGTAAACTTGTGTATGATAAATCTTGTTAAATTTTATTATTGATTTGTGTCTTTTGTTGGCTACAATTTAAAAGGTGATTTCTGGCCGTAACAATAGAAAGACGAAAAAAATTCCCACATAAAAGAGCCTGCATCGATTTGTAGCTTGTATGGATGATTACTGAAATGTGAATTAGTTGTGTATTGACTCATATTTCTATAGTTATTAATGACACAATCGGGATTCCATGTAGGCCTCTTTTAGTAGAATATTTTTATTACATAGCGTTTTCTGATTCTTCACTGCTGTCCCGTAGTTTTCTTACTCCTTTTTTTTTTTTTTTAAACTCCCGGGTTCACCACACAAGTTATTATTAACGACTTAAGCGGTACTATTGATAAAAATAAAGTAATTTTGAAAGACATCGATCGCCGCTAAAATATGCCTTGAAGTTACACATGTCGGGAGCGGTCATCGAATAACATATTTTATAATTACGGGCGAGGTTTTTGAACATATATTTGTCATACGTTGCCCAACAAAAGACCAATAATTTGTCTTCACATAATTTGTTTGTTGAAGTCGGACGATATCAATGAGTAAATAGATTAGACAGAATATGTGGTCTTTGTACGTTGAATACCATTGAAGATGAATTCCATTTCGTATTACAATGTGAATACTATAGAGATTTAAAGAGACACCACGTGTTTTAAACCTTATTGATAATGTGCTTAAACTAATAAAGAATTGTGCCAGAACCAGATAAAACCTTTCGTTTCGTAACTGATTCAGAAAAGTAAATTCAGTTTCAAAATCTGATTCCTACCCGATTCCAAGGATAGACGACTGCATCGATAACATTGGGCAAGCAAAATTTGTGAGCAAATTTGATTTATTGAAAGGTTACTGGCAGGTGCCCTTGACACAGAGAGCTCGTGAAATATCAGCTTTTGTTACACCAGACGGCTTATTTCAGTATACTGTTATGCCGTTTAGTATGAAAAGTGCTCCAGCTACATTTCAAAGAATGATCAATAATGTTATAAAAGATTTAGACTGTTGTTTTGCTTATATTGATGATCTTATTGTATGTAGTGATAGCTGGGAAGAGCATTTAACACATTTATATGATACTTTTGATAGATTGTCACAATCAAATTTGACTGTTAATCTTGGTAAAAGTGAATTTTGTCAGGCCACTGTTGATTATTTAGGGCATACAGTTGGTCAAGATCAAGTGAAACCTATAATGGCTAAAGTGGATGCAATTACCAAATTTCCTCCTCCTACAAAAAAAAAAACCCAACTTATAGGATATTTAGGCATGACTGGGTTTTACAGGAAATTCTGTTCAAATTTTGCTACTGTTGTTCAACCATTTACTCATCTTTTACGGAAAGATTCAAAATTCATCTGGAGTGACAATTGTCAAAATTCTTTTGAATAAAGCAAATCACTTTTAATTAACAGTCCAGTTCTGATCACTCTAGACTTAAAAAAAAAACAATTCAAACTTGCCGTTGATGCAAGTGATGTAGGAGTTGGAGCCGTTTTATATAAAGAAACTGATGATAATGTTGAGAAACCCATATCATATTTGTCTAAGAAATTAGATAGACATCCGAAAAAGTATTCGACTATTGAAAGAGTGTTTTGCACTGTTGTCTGCACTTCAACATTTTGATGCATAATTAAATCCTACAATGCATCATATTCTTGTTTATACTGATCATAATCTTCTCACCTTCGTACATAAAATGAGAAACAAGAACCGGAGGTTGACTAGGTAAAGTTTATTGTTACAGGAATATGATGTTATTGTAAAACATATTAAAGGTAAAGATAAGGTAATAGCAGACGCTTTATCTAGATCTTATTAAAACACTGTATACATACTATGTACTTTTGTATATATTGTTCATGAAAAGTTCTTGTTACACTCAAACTTTTTTAAAGGGGGAGGTGTTATGATATTGTAATTATTATGTTTATTTATCTTGGCCTAATTTGTTTTGTGTGGCCTTATAGTTGTTTACAAAATAATGTTATAACTGTGCAGTTTAGAAATCACTGGAACAATCATAGATACTGATGGAATGATTAGAACTTTCTATTTGACTTACATAATGATTCCAGAATGATCATAATCTACGATGTGTAATTTTAACTTCTACCGTATTCTAGAAGTTTCCGTTCTACAGTTTTCTAGGAGTTTCTCTTCTACAGTATTCTATAGGTTTCCGTGACAGCTATATATACCGAAATTGGAGGGATCAGACATTAATATACTTGGATTCACAGAAATTCTCTGGAGTTGTTGGATTGACACTGTTACTTGTTATTTACGTTAACTCCATCATACTAGATTAGACATATTCCGTACAGTTAAGAGAAGACTTCCGGATAAAGAAAAGACAAAAGATCGGACATATATTTTAACAGTTAAGTTGACATTTCAATTTGTATAATATTTCTTGTAAACTTGTGTATGATAAATCTTGTTAAATTTTATTATTGATTTGTGTCTTTTGTTGGCTACAATTTAAAAGGTGATTTCTGGCCGTAACAATAGAAAAGACGAAAAAAAATTTCCACATAAAAGAGCCTGCATCGATTTGTAGCTTGTATGGATGATTACTGAAATGTGAATTAGTTGTGTATTGACTCATATTTCTATAGTTATTAATGACACAATCAGGATTCCATGTAGGCCTCTTTTAGTAGAATATTTTTATTACATAGCGTTTTCTGATTCTTCACTGCTGTCCCGTAGTTTTCTTACTCCTTTTTTTTTTTTTAAACTCCCGGGTTCACCACACAAGTTATTATTAACTGTAAAAACAAAAGTAGCATGAAATGAAGTTGAAAAGATTAAATCTCCCGGGTTCACCACACAAGTTATTATTAACTGTAAAACAAAAGTAGCATGAAATGAAGTTGAAAAGATTATGAGTCCCTGCACTATGCCCTAAAGACCGTTTTATAATTTACAACAAAAATAAAAGTTGGGCATGTAAAATAATTGAAAATTTGGGTATATAAATATTTTACAAATGCAAATATGGCTATGAAATCTAAAGTATAAAATAATTCAAATGAGGGTGTGTTGATATAAAACAATTTGAATGTGGGTTTTAAATAATTACAAATTTTGATTCCTAAATCTTATAAATTAAATGATTAAAACCAATCATACTGTAGACATATTTCATTCTACATTCATAATATTCAATGTTGATATGGTAAATAATTATTATACCAAAATGTGGTTTATATAAATAGCAAATTATGATGATATACAAATCATTCATTTAACAGAAGAAAAATTTGTGTAATGTCATATGTTGGAATATATATATTAAGTATTACACATGGACAGGATGTTCCCCATAAAATTAAGGTATTCCACACCCAAGAGTACACGCAACTGTCAAATAGAAATTACTGCTTTACCTGTAATCAGCCATACAACTTATCAGTTGACCGAACATGCCACTACAATTTAAAAGTTTGTTGATAGATGAAAATGAAAATCATTTTGATGAAAAAATTGAATTAAAATGGATTTTTTCATCAAAATTATGAAGTTGATTATTTTAATATAAAACAAATTGAATAATTCCCAAATATGAAAAGAAAATTATTATCTACTCCAGGAATAATAAAAAATGTATTTATAATGGGTTCCATCAATGATTTCTATAGAAATAATTGGTCTTACGAAATGGATCTTAAACAGACATGCACAATATAGTTCTAAACATTCGTTTTCTTTTCAGGAAGGAGTTATCACAAATATTTATTTTTGAAAAAAAATTATAAAATTCAACACTAAAATTTGAATAAAAAATGTTTTTGGGTTGTTCTAAAAAATGAATAAGGTTTTGAATCAAGATGGGAACAAATTCTTTGACCTAAACGAAACCCCCTCTTTTTTATCCACATAAACCCAAAGATGAATTGTGGGGTCCAAAGAGACACATGGTCACATTTTAAAACTGCATATAAGACACCTATTTTAGTAAAGCAAATTTGACTGGCAGTTTTGCGAACAGCAAAATCTAAATGCTGTTTGTTAGTAACTTTGACTTATATTCCAAGTGAAAACAGTTAATTAAATGTTTAATTAAAATAAATCAAAATTAAACTACATGGGGAATTATTCAGGGTATTCCAACTTAGTTCCACCAAAGGGTATCTTACTATACCAAATTGATCCTTGATTCTTCGAAGTTTAGTTTAGCCATAATAAAAGGAGTAAATAACAGCAATAGAATGTCATAAACAGTGCAGAATAAGTCTGTTCACATTTCAGGCCAAATTTATACTGTTGAGATAGTGTCAAGACATATTTAAGACTGTCAAGAATGTGTCGAGACATATTCAGACATTATTTAGAATGTCAAGAATATGTCGAGACATATTCAGACATTATTAAGAATGTCAAGAATATGTCAAGACAGATCGAGACAAATTTAAGACAGTCAAGAAGGATCAAGTGATTTCTAATTTAATACTGGAAAGTTGTGGTTGGACGTTTTCCGAACAGAAAATTTGCATTAAATTGAAAAAGGTTAATTTTGATCAACGTAATAATATGTTTTGGTTATTTATTGGGAATATATAATATTGTCCTTCATTTAATTACAGTTATAAACTAGAAAAGTCATTTTCTAAAGTCAAGACCCTCTTTCTTATTCAAAATTTCTTTTAAAACACGGACCATTTGTTGAAAAACCCAGACGGTTTCACTGTTGCTCTCGAAAAACACGGACAATATAAAACACTGATTTTTATGTTAAATACAATGAAATTGTGCTTCTTTGGTGCTCAAAACATGTATAGTATTCAAAATGAGATGGGCAGTCATGAAAAACTATTATAATTACAAAATAGCAGTTAATTGACCTTATCGCATGTTTTATCACTTGAAAAACCCGATCTACACTTTAAAAAGTGGACCGATTCACTCGAAAACCACGATCCTACCGTGCATACGTTAAAATAATTCTAGTAGATCATTTACAAAATAATACTTACAATCAAATTTTAAATATAACCTTATAAATGGAACACTATCATGCTTAAAAATATTAGGTACGAGTTGGTAGAAGTACGAGTTGGTAAAAATAAGGTACTAGTCGGTTGAGTACGAGTTGCCTAATGTACGAGTTGACATGTATCCTTCAAAAGCGCGCTGGTGTCAATCATTCTATATATTAAAATCGATAATTGTCGAAACAACGCAACCCAACCATTTTCTAGTATATCGATATATCGTAATATAAGAAACATATAGCGGTATTGTTCCTGAAATAGTGAGATAAATATAATTGATATATTGATTGTCATTTTTAATCGATGTAATTAAATTCGATTATAATTTGTATCGACATATACAGATATATCGACATCTACTTCAAGTCAATATTTTTATATCACATTGTTTTGATATAACATAATATTTCACAATATTTTAATAATTTATTGCGGTATCGCCACACAAGTCGACATAAAATATATTGATAAGTATGATATAACGCAACAAGTCAATAGCAACAACAACAAAAAGATACCTATACGCTTCCGTAAGTAACTCTTTTCATTATTTTATGAGATTGAATGATGAGATGGTCTGGGCAATGACCTAGGGCTTTTACCTGAATTTCGACGATTTATTATTGCAAAGTAACACTTTCAGCCCTCATGAAGATGGAAATCTTTTGATAGTATCTGTATCTATACCTTGTTTTATTGCTAACGATCTTTTAACATGATGTTCCATTAAATAATCGAAAAATTTAAGTTTGACGACTATAATGATATACGGCAATGAAACAAAATGTTCCCCATGCATTACTCAAGGCTATATGAATACATTGGCATATTCAATGAGACAGCAACGAAACGACAGAAAAATAAAAAAAATATCCAGAGGTCAAGATATTGTTATCTTTAATCAGCAGGTATCTATCACGTGGTATCTATACAATATATTATGCCCTTAATCCCTAAATCGGAATTAACGTCGAGTATCAACGATCTGTTATTCAAACACAATCCGATTAAACAAAGAGCTAGATATGAAATAAGATATTCATTGGCGAAGTTCCTGACTTGGGACATGCAAATGATCATTTGACCGGGTTTTGTGATAAGCCGTTCATTTACTATGTATTTTATAAAGTTAAAAGATATCTTTTAAACTAAATAAGATACCTTATAAACTAATTGAGATGTCTAATAAATTAAATATAGGAGATCTTGAAATTGAATAAATAACAAAAACGACTTGTCATTGGGTTCAAGTAATATACATGTAACTTTGATGATGTACTTTTCTACAACATTTATCCCACTAGCGTTGCATGTGATGTTATATAATGGAACGACACAGCTGTCGAATGTTATTATCATCGTCGTTTGTTATAGTAATTCATATTGCCAAATACCCTTCATTTATGTTTGTTTGTATTTCCTTCGCTTGTCTGATTGTAAACTTTATGGTTTTTCTGTTTAGTGATTTAACCCCACACAGCAAAACCAAGAACCATTCTGATGGTTGAACATTAAAGTCATATGAATCTTCAAATTTAAGAAAACAGATCATTATGTTTTATATACTTGAAATGCTTTATTCAAGATAAAGAATTTATAAACGAAGTTGGTTTGAAATTCATATATTAAAAGGGCATTTTAACTAGTCATATATGTAAAGCACAGAGCATCTGAAAATACGTGAAAAATAACACCGAAAAAATCGCCGTTTTCACCTAGCGTAGTTTACAGGTGCAGTTAACATGGTTAATGTGTTTTAAAGGTACAGGCCGTCGTATAATACTTAAGTCGTCCTGATTTGGTTTTTAAGTTAATTAGTAGTAAGCTAAATAATTGGTGAAACGACTAAATTTACAAAATTTCAATTCCGGATTTTCACCATTGTTTGATCTCTTTGCCCTGCTGTCACCAAAATTCTGCCGATCGGACATGCCTTGTGTGGATGTGTTTCCACTTCAGTTTCTGTTTTTAAAATCAGTTAAAAGTCGATATGACGAAACTAAGCCTCTTGCAGGCATATAACAGATCAAACAGAAGGTATGAAAATAAAATGTAAATGGGAGGATGTCCGTAAGACAAATCCATCGAAGGATAGCTTAGGAGTTGTAACCTTTAGTTTCTTACCACTTTGTTAATTAATGAAAGGACATTTTAAAATAGCTAAGTTGAATTAAGAAGATTAACCTACAGATTCTTCCGCTTTTTTTCCTATTGGTTTTTACATTTCTCTAACCTTTTATTTAATTGACTGTCCAAACTGTTGGTCACGAGCTTTCAATGTGCCTGATAAGGGTAATTTTAGAAACGTGTGTTCATATCATATAAAAAGGAGCTGTGAGAGAGTTGGAACCTACAATGTATGATGTATGAAGTTTGATAAAAAATTCAAGAAGCTATGAATTGTAGTTCTGAGACAAATATTTCATTAGTGGCAATTCTATTTTAGGATATATTGGTATTCGGTAAACTTGAAGTTGATAAATGTGAAAACGAATTACACAGAACAGCACAGCAGACTCACATAAAGCTTGATACCAAATTGCAGGAAGCTCTGATTTGTAATACTTAAAGAAATGGGACGGAAATTCAATGAGATGGACGGACGGTCAGAAACAAGGACATACCAACAAGTATAAAACAGCATAGCCCTCCTTCGAAACTGGAATAAAAGTTATATCAAGTAAACAATAATTTGCTGTTATACTATCTTGACATGTCCAATTGGTTTATTTTGTATGTTTCATTACTGAAATGTGGATTGGAACAACTGCAACATAAAAGTGACAACCAGATTTATCGAAAGATTCTAATGATTAGACAAATGTCTCTTTATAAGATTGTTTAATATATAGGGTAAAGTATGATAAGTCCCACAAATCTAAACCGTTCATAGATACAAGTCAAAACAGCAGGTTCTGTCGTGTTTCTTGGCGGTCGACGACACAATACACGTAGACCATACTCTGTACTGTTATCGCGCCAACTCATGAAATAATAACATCTATACTACTAAAATAACGAGGTCCAAATTGTTAGCCGGCATGACGTTAAAACGATGAATCAAAGAATTCAACTTTATATATAACTAATATAGGACAATTGTGTTGATTACAAATTACACCATTCCAGGCCCTTTTGTTTTCCACATAATTAATATTACCAAAATTAACAAGTTCCGGGTCGAATCCGATACCGATACCAATAGTACCTGTTACCTAATCTGTACGTTCCACCTCTGTTAGGCGCACCACCAAACGGTGTATTTGGGATTTGCTATATACACGGGTCATAATCACACCTGAACTTCGTCATTTTACAGGGATTGATACTACTAAATTCAATTATTGACCAAAATATATATCTACAAGTAGTTTCCGGTTGTAGTAAGACAACCAGGACGGACTCAAACTTGCAGAAATATTTTGAAAGCAGAAAACTGTGCACCTTATAATCAGCATGACTTTATCAAATGACAATACGAATATTAAAAATCCAGGCTGAAAATAAGGCATAGGTACTTTGATTCAGTCAAAGACCCGCGACATGTCGCGGGTGTGTTCTAGTATCTATTATTTTCAGTAATCATTATCAATTGTTATTTTGCATAGAAGCCGAGTGATTTGATGCAAAATGTTATTTGACATTGATTGCGTCCTTGTCTTCCTCTCATTCTTTCTTATTTCTTATTCATTACAGTTAAACATGTACTTTTTAAGTTTTTCTTTCTATTGATAAGTTAGTAGTTTTAATATTTATCTAATATATTTTCTTATCATGCATAACAGACTGAGTTGTTATCATACATAACAGACTGGGTTGTTATCATACATAACAGACTGGGTTGTTATCATACATAACAGACTGAGTTGTTATCATGCATAACAGACTGGGTTGTTATCATACATAACAGACTGGGTTGTTATCATACATAACAGACTGAGTTGTTATCATGCATAACAGACTGAGTTGTTATCATGCATAACAGACTGAGTTGTTTTGGGATGTGTGTTTGCAAAAATCTTATTTATGATGCAAGCTGTATATGATGCAATTTTCTTTTGAAAGTAGAAATCCAAATAACAAAAACGCCGGGTGATGTGTGAAAATACGGGAATTGTACCACTTGTAATAGCAATCCCGTTAAGAAACTCAATCGTTTTAAAATTGTTGCCGAAAACGCCACCAGAAAAATGGAAAAGGGAAATTTATTTGGAAAATAATACGGATATGTTTAGCAGAAAACGCATCATACAAGCAGACATGGAATTCGAAACTTGTAAATAGTCTCCTTGAAATTTATTTGACTGTACAGAAGTTATACGTTATGGTTTCGGAAGCTTGTTAAAAATAGAGTGCAAGCATTGTAATCGTATAAGCGCAGTATACACAGGACAGTATACACACGACAGTATACACACGACAGTATACACATGACAGTATACACTGGACAGTATACACAGGACAGCAACATTGGAATAAGTAGAAAGTTAGCAAAGGATTGAAAATATGGGATATGAACACCAAATGAACACTCGATTAGGACGAAATAAAATTTAATCAGTAAAACTTAATATTAAAATAATAGAAAATTTTCGAAACCAGACCGGGGTAATGAAAATGAAATAACAAACACCATTCAGATCCTGTTACATTTTTTATTTCAATTCCATTCAGAAATAAATCATCTTGAAATTTACAATCAAACAGTTCTTTAAAAAGAAAAAACATGGCCCCACAATACATGAATGTTCAGTGCTTTGATGAAGGTAAAACCAGAAAAACGCTTCGAAAGAAAAAATCATTGAAGATACATTTTCATTAACCCATATTATTCAAACGGCAGAAGAAACTCAAAAAAAAAAAAACAGAATCCTAAAATCATTTTATTTTCGATTCCTTGTTAATTTACGCTTTGATCTTCATGGGTTTGGTGTGTTTTTAATGTTTTGAGTAAGACATGATGTTCAAATACAAATGATGAAAACTTATAGACGATTAACAGAGTTGCCTTTTGGGGTTAGGGACGTATTGCTCACAAAGCCGTCGAAAAAGATCCGGGTGTAATCGCTGTTTAATAAGGAGTTTTTATAACAAGTATACAAGTATGTTAAATTATTTTGAAGTGTTGGTAAATGTCTGTGTGTGAATAACAGGAGATTTTAGTTGTATAATAAGACAACAACTGGCCATTTAACGACACACAAAACCAAAGACATCAAGGCCTTGTTCACACTAAATGTAGCGTACTATATGTATGTTTTTATTCTCAGTAAATCATTTTTTACCAGGTATAGAGAAATTTATATGTACATTATATATACAATGCTTAATAAAATACAATTAGTACAATGGCGAGGGTTTGTTTTAACGACCTTGACTACCCATGAGGGTCTTGAAGGGTCGGTAAAAAAATAGAATAACAAATTTTATCAACAAAAAAAAAAAAAGGGACGGCTTCACACTGGATTAAGCCTGGAGTACAAACATATTTATTTATGATTTTGATAAACTTGTACAGTTTGATAAGCTTTGCTTTCATTTTGATGACATCAATAATTTTACTTTAAAATGATTGGTCTGGTGTAACTATATGTGTGTATGTTAATTTCACTCTCCTGTTAAAAAATTGACATTCTAAGATAAAGTGAAACTCGTCCCCGATTTCATTTTACTACGTATACACATGGTTCAATTTCTGTTTTGTCTGTTGGTGTTATACCATCTACTAGCTTCAATAGGTAATTTATGGTTTGTGGTTCTAAATCTGCAAAATTTTTACAAGATTTGTATGCCCTACCTACAATAGTAGTAGGGCATTATGTTTTCTGGTCTGTGCGTCCGTTCGTTCGTCCGTCCGTTCGTCCATCCGTCCGTCTGTCCCGCTTCAGGTTACAGTTTTGGTCAAGATAGTTTTGATGAAGTCAATCAACTTGAAACTTAGTACACAAGTTCCCAAATTTTAATGCCAAATTAGAGTTTTGACCCATATTTCACGGTCCACTGAAAATAGAAAATGATAATGCGAGTTGGGTATCCGTGTACTATGGACACATTCTTGTTGTTATCTAAAATATTCAAATAAACTTCCGAACTAAAATTATCTTTAAATACATGTACTCTATAATTTACAGCCTTAGGTAATTCTTCTAACAATAAATGTCAATTATGTTTAAATTGGTCTTTAACGTTTCTACTAACTGTCAGACGCAGCCAATTCAAATTCATAAAACCTTAAAAGTGTTCCAAATATATGTTAAGCCAAATTTTTTAGGATATTTTTATGTAATTCAACAATAAAACCGTTCTCCGTTCACATCTGACAACTGAAAACATAAGTTATAAACAATTTTTGAAAATGTTGACTCTTTTCCAGAAAGAAGCTTAGCCCAGAATGATATCGTTCTACTTTTTATGTCAAGTTCTAGGGATATCTCCAAAGTTCAACATAAACCATACACCATGGTGTCATACGATGGTGTAGAAGATTTTAAATGTAGTAGTAATTTACAAAATTTTAAGTGGACTTTTCGATAATTTCGTTGTTACTGAAACCCCATACTTCGCACCAATACAATAAAATAGGTTTAATCATTTGATCAAATAATTCGAGCTGTGTTTTGATTGCAAGGCCGTGAGCTCTGCCTAATCTTAGGACCTCATAAAACGCCTCAGTAGCTTTGTTGGCTATAAACTGTTTCGCTCTCTTAAAGGTCCCATTCCTGGTCAATTATATCCCTAAATAATTAAAACTATTCACCATTTCTAGTTCTCTTCCGTTCAAGTTAAAACAGGGTTCCTTGGAAGTGTTCCTCTAGAAAAAACATGATTTTACTTTATCAGCATTAAATTTCAGTTTCAATATAGAACAATAATCATGAATGAGTCAAATTGCTTTTGGAGATCTGCTGTTGATTCTGCCATACCACAGTTTCATCAGCATATAAAATTACAAATGACTTTAACTATGAAATAAGTTTGTGTTCAATTTCGTTAGAAATCGTTTTCAGTCAATTTAAGTTGCAGTTTGATAAATATCACTCAAGATCTTTCATGAAAAGGCAAAAGAAAAGAGATACATTTTCCTCTTACGTACACCATTACTACAGGAAACATTTTGACCTACAATCGTTATAAGAAAAACAAGACTTTGTACCGTTATACATAAACAATTATATTATACATGTTAACATTCATATTATTCAGTAGCAACTTATACCATAGTCAATTCCGCCAAACTTTGTAGAAAGCTTTTCAAAATCAATAAATGTGCAAAACATTTTTTCTTCCTGTTTTTTTTTTTTAGAATTTCAAAATTAAAGTTAAAATTATAAACAAATTATCAGTTGTTGAAAGTTTACAATTAGTTTCATGTAATGAACACTGTTTTGACATTGAGTTTGTTCTCATCTGTACACTGGTTTTAATCACCTGAACATGAATTTTGTTCAAACAAATAAACTACATTTAAGAGTGATGTTAATGTTCATTATAATAGAATTGATTTTTTCTGTTAACCTCTTAAGCAGTAGCCTACAGTGTATCTCCTGGTGGAGGCAATTTTTTTTTAATAATTTTTCCCCAATTTATTGAGAATAAAATTGTTTCAGAAAGGAAGTAAAGAATAATAGCTTGTTCCATTGAAAATATGGAGGTTAAAAAATCATGTTCCTGTATGTTATTTTGTTTTTGCTTAAAGTCGAAACATGTTGTTTGTAACTCCCAGAACACCCCCTTTTCCCTCCGTAAGAAAAATGGTCGATGACTTAAGAAACCGTTCTGATTTGGAAGACTTTTGGAAGTTCTTATGAAGTCACAATTACGTAAATAAAAAGCAGGCTACAACGGGCTAACATCAGCAAAGCAATAGCAAAAAAAAAAAAAAAATACTGTTTTTCTAAACTTTCATTTCCTCCGAAATTGGCCGTTTCCTTTATTACTTTTAAATTGGTTTTAAACATGGTCCTTCTGTCAGCAATGTATTAACCCCTAGGGTTGACTTGGGTAAAGAAATATGTTCAACCCTTGGTCTTCTTTCGATCGGTAGTAAAACCCTGGTCAAAATTTGGTCGTTTGTTTGGCTGTTCGGGAAGTGTAAATTCACAGGCACGTTCAGTCGGAATTGGGGTTAAATTCGGTGCTTCGTATAGAAAGAGTAGAGAGTCCAACTCTCTCTGCAATTAAAATTCTTCAACAACTCTTTGAGGGATTCGTAGGTAGCCTGTTGCAAAGCTCAATTTCTGCTCCTATCAAATATACCCTTTATTTTCCAGTGGTATTCTAAATTGCTATCCCTACATCCCGCTCGACACCCGATTGCAGGACCTATTTTTTTAATTTGTTAATTCGTTTTCGTCGTCCAAAAATCATGACATATTTGCCACTGGACATAATGTTAACAACAATCAATCAGTCAAACAACAATAAATGTATTAATGCCCCAGTTTGTTAATGACGAGTCCAATCAATTCAGGAAGACAATTTCAAATAAATGGTGTGTACCATGATAAAGTTGAGTCAGAAAATGGTTAATAAGGATATGAATAACAGTTATTGTCTTAAAAACTGAGCAATATTTTAAATTTTGAAAAATAAAATGCTATCTAGTTTGATTCATAATGTTTTTATATTATGCTTATCTGATAAATGTTTATTCCTCAAATATTCATAATAAAAGTCAATATGTAGTTGTGTGTACACTAAATCCATGCAAGGCCTACATTGACTATCGACTGTATGTAATTAAAACCTGATTTAATCATTTATTTATTAAATTCATTTATTGTATGACTTGTCAAAACTAAGCAAGCCTAATTTTACACATTGCTATCATTAATTCATATTCAGGTAAAAATTATACAAACAATGTCTGCAATTTACACAATGCCGTTAGGTTTCGCGCTAAATGTTAGCACGAGTTTCTTGATTTTAAATCGAATAGACAAAAAAAAGCAGTTCCAATGTACCGTATTGTTAGTTGTTGAAAAATCTTCAAGAAGTTTGGACGGAAAAAGAATTCATATAAGATAAGTATACAATTTTGTTTTAGTCGTTAAATAAATATTTTGTTCAATTTGTTAAGTGTAAATGTATCCAATCTTAAATCTTCGTACTGTTTTGAGTTTAGGATGAAAAATTTTGTCCTGCATGTTTTTTAGTTGTAATCTCTGTCCTGCCCTTTATTATTCACTCTATTCGGTCCTGCCTTTTTTATTAGTTTATCCTGACTTTTTTACATAAATTGTCATCCTGCCTTTTTTTTGCTAAGTGTCTCATCCTGCCTTTTATTTTTAACTCAAAACTCCTGTCCTGCCTTTTTTTCAAATTTCATCCTAGCCCCCCCCCATAAAATCAAATGGTAGCTCCCTAAGGAGATGATAATGTATACCATTTCGTACCATATGGAAGATTATAATGTTAACCATTTTGTACCATATGGAAGATTTTTTAGCCATTTCGTACCGTATATGAAATTGTATATGTATGCAATTTCGTACCATATGAGATTTTAAGGGCATCTCGTATAAAATAGATAATTTATTTGTATGCTATTTTATATGTATTCATAATTCAGTACTGAATGTAAGTTTTCCTATGTTTAATTGCTATAGCTACCATTTGATAGAATGTGCGTACAGGAAATTTCTTGATTAGAGATGAGAAAAGAACCAGAATTTAGTTAAAACTTTCGATACCATGTTTTTATGCCTAACCTAGGGCATTATGTTTTCGGTCTGTGCGTCCGTTCGTCCGTCCGTTCGTCCGTCTGCTCCGCTTCCGGTTAGAGTTTTTGGTCAAGGTAGTTTTGATGAAGTTGAAGTCCAATCAACTTGAAACTTAGTACACATTTTCCCTCTGATATGATCTTTCTAATTTCAATGCCAAATTAGAGTTTTGACCCAAATTTCACGGTCCACTGAACATAGTGCGAGTGGGGCATCCGTGTACTATTTTTCATATGATTGATTGGATGTAATTACCGTCTAAATGGTGAATACTTCATATGTTCTTTTATTCATTTAGTTCTTGAATATCAATTAAAAAAGCAAACAGATATTACATTTATTTTATTATTTATTTGTGTACATATATACATACCAAAAACAATAGAAAGAACAATAACAAATTGAACTAAATTGAAACTGGAGATGGACTCAACTCAAAATAAAAAGGATTTAGTCTTTTAACTGCACTAAACTGTATTCTCAAAAGGCACTCAGATTAAATTAATGCTTAGTCCTTTAATTGCAATAATGTGTAACTTTATAATTAGCCTGTACTAAAAAAAATAAGAAACTTAACCTTATAATTAACCTGTACTAAAATAATTTAAGGATTAGTCCTTTTATTGCACTTAATTTAAAAAATAAAAACCACAACAAGTTCTTTGATTGGACACAAGGTGCAAATTCTTACGCAAACATGCAAATTCGTGGCTTCTTTCATGAGTAAATCTTAGCTTGTGCCCTTTTCTCTGCATTTCCTGGCAAAACAACTTTTAATGACTTCTTCTTCTTCTTCTATATGTATATCCTTCCAATTATGGAACACCTCCTCAACGGATATTATCCAGGTGGGGAGTTAATTAAAACTTAAATAGTGTACACTAAAAGTTTTCCACAAATAACTAAAAAAAAAATTTTAGATTCACTGTACACTGATAAAATCTAATATATTTAAGGACTGATAAAGAAAAAATTTACGCAATTAAAAGGTAAAAATATCTAGGCCTTGTCAATATGTATTTTAAGATTTACTGTACACAACTAAAATCTAAAAATATAGGGTGCTTTATACAATGGAAAGCAGGACACCCCTGCCTCTACCTTTACACATATGTACATAATGTTCATCTCATATCTTTCCTTATTACACTGATTGTATTATCTATATATTTAGCGAGACAGTAATTATTTTCCTTGTAATTTCCATACACGCTGAGAATGGAGTCTATAACACATGTCCGTAGCTAATCTTTGAATTTTGTCCAATTCGGTCCTATTTTTAAGCTTTGGCAGCAGAAAAGAACTGTCGATAATAAGTCTTATCAGATCCAAATGTCCTTTAAATTCTTTAGACCAATATCCCAGGCCAATAACTGATATCACATAAGACTTAAGTTTGCTGAATGTTTCTTTTCTCTGCTGGTGTAAGGCTGGACACAACAGCAGGAAATGGATTATATCTTCATCCGACGTTCCACAGCATTTACATAATGCCGACTCCCTGCCACCACTAAATTTAGATCTGTGAGATTCAAGTAAATAAGTCCCAGTTAGTAGCCGGACTTTTATCGCTCCCTTTTTAACATCCGAGACGGTTGAAGAAAGGCTGGTCCAAACCTGATGTGTAGATCCAATTCTTAACAAGGTTTTGTCCAAATATGTTAATGAAGACTTTGTTGCTATTTCTTTAATGAGGGTTTTAGTCCAATAATCCTGAATTGCTAATTTAACTGTTGCTTTCCATTTTAATTTTGACGGTAAATTTTGACGAAGTGTAGTTATACTTGGCAGATCATATAAAGCTAGTACACATGTGACCTTACAGAAGAAGCTGAGATGGTTATCAATATTCATGATGATTTGTCTGTCAACTAAGCCTTGAATTGTCGAATTGTTACAAGAAAGAACACTGTACAGAAATGAAAGTTGCCTTTTATGTATTTCTGCCTCAATTGTTAGAGCACCCAACAGCATAAATACCGATCCAGTGGCTGTTCATGTAGGCAGAGACTGAATATTACGCAATGTTTTTGTGTGGAAGCGGGTCATGATATCAAGTTGGCTCTGATTAAGAGGAGTATTTCCATTCCATATAACAGACGAGGAATAACATAGCTCTGATAAATCTTGTAAGATGTCTGTGGGTTTAGTCCATTTGTTCCATGTAGGCCAGTATTCATCAGAGAGTATAGGGTTCTTCTCGCAATGCTGATGCGCGCATCAACATTAAGATTGTTTTCCTTCAATTCTGCTCTTATTAAGCCAAGATGTGTTGTGTCTTCTGATGGATAAACAGGGTATTGCCTAGTGTCCAGTTTAAGTCTGACCTGTTTATATTTTTCGGTTTGTTGAGGATGACAGCTTTAGTTTTGGTAGGATTTATTGTTACTCTAGACTGTCTGGCATGATGAGTTGCAATAGAAAGCATGCATTGTAATTCCTGATGTCTGCTGCTTAAGAAGGCTATGTCGTCCGCACAAGTTGGGCACCGAATTGAAGTGATGACTGATTAAAATTCACTGTTAGACGAGGAAGAATGGTACATTCGAAAAGTTTTGAGATGACAGGTGTTACGGCAATTCCTCTATAGTTGTCCATTAGCATTGGATTTTTCCCTTTTTTGAGTACAGGTGTTACGATACCAGATTTAAAGATATCAGGTATATGATGATTGTTGAAAATGTTATTAAAGCAGTTTGTAAGAAAATGAGTTACAGTTGTTGGAGAATTTTTAAAATGTTCAGCAGCAAGACCTAATTCATCTGTTGCCTTGCCAGAATGTAGCTGTTGGATTGCATCACAGATATTTTGAAAACTAAATTGTGGTTCGTTGCTGCTTTGTTTGCAAAGTTCATCAAATATATTATGCCGGATATTGCAGAGATCTAAGAATTCGGAATCATATCCATTGTCTTTGGGAACAGCCAGGTCCTCAAAGTATCTAGAGAAGCTGTTTGTTTGGTCAGTTGCAGAATAGTGGTGCTCGCCATTTTCCATTATGCAGATTGCATCTTTATTTTTGGAGCCTCTGTTTCGTCGAATGAGTTTATGAAACATATCATTGCTTGGATTGTCCATCAATTCATTATATAATTGAGTTCTATCCAAATACTGTTCCTTTCGGAGTTGTTTGCGAAAATTTCGTTGCGCCAGTATTTTGTCTGTTTTGAGATGGTAATTTTTCTTGCCATGGAATTTCCAGAGTTGATATTTTTCTTTACTTATTTTGAGCAGCATAAGAGTGGTTGGAGATGCCTTGAATTGGTAGACTATTAAAGCATATGCAGATTATTATTCTTCTGTTGTTTAATTAACCTATTTTTGGGGAGTCAAGGAATTAATTAACAATAAACACTGTCCAAATACAAAGCTTGATTGCACCAATTGAAGTCTCCATCTAATTCTTAATTATACCAATCTTAATTCATTATAACATGAACAAACCATTACTGATGTTTATTTTTTATGCAATCATCTTGAATAGTGGGTTATGTTTGATAGATACATGATATAGATTCAGATTCAATATTTTATTAGAGTCTCACCACATGTATAACATAAACATTAACATACAAATATAAAACTGACAATAAAACAACATTAGCTAAAGAAATAGCCATAATATACAAGTGCCATTCTAAAGAAAATTATGAGAGACTATTGAAATAATTATATACAGTATGCTTTACGTAATTTTAAAATCTATACAAGTATATTAAATAATTAATATATTTCATTATTTAAATACAAACATTTCGTCACTCTACAATATATATATAAAAATACTAGATATATATAAAACATAAAAATTTATTAAACATCTGAGCGAGTATATTAAGGAAATTGCCTATTAAAACAAAATTGTCATAAAATAAATTCCATACTAATCTTACAAATATTCCCATGTAATTTCTTATATTTAAAACTGAATATTTTCATGTACCAAGTTTGATATGGTAAAGGTCAATTTTCATATAGTACGAAATTAAGTAGCATTTTTCCTATATGGTACGAAATGGTAAAGCATTTTTTCATATGGTATACAATGGTAGCATTTTTCCATATGGCACGAATTGGTAAATCTTTTTTCCATATGGTACGAAATGGCAAATGCATGGTACGAAATGGTAATTTTGGGGTACGAAATGGCAACGGTACATAATGGTTATATAATTATTTTATATGGTACGAAATGACTGGATACCTACAAAATACTCTATATTTTGTGTTTAATATAGAAACAATTTAGTGCCCAATGTTTTGTTCAATTATTTTTCATTCTTAGTTGAATGTGTGCTATAATTTTAAATCAAATTACGAATTAAGCATGGATTATTTCCCTTTAATGCGTGTAGTTTGTAAACCTGTTATAACTTAAGGTTTCTAATAATACTATTGATTTGATTAATGTTTTACAATGTCGGTTGTTTATTACACATATAAATTGAGGTTAAATGTATTAAAGTTTAATCATAAGTAGATATTGAAAAAATAACACATTGTACCTATTGAGGTAAGATATTGCATATTGTATATATTATGACTGAATACTTATTGGCATCATGTCATACACATTTAAATTAGTGAAAATCATAAAGAGAAATTCCTGATATTTCTCTTAAAATGCAAGCCTTTAGATTAAAATTTCTTAAAACATATTTAGATCCTGAATGTCAATATATTTGGAAAGGTGCGTTTGATGACTTCATCACTAAAATCGATAATATGGATTTAAAACAAGATATTGTTTATACGCATTTAAATTCAAAACAGATTAAACACTTACCGCTTTATTATCAAGAAATGATAAACGCGTATTATAAAATAAAATCCAATTTGAAATTCGATTTTCAAGTGCAACATGAATATAACAATCCACTTTTTGTTATCCAAACATAGCATACAACGGTAAGATGCTACTGTTTGACAAATTTATTCAAACAGGCTTGATATGGATAAAAGACGTTTGCTATGAATTTATGCCGGGTTTCTTCACATCAAATTCAATAGTGGAAATAATTAAACAAAAATTTCCTGATGAAAAAACGGAACAAATAAAAACGGCTTACGAAAACATCATTCGATGTATTATTGACGAGTGGAAAGAACTATTAAAATCCGAAAATCCTCTTAATGTTGAGATTACTCCGATTGTTCAAATTTGTTTAGATAACGACAGAGAAATTCATCTTAGAAGTGCTGTGACGAAATTTTGTACAGCCTTCTCCTGTCAAAACTTTTGAAACGCCCTCTGCTGAAAAGCATCGGGCGGAGCGATATCCGTCTCTCAATTTCAAAAGTCTTTATTCAGTTGTCAATCAAAGTGGTTTACCCCTGATTTCATTGCCTTAACTATAGGATTGTCCATAGAGCTATTTTTACACTCGAAAAACTTGTCAGAATAGGTCAGACAGATACTAGCACATGCAAAACGTGCGGACAGGGTACAGAAAATCTCAGTCACCTGTTTGTATTTTGTCAAAAGCTCAAACCAATTCATGATTACTAGTACCTGGAGGACATATTACACAACATTTTTGTCAATTACCCACCTGATATGCTTAATTCTATTGATTATGAACAGTTATTTTTACTTGGGTTTTGAAACGTTCACAAGTTATTAATACTTATTTTCTAATTTTTTTCCTCATTGTAGCCCGACTTTGCATATTCAAAA